>OX421506.1:9769466-10126966 GCA_949126835.1 Anisus vortex | reverse complement strand
TAGTGCAGCCGAGCGAATCACGTCAACATACTCTTTTCATTGGCAAACAAATGGGATTTCGTTGCTAGCACAATGCTAAACATCTTTTCTTTACCTTCCAGACTTGTATACATTTTAATTAGTGCCTAGTTGATTTAACGATCAGACATATTCCGCCTTCCATCGAATTTGTACTCGAGACCCTCATAATCGTAATCCAGCAATATGATGCTAGTCCAGACTATCCAACAACAACAATCTTTTGTAATGCTTAAATAAACATAAAGATAAAAATATTTTGTTGATTACATATTCAAGAACAAACGCATATATCATACATGTTCTCTGTCTTCTCGAGTTGCATACGGGCGTGGAATGGGTTGCCTGAAAAGAATCAGGAAAACCAATAACTTGACATCGTTAAAAAACACTAATCAAAATGAAAAAAAAATAGAATCTTATCTTATCTAATGCATTACAGACGCTCCTTCTATAAAGAAGATTATTCCGTCCTACGCTCATCCGTGGTCCGAGTCTAGTCTTGCATTTTTATTAATGTTTTAAATGATGTTAAGTTACTGGTTTTCCTGGTTTGTTCAGGCAACCCATTCCATGCCCGAATGCCACTCGAGAAGAAAGAGTACTGATATGCATTTGTTCTCGCATAAGGGACAAGGAAAGTGTGTTTGTCTTTATGTTTATCTATGCTTTGCAACAGGTTGTTATTGGGTTATATTTCTAGCTTAGAGTTTAATGCCTTATGTATTATTTCTACTTTACTCTTTGCCCTTCTGTCCCCTAGAGTTCCTAGGTTTATTGATTTGAATAATGGTGCTGCTCTTGTTAATTGGGAATATTCACTGGTTATGAACATTGCAGCTCTTTTTATGGATTTGTTCTAATTTTTAAATGTTTTCTTTAGTTGAATCACACCACAGATAAGCGTAGGACGCACTAATATAATAATAAAAGGCCTATATACAGAGAGAGGCGAATAAGATTCGATAAATTCACCAAATTAGAATGTCTCAAATAAATTCAAACTGCAAGATTGTAATTGATAACTTTATTACAATAACTGTGTAAAATACCATAGATTACTGTATTATTATGGGGCACGGTAGCCGAGCGGCAGCGCGTTCGACTGGCGAGCCGAAGGTCACGGTTTCAAATCCTGGTGCAGGCTAGGACCTTTTCCCGGGTCTGGAGGGTGTCCTGAGTCTACCCAGCTCTGATGGGTACCTGACTTTAGTTGGGGTAAAGTAAAGGCGGCTGTGCATAGTGCTGGCCACACAATCACCTAGTATGCCGTGGCCACAGAAACTGGTGAACGCTGCTTCATCGGACCTATGGATCAACTCGGTCCGACGGGTACTTTACTTTACTTTACTGTAAGACTTGCAAAAAGTGAGTAACTTGATTTCAGACTTCATCTATCTAAGAAGGACATTTAGGTATCCAGATGAAAAGTAAATATGACGACATTGTATGACGTCGTCTCTCGCTAAGATCTTCAATGCTTTAAAGCTTTTAGCGACATGATGACCTGCGCTACTCTCAATATAATCAAAGTAAAGCGCAAGTTACGTCTCCACGATATCTTTAAGCCAACCACACGCTTGTAGTCGTTATCTTACACTGCTATTGATGGTTTACGTCACAGGTCAGCAACATTCGGGACGTTTTCCACACTTGGCACGCGGAAGAATTTCCAATGCTTGCGTGGAAGACCCACGAAAAGGCAATTCAACTCTTATCGTCAAGAAAATGAACGGTGGCGCAGGTTTACTTTTAGACTTCTTATCACGCTGAGCGAAATAGAAAGTCATACTTATGCATTATTATCAAAAGGTTACCGACCCAATTTTTACGTCTTCGTTTTTTTTTTCTAGGTCCTGTAGCCTACATTACCTGTAGCCTACATTACCTGTAGCCTACATTGCCTGTAGCCTACATTGCCTGTAGCCTACATTACCTGTAGCCTACATTACCTGTAGCCTACATTACCTGTAGCCTACATTACCTGTAGCCTACATTACCTGTAGCCTACATTACCTGTAGCCTACATTACCTGTAGCCTACATTACCTGTAGCCTACATTACCTGTAGCCTACATTACCTGTAGCCTACATTACCTGTAGCCTTCATTACCTGTAGCCTACATTACCTGTAGCCTTCGTTACCTGTAGCCTACTGTAAACAGGAACGTAACTATAGTAGGTGAGGTGGAGGGTTGCGGGTGGAGAGGGCGCCATCTTGACTTCAAAGTTTCTATAGACACATAATGGACACTTTCTGAATTATTACGTACGTTAGCTTACCAGCAAATGTAGACTGAAATTCGTAATAGGCGCCAATTTTTACCCGTCTCCCCGTCCCAGGCACCCCAATCGCCCCCTCGAGGGGCTCCTGGCGCCTTTTTTACCCCAGTTACGCCACTGCGTGTGACTTAAAGATGACAATCTAGTATCAGTGTTTGAAACTGCTAAAACATTCTATTCTAAATGATGGCTTGTGTAGGTATGTTTATAGACGCAATATAATGTTAGGCCTCTAAAGGGAAAAGTTCAAAGGTTTATTGATTACATGCCGGCATTAGGGACACGTTAATCCATTTTAACTTTGCCTGTTCAGCCTTCGCTTTCTGTGTCTACTTGTCACTATCCATTCATTTAATGTCTATCTTAATACTTTGCAGGCAATAAGCGTCATCGCGTGCGCCAACATTCATAGAAGTCCGTGATAAAGACAAAGATACAGGCTAACCAGAAACAGGCGGCATGGTGGACATTTTGATGGTCGTATGGACTTTGGTCACCTCTCTGATCTACGAGGCATGGGAGGTTCTGGTGATTCTCCTGGCGATGACCGGCTCCAGCCAGGCCTACTACAACTATCAAAAGATGAAGTGTTGCGCGGCCAAGAATCAGAAGCCGTGCTGCAGCAGCTCGTCCGAGTCTAGCAGTAGCTGTTCGTCTGAGAGCGACTACTAGAACTGAACATCCCGGCGTCTACCGTTCTAATTGAACATCCTGGGCCCTTTTACCATTAGATAGGAACATACTGGTTTTCACCATTAGAAAGGAACATACTGGTTTTTACCATTGGGGATCACAACATACTGTTTTTTTACCACTAGAAAGGAACATACTGGTTTTTACCATTGGTGATCGGAACATACTGATTTTCACCATAAGAAAGGAACATACTGGTTTTTACCATTGGGGATCGGAACATACTGGTTTTTACCATTGGGGATCGGAACATACTGGTTTTTACCATTAGAAAGGAACATACTGGTTTTTACCATTGGGGATCGGAACATACTGAATTTCACCATAAGAACGGAACATACTGGTTTTTACCATTGGGGATCGGAACATACTGATTTTTACCATAAGAAAGGAACATACTGGTTTTTACCATTGGGGATCACAACATACTAGTTTTTACCATTAGATAGGAACATACTGGTTTTTACCATTGGAGATCACAACATACTGGTTTTTACCATTAGATAGGAACATACTGGTTTTTACCATTGGGGATCACAACATACTGGTTTTTACCATTAGATAGGAATATACTGGTTTTTACCATTGGGGATCGGAACATACTGGTTTTTACCATTGGGGATCGGAACATAATGGTTTTTACCATTTGGGATCGGAACATACTGGTTTTTACCATTGGGGATCACATCATACTGGTTTTTACCATTGGGGATCGGAACATACTGGTTTTTACCATTGGGGATCACAACATACTGGTTTTTACTATTAGATAGGAACATACTGGTTTTTACCATTGGGGATCGGAACATACTGGTTTTTACCATTTGGGATCACAACATACTGGTTTCTACCATTAGAAATGAACATACTGGTTTTTTACAATTAGAATTTATCATATTTGGTATTGCCCTTAGAATTTACCATGCATGTTATTTTTATTTTACCATCCCCATTTTAGCAATTAAATTTACCATCTTACCAATGGTATCTAACCACCTGGCTTTTTTTTAAATCGACCATTACGGCTTCAGCCGGTCGTTAGATTTGATCATCTTGGCTTTATCCATTAGAATTTACCATCAGTCCATTACCATCAGAATGAGCCGTTAATGCACTACCAAAAACAATTGACCATCCTTGGTTTTCCCTTTAGAAGTAACCATCCCGACAATACCATATTATATTTTTACCAGCCCTGTATGTGTACCATTATAATAGACCATCTTGGACCTACCATAAAGAAGGGTCATCCTTGCTTTGTGTGACTAGTATTGAACATCCTGGCATTACAATAATAAATCTCCATCTTGGCGTTAGCACTTGTCTGGAAAGTTACAGGCCTGATTTCTAAACTCCAACGGCCGAAATAATAATAGCCTTTACTAAAGTGATGGTTATTATTTTAACTGCGATGGAGAGCTTTCATCTATGCTTATTGTCTAACAAAATTAAGCGATGACATCACTAGCGTGCGTTAACCCACTCTATCCCACTGAATTTTTATGTATTTTAATATGCCCGCTTGGGACTACACTCAGTCTTGGATATGTTTCTTGATGGTGTTAGACTAGCCAATGCTTTATTTTTTTGTGCAAGTGTCATACCGGTACAAGTATTTTTTATAGATTTTAATAAACATCCAAATACATTATTTTTTTTCAATCTTATATTTCAGTTATAATTTTTGAATTACTATTTAATGTTTTTATAGGCGAATGACTTTATTAAAATAAAGGACACTGCTTAATTTATTATTTTTGTAAAAGTGGAAAATGAATGCGGGGCTTACTATAAAAAAACGTAATATTGGTATGTGGCCCCCATTAACCTAAACTTTGCCCTCATTAACCTAAACTTTGCCCACCTCCGGTCGTTGTATTATTCAACATTAAAAGCATTATCATTGTTTCTTTAAAAAAATAATGTTTAGAATTATCCCTGACGCAACCTTTTAGTTGCTGCAGCATTTTTTTTTTACTATCGAAAGTTGAAATCAAATGGACCCCTAGGCCTATATGTGTCCGAATATCCTGAAAGAAGACCGGCTGGTCCTGCGGTTAGTTCAGTGGACTGTCAACCGACACGTCGCGTGTTCTATACCTACCGCCGACCGATCCTTGCTGCCCTTCAAAAGGTTTGGGCGTAGTTAACGTAATAATCTTCTATCTAGAAGGAACGTCTGTAGGGCTAAAACTTAAAGTCTATAAGTCAAGAAACTCTTTCACCAGGCGGCAAGACTGTTGAAGTACCATCATCTGATAATGTCATAATTATATTTCTGTTTCAATCGCATAACTCTTTTCCGTTTTGTCGTGGTAACTAGATTATTTAAATCTCTCTGTTGTTTCTGTATTAGTTGGGCATTCCGTCCTACGAATAATTATTCAAATTAAAACCCCCTTCAATAAAGGAAAATAATTGTGAAAATATTAAGCTCATCTCTTTTATTATATTCGGTCTGGTTTCATATAATATGGACTCCGACTGACATATTCGTACTTTTAAATTCAGTCCTTGTATTTATTATCAATAGAATGTTATTATGCAAAAATAACTTCCACAAATTTCAACCAAATAGAATCAAAAGAAGGAAGACAACTCTAGTAATGCACACGCCGACACAATTGACAAGCGTTAGCTCCCTTCATTGACAGAACCGAATCCTCTCAATTGTAATGACTCACTTTGAGATTGTTATTACTTTCTTGTAGTTATTTGTTCGATGGATTTTACTATATTAGATTAAGTTTTTTTTTTAGAACTCCTTCTTTAATGTTACATTATTAACAATGCAGGATAAACATTCTGGACGAGGATTAATAGGGAAAAGATTATTATGCTAACTTAATCATCCAATAGTTAATGTAATCAAATTCTTCTTTCTTCTTCTTCCTTCTCAAAAGTTAACCCTTCCAGTACCGACCTACTTCTATCTATGCTGCCTTCAGTTCCGCTATATACGCGCCCGGGACTGTAAGGTTTAAGATTTGGAGGATTCAGACAAAAAGTTCTATAGTTGTAATAAATTGCATCGTGGCTGTTAGTTGCCCCTAACCACCATACATTTTGTCATGAAAAGTAGCTTCATGGCAAATGGCACAAGGTTCAAAACAAGCATACCAAAAAAAAAATACAAATAAAAATTTTTCGTCTGTTTGTACAAAATTACATTCATCACTCAATAAAGTCAACATTTCTTTATTTTCATCTAGCATTACATTTAAACTGAGAAATACAACATAATAAGCCGGCTGGTCCAGAGGTTAGTTCACCGGACTGTCAACCAAAAACCAACGGACAGGTCGCGGATTCTATCCCTGCCACCGACGGATCCCTGTCGCCCTGCAGGAGTTTTGGGCCTGGAGGACGTAATAATCTTCTTTCTAGAAGGAACGTCTGTAATCGTATAAGATACGATAAACGTTCAGGATAAACACACATTTCTTATTCCACGTGCCAGGAAGACTGCATAATATAAGTAATATTTCTTCCCGATTAGTATAGGGACATTGAATGGGTTGCCTGAGCAAACCAAGAAACAATCTTGCATGCTCTGAATCAGCCTCCCAAAGTGGGTCACTGGATAGTTATACTTGTGAATTAATTATTAAATACAAATGAGATATATATAGAGAGACCTCAACTTATAAATGTCAACCTTACAAACAATAATTTTTCTTAATTTCTTTTGCCCTCCCAAGTCGTACGAATTGAACGCTGGTGAGGGCAATTAGTACGACCTGGTCTTTTTTTAAAAATTGTATTCATTGTTCTCTTTGTTTTTATTATAACACGCTGAAATCATGTATTTTCAATCTTTTGTCACCAGTTATAGTTTTAACTTAAAAATTATTTTTTTTCTACGGTTAGTTTTAATATTGTTAATTCTTTTTCCTTATTGGGTACGAATTACCCACCTCTCCCCTACATAGATGGCATTGGACTAGTAATTACAAACGTAAGTCTATTTGTTTTGGTAATATTTATATAATTGATATAGTACTAGTACTTACAAAAAGAGGTTATTTGTTTAAATAATATGTATATAGTTATATAGTTATAGTAATTACAAAAGTAAGGGTATTAATTTAAATAATATTTATATAGTTATTATATGACTAGAAATTACTAAAGTATGGCTTTTAGTTTACTTTTAATAAAGGACGATTAATAAGTAAAGTATGACTATTAATTGAACTTAAATAAAGGAGGAGCAATTTAATTAATAAATATTTTAGTTTAACTTTAATTAAAGTACGAGCAATTACTAAAATAAGACTACTAAGCCTAGATTATCTTTGGTATAAGACTTGTAATTACTAAAGTAAGACAATTTGATTAACTTTGGTATAGGACTTGTAATTACTAAAGTAAGACAATTAGATTATCTTTGGTATAGGACTTGTAATTACTAAACTAAGACAATTAGATTATCTTTGGTATAGGACTTGTAATTACTAAAGTAAGACAATTAGATTAACTTTGGTATAGGACTTGTAATTACTAAAGTAAGACAATAAGATTATCTTTGGTATAGGACTTGTAATTACTAAAGTAAGTTTATTAGTTTAATCATAGACTATAATATACATGGACCGCTTGCTTAAGTATTTCTGCTATATGATGACTCGAAACACTGATTTTCGAAATTTCTGATTCGTTGTTTCCTTTGCACTTCCGTTTTATTGAATCGCTTCGATTTTCTCATTGAATATTACAATTAAAATCGAAAGATGTATAAAGCGGAAACATTTAAGAAACAACGAGGAGCGTAGAAGTAATGACAGCCTTATTGGTTGCGCACGGAAAAAAAGTTGATATAAGCTCTAAAAATAGAGCAAGCGGTCCAGCTTATTAAAGTCTATGGTTTAATAAATGTGTATATAGTTGTTGTTAGTAAAATAATTACGAAAGTAAAGCTATTAAAAAACCATGATCTGTAGCGTGAAAACGGAAAGCTCTGGACTTCCTCACTACCTCCCACCGGCGAAAACCAATATGCTGCTTTTGTCTCCAAACTTGGACCCCACGCTGTCGCAGCTCTGAACAAGTTCCTGTTCTACTTCAGGGTAAACAAACTCCAAACACACTATGACTAATTCATGGGAAACGAACACAATTCAGGGAACATTTTGAATGACTTGTCAGCTTCATATTTGAATGCTTGAGATGTAAAATGAAACTGCCCTATTAATAAGTCATGGGAATAGTAATGTTTTTAGTTTGATTATCAAATATGCATGGATTAAACGAAAAGGATTCTCTCTTTACCTCTTGCTTTCAAGAATTGTTTCCACAAAAATGATACCAGAAAATTCTAGGGTCTTATATTTATTTACAAATTATTTTTTAATGGAACAATTTGAGTTCTTCAGACTATTCACAGAGTTTAATAAGTATAATATTATGTTGTAAAAGCACATAAGTATAATGAATGGTCGTTTAAAATATACAAATATCAGACATATAAGTCTGATAACACTCACAGACTGATTGTAAAACGGTAATTATTACTAATATTATAAATAAATTTAGATAATATATATCTATGTAGTATATTTGTATTACATTTTAATAAGTTCTTAATGTAATATGTTCGGGCGGAAACTGTGTTGATAACGAGACGACCGACCTCGCCGGGCCACTTGTGTCGGTACAAATCATAACACTCTAGATAAACATTAGGCTCGATGGGACGTGATGTTCAATCCTCTCATTCAGGAGGAGTGGGGCAGCATGTACCCAGTCACGCATACCGGTACCCAATCCGGTCAAATTATGACGGAAAACGCCGATTTTACAAAGTAATAGTTTTATTAAAATAGTGTACTAGCTTAGATCGAATTCATTTCCTAGCTAATTAAGCTTAGTAAACACTCCGTTACAGCAATTATAAATGATTCAAATAATCGTACAAGATGCATGTTCTTAAAATATAATATATATTTTGAGAACCACTGGCTTGAGGCAAGAATAAAATAGTGATGAGATAATTGAAAGGCTATATTACTTTCTTTGGTACTTTCATTTCTTACAGCGAGTCCTTAGGAGCGAAGACGCAATGATCGGTCGAAGTATTGTACAATGTTATTATTTGATTGCTTGTCTTTGCTTATGTGAGTATAAATATTGCCAGGGGTTAAATGTGTGTAACATGTTTAGTTACTTTAAGAAATATGTTTAGTATTGCATGGATAACTTGTTTAGCTCTATTTATTTATATTTATCTAATGCTCGGACATTATTTGTGTACGAATTGTATCGATAATTCAATTACAGTTATTTATTATCGTTTAGAGAGTATTTACGTACAACAATAATTATCCATTCTCGTAGTTTCTACTAAATTTTAGTGCGCATTTTCGTTCGGGGGAAATTCATTCTAGTACTATCTGCACCGTAACCAATTTAAGGCAAGCAGAAGTATAGTTTGGTGTTTTGCAAAGTGTTATAGAAGCTACTATCGAGCAGTGCTTTTTAGTGTGATTATTGTAAATAAGTTCACTGTTAAGGCATTAACAAAAAACTTCTTTAAATGCTCATCTGGTGGGTTGAGTATATAAATGGTAAAGCTAACCAGACCCTAGACAGACGACAGAAGAACAATAATAAATGATCTTTAAAAACCGTACATATATTTGTTCATCTTAAGACATTTATCATGTTTTAGTTTACAACACATAATGGTGTTTTGTTCATAGAATTTTCTGGAATATTAATTTGTAAATTTCTATCTTTGTTTCTTACTTTTTTTCCAATTACATGTTAACTTTGTCATAGACAATTTTAAATCATTTGGCTTGGGATATAGGGGCTCTGAGAAGAGGAAGTACCTTTTGATGTCTGGTATACTGGACCCATGGTTGGACAGAATCCCTGCCCTTCATTCACCCTCTAAATCTCTCACATGTGGCTCCAAGCGCCATAACCCGGTAATAATGCCTGGGCTGGCAGACCAAACCAAGTTATTGGGTTGTGTTAACATGGCACCACTGGGCGTAAAACCTCCACGAAGAATGTTACCGGCCAGGGCGCAAGAGTTCCCAGACATACTTAAACGAATACATGTTCATGACTAAGGCGGGTCACATAGTTGGAGGCACCCAGCTGTGGTCAGTGGTCAGACATGGAGAGGGATCGGGGCCACCAAGCTACACCTGCCCTAGATTAAAAACGTCACATGAATATGAACACATCCTCTACCTACACCGGGTTACCAAAGGCCGCGCCTACCGTCTCTGACCGGGTATGCGAAGAAGGCTCCAAGCTAGACGTAATGTCTAGGATGGCCTAGACTAAAGCACCACTAAAGAGGCTTAAGACAATATGGAAAGACAATAACATAGTCCTTAGCACCAAAATCAGGCAGATGCGTTCACTGGTCATCTCCATTTTCTTATATGCCTGTGAGTCCTGGACATTAACAGCTGAGCTAGAAGGGAAGATTAATGCCATGGAGATGAGATGCTTCAGAAACCTTTTTGGCATCTGCTATAAATACCACATCTGACCAGGTACGAAAAAGGATACTCCAGAAAATGAGACGATACATCTACCTGTTGGCCACTGTCAAGAAAAGAAAGATGGAATGGTATGGACATACCGAGTGCCAATGGACTTGCGAAAACTATTCTGCAGGGCACCACCAAAAGGGGGAGAAAGAGAGGAAGACAAAGGAAACGATTGGAGGACAACATCAAGGAGTAGACGGGAGTAAAGCTGTGCGACGCATGAGAGACCGGAATAGGCTGGTGTACATGTCATCAGTGGCGCCCTAAGGGTCCGACATACTGAGGGATATTTAGGATGTAGAATGTATGAGGTCTACGTACAATATGTTGGAAATTACAGTAAACTGATAAGAAAATGTAGAAGACCCATTTTACATTTTATTAAAGGATGAGCAATGCCGAATGTAGGCCTAAATATATAATATAAGAGTATGCCAAAGTAATGATTAGTGTATTAAATACTCATCCGTCGTCTAGTTTATATTAATATTATAAAACAACAATTCATTTTAGTTGCTCTATATTTATGGTTATGTTGTATAAATTTACTTCTCTATTGATGGTTATGTTGTATAAATTTACTTCTCTATTGATGGTTATGTTGTATAAATTTACTTCTCTATTTATGGTTATGTTGTATAACTTTACTTCTCTATTGATGGTTATGTTGTATAAATTTACTTATCTATTTATGGTTATGTTGTATAACTTTACTTCTCTATTGATGGTTATGTTGTATAACTTTACTTCTCTATTGATGGTTATGTTGTATAAATTTACTTCTCTATTGATGGTTATGTTGTATAACTTTACTTCTCTATTGATGGTTATGTTGTATAACTTTACTTCTCTATTGATGGTTATGTTGTATAACTTTACTTCTCTATTGATGAATATGTTGTATAACTTTACTTCTCTATTGATGGTTATGTTGTATAAATTTACTTCTCTATTGATGGTTATGTTGTATAACTTTACTTCTCTATTGATGGTTAGGTTGTATAAATTTACTTCTCTATTTATTGTTATGTTGTATAACTTTACTTCTCTATTGATGGTTATGTTGTATAACTTTACTTCTCTATTGATGGTTATGTTGTATAACTTTACTTCCATATTGATGGTTATGTTGTATAACTTTACTTCTCTATTGATGGTTATGTTGTATAACTTTACTTCTCTATTGATGGTTATGTTGTATAACTTAACTTCTATATTGATGGTTATGTTGTATAACTTTACTTCTCTATTGATGGTTATGTTGTATAACTTTACTTCTCTATTGATGGTTATGTTGTATAACTTTACTTCTCTATTGATGGTTATGTTGTATAACTTTACTTCTCTATTGATGGTTATGTTGTATAGCTTTACTTCTATATTGATGGTTATGTTGTATAACTTTACTTCTCTATTGATGGTTATGTTGTATAACTTTACTTCTCTATTGATGGTTATGTTGTATAACTTTACTTCCATATTGATGGTTATGTTGTATAACTTTACTTCTCTATTGATGGTTATGTTGTATAACTTAACTTTTCTTCTCTTGATGGTTATGTTGTATAACTTTACTTCTCTTGATGGTTATGTTGTATAACTTTACTTCTATATTGATGGTTATGTTGTATAACTTTACTTCTCTATTGATAGTTATGTTGTATAACTTTACTTCTCTATTGATGGTTATGTTGTATAACTTTACTTCTCTATTGATGGTTATGTTGTATAACTTTACTTCTCTATTGATGGTTATGTTGTATAACTTTACTTCTCTATTGATGGTTATGTTGTATAACTTTACTTCCATATCGATGGTTATGTTGTATAACTTTACTTCTCTATTGATAGTTATGTTGTATAACTTTACTTCCATATTGATGGTTATGTTGTATAACTTTACTTCTCTATTTATGGTTATGTTGTATAACTTTACTTCTCTATTGATAGTTATTTTGTATAACTTTACTTCTCTATTGATAGTTATGTTGTATAACTTTACTTATCAATTTATGGTTATGTTGTATAACTTTACTTCTCTATTGATAGTTATGTTGTATAACTTAACTTTTCTTCTCTTGATGGTTATGTTGTATAACTTTACTTCTCTTGATGGTTATGTTGTATAACTTTACTTCTATATTGATGGTTATGCTGTATAACTTTACTTCCCGATTAATTTTTTATAGTTTATAATTAATTTTACTTCTTTTTTTTATGGTTATGTATAATTTATATCTTATTTTGGTTTATAAGTTTACTTCCCAAATGACTGAGAAGTTCACACAACCAGCGCTAATGTAAGAACATCCAAATTTTACAAAGTACAAGACACTACTGATGTCAAACTAGAAAACACCACAACTCTAAAAGCAACAAGTCTTATTGAGTGTTCCATGGAGTGTTTCTCCCGGGAATGTCACTGCTTCTCATTCGATAAACAGCTACGGCAATGTCAAATGGGTGAGTTGATTTAGTTATGTTTATTTTATGTTTTTGTAGAAACAAATAAATACAAGAACATTTTAGTGTTTTTATTGTCCTTCAGTATAAGCTTACTATTCGGTCTGATTTCACGAGCATTGTCTTATTGCGGCTTTATTATTCTGATAAATTGAATGTAATGGTGTTTTAGAAATTTTCTGGTCTTGCTCGGAAATAGATAAAACAGCTGCAGTAATGGCACAGGGATGACTACCATTGGCGCTTATTTAGAATTAAGTTTTCATTTATCTGTAAGCTTAAATTGAAAATTCAGTCGATAAAATATTTGCTGATTGTAATTAGCGCTTTTTCGCTTTGGTTGCTAATTATAATTAGCGCTTTTTTGCTTTTTTTTGCTAATTGTAATTAGCGCTTTTTTGCTTTGGTTGCTAATTGTAATTAGCGCTTTTTTGCTTTGGTTGCTAATTATAATTAGCGCTTTTTTGCTTTGGTTGCTAATTATCATTAGTGCTTTTTTGCTTTGGTTGCTAATTATAATTAGCGCTTTTTTGCTTGGGTTGCTAATTATAATTAGCGCTTTTTTGCTTTGGTTGCTAATTATAATTAGCGCTTTTTTGCTTTGGTTGCTAATTATAATTAGCGCTTTTTTGCTTTGGTTGCTAATTGGAACCATCTCTCTTTTGCTTTGGTTGCTAATTGTAATTAGCGCTTTTTTGCTTTGGTTGCTAATTATAATTAGCGCTTTTTTGCTTTGGTTGCTAATTATAATTAGCGCTTTTTTGCTTTGGCTGCTAATTATAATTAGCGCTTTTTTGCTTTGGTTGCTAATTGGAACTATCACTTTTTTGCTTTGGTTGCTAATTGTAATTAGCGCTTTTTTGCTTTGGTTGCTAATTGTAATTAGCGCTTTTTTTACTTTGGTTGCTAATTATAATTAGCGCTTTTTTGCTTTGGTTGCTAATTGTAATTAGCGCTTTTTTTCTTTGGTTGCTAATTATATTTAGCGCTTTTTTGCTTTGGTTGCTAATTGTAATTAGCGCTTTTTTGCTTTGGTCGCTAATTATAATTAAGCGCTTTTTTGCTTTGGTCGCTAATTATAATTAAGCGCTTTTTTGCTTTGGTCGTTAATTATAATTAAGCGCTTTTTTGCTTTGGTTGCTTATTGTAATTAGCACTGTTTTGCTTTGGTCGCTAATTATAATTAGCGCTTTTTTTGCTTTGGTCGCTAATTATAATTAAGCGCTTTTTTGCTTTGGTCGCTAATTATAATTTAGCGCTTATTTGCTTTGGTCGCTAATTATAATTAAGCGCTTTTTTGCTTTGGTCGTTAATTATAATTAAGCGCTTTTTTGCTTTGGTTGCTTATTGTACTACTTTTTTAGGCGTCAGAGTAGCGTCTATCCCATTCTAGGCGCCCGATACCGCTGCTCCCTACGCCTTCTCTAGTTTTGCTACTAAGCTGAAGTTTTAAAAAAAGATATAGAAGGTTTTAAAAAAAAAATTTTGTTTTCTTTAAATGTAAATAAGCATTTTAATTAATACTAAGTAATGTAATGTTTGACGTTGTAGGGTCGTACTTTGATGCAGAAAGGCGTCTGTCGGCACTGTAAGTAGGGAACGGGTGGGAGGGGAGGGGGAGCTGAAGCAGCGACATCTAAATTCAATTTAGAAAGACTTGCATCTCGCGGGGTAAATCTACCGCACGTTACTGCGTTTGCCTGCCAATTTATAAATTTAATTAAGGAGAAAATGCTAACCTGATTTTTCTTAACTTATCTTATAGCCTACATTATAGATGCTCCTTCTATAAAGAAGATTATTGCATCCTACGCTCATCCGTGGTCCGAGTTTAGTCTTGCATTTTTATTAATGTTTTAAATGATGTTAAGTTACTGGTTTTCCTAGTTTGCTCATGTTTTACTGTACTGACATGCGCTTAAATTAACTGTTTCATAGTGTGGTCTTGTAATCGATTTATTTATTTAAATTTTAAAGGTGTCTGCGCAAGGTCAGTAGGCCTATCAATTGACAACTTGTACGTCACATGTAGGGCGGACAAGGGCTTTAAGTACTTGACCTATGGATCAGTCAGTGCATGTGTATGGACATCAAATGACCAAGTTGATTGGGCAACAGCAAGAGCTAACTGCAAAGGTGTTTTGTTCAAATCTAACATTATGTATAGTTTTTTTTTTTTTTTATAAATCAGAACACTAATAACACTAAACATTATTAAAGTATATATATTTTTACAATTTCTTATAATAATGAATTTATCATTATCTGACTCAATTATTTCAGGAATTATATTTCAAATGTTATTGCTAGTAGAGACCTTTTCGAATCCTTAATTTGTTTAAATCTATTTTCTTATGTTAATTTTTAAAACTTCAGCCATGGGAGCAAAACTATATACACTCAAAGGTCTGGACAAGCTACAACTGCTGGCAACCCATTACTGGGGGACCCAAATGTGGGTTGGTTTAACTGATAATACTACTGAAGGTGTTTTTAGATGGGGGGATGATAATACTATATGTGATTCAACCTGTAAGGCAGGCTTATTTGCACCATGTAAACAATTTTCTCACACGTAACTTAAATTCTACCTTTTTAGATTGCTTAGGCTTACATTTTATTTTAATTTATTAATAAATTAAACATGGAATCACGCCTTTTTTACATCTGGACCTATAGACTTTTTTCCAATACAATTTCTACATATTATATCTATCTAAATAATATTATTAATGATTTTGTAATAAATTATATGCTATACATTTACGTCTTTACATATTATGCTCGCATTGTGGCCTATTTTATTAATAGAAGTGTTTTAATACATTTTTATTGGCTAGTTGTTGTTTGTGCTTTTGCCGCCCCAAAATATTCAAAGAATAGGTTATGTGGGATCCTTTTCTAAATTGCAATCAGTATGCCAAATGCAATAGTATTAAAAAGTGTGCTATAAATCAAAATTATAATTAGTATTAATTGAGGAAAATATATGTAGTTGTGAATTAATATACCAGCTTAACTGGCTAATATAGTAACAATCAATGGTCCAAGAAACAAATATTTTGTAAGTTTATTATTGTTGGATATACATCTATGTTATGCAGTAGCGTTTGCAATATTTCGCTCATAGCAACCATGATGAGGTGAACGCTGACTTGAGTAGATGAGATGCTTTTATGTCTCACCCCGTGATATGTAAGAGTCTAGGTTGTTGGGTGGGCCTGACAACGATTCCGAGCGCTGTCTTCACTGGCTTGTTGGTCAAAGGATGATGACTTTAGGCTGGACAGCTGTTTTAAGTGAGACAATGACGGCCTCCCCGACGCCCACCTTCTACCGTGTCCTGGAGGATTGGCAGGTTATTATGCCGCAACACATGGCCTAGCCATGTCGAATTGCGCCGTTAATTGTTGTCATAATGTTTTCTTGAGGGTCTACATTTGAGGTTATTATGACCCCACACATACGTCCTGGAGATTCAAAGTATTTTTCTAATGCATTTTGTTACATTGTCGCTAATACCTCCCTTCTTTCCCTGACCGACATTTATTTTGAGGTTGAACTCTGACCCTTTGTGAATTCGTAACCTAATTAGATTTTTCCCCTTTTCCGCTATCAATTACAAAACACTTACGCATTTTCCCGTCATTGTAATAAAACTACATGGCATATAGGTTGGGACACTGAATTTAATCGTAATTGGTCCCAAACTACCTCCATTTTTCCCCCAGTTACAATAACCCCCTCCCCATTTTCAATAAGCTCCATTTCATTACCTCATCTTCGCTTGAAGATAAAAACATATGCTCACACACTTGCTTAGATGCTTTAATTGAAATGGTGGCACAGTGTCTGGCATGACAGCTATATTGTTAGAGTTTAATCAGTGTATTGTAATTGGGTAGAACATTTATGGTTTTATTAATAGGTAAAGTCGTGACCCCGACATGTTCACCTAATTTCAGACATAGAGAAAATTGGGTCCATTATCCTAACCAATCAACCGACTTTATAGCTAGGGGAAAACGTTACTATTGGTTCGACTCTAGCCAATCATCCCTTCTGGGGTTTAGAAAAAAAGATCTTATAAAAATCAATGTTTCTTCCATCAGATTTCAGTTTTAGTTCAGTTTTAGTTCAGTTTGAGGTTCTATTTTCGAATAGAGGAGTTGAGAGTTTACCTTCTTAGTAGAAACGTTACTATTATAATAGTGTTTATCAGAATGGTTTTTGGACTTATTGTGTTGGATTTATTTTCTGTAGTTTTAATGTTTTTCTGGTTTTGATACAAGGTCATTTGTACCACGACAAGCTAGAAGTGTCTATATGTACTTGATAGGAACATAAACTACGATCTACTCTCGTCGTTGAGCTTGTGGATTAAAAGTTGCAAGTGAAGATGAACAAACTATCGTAGGCTATATAATAAAATGTCATGAAGGACAGATCAAAAATGTCCATCATTGTACCTGAGGCAGACCATACTGTAAATCAGGTATTCAAGTGTATTCAAATATGTGGGGCGATTCCTCCACCGTTAAGAATTTTAATCCACACAGAGCAGGATAGCTTCTTTGACTAGTGCATAATCACTATTTGCACTGCAGTGGTGAGTGAACTAAATACACTCAGGGCTTTTCCGTTTAGACTACACTTAAAAGAGTAATTAATATGGCCTCAGGCCATTTCAATTTTTCTGATAACATTTTGAAAATTGTTCAAAGTAAGTGGGTAGGTCTTGAATATATTTGATCATTGAATTTAGGGACACTACGGCGATATGTGCGGAAGGCAGACATTTCTGACACAGGAGTAAGATACACATGTGTAGGACAAGTAATAAAGTCAGTCAACACCATTGCTGTAAACACAGCAATGAGACTAGGAAACTATACACTTCTAGTGTAAAAATGAATATTTAGGTCAACAACACAGAACAGCTGTAAAAACAGACCGAATCACTGCACGAGACGAAAAGAAAATTTACTACATCGACACAACTAGTTCTCGAAATTTGTCAAAGAATACAATTCTAAAGTCCCTAATTCAAAGTATCATCGGACATGAGAGCCCATATTACATAATTTATATTCAATGTGGTACAAGTATTATCAAATTAAAATAAACTATAATTATTGTGCAACTGGTGTTGATCTCAATTGAAATTTAAAGTATTACATTGAACTAATATTAAAATAAAACCATAATTAATGGAATAAAACAAGACAATTTACAGACAGCTCTTGGAATATTGAGCCTACATCTAGACAACAACCACATACATATTATCACACGAGTAAGCTTACGTAACAATTTATTGTGTGCTAATTTATCAGGTAAAACTAAATCACTTTGTGCTAGGTTAATAGGCCTACGTTTCACATCATGACAGCCATCCACAACGAAGGAAAAGAAACATAAGTGAAATTAGTAGAAACAATTTAAATATTTTATCAAGAAATTTCGCTGAAAATATGAACATATGTATTATATTGTCGTAAAAATTTACGTCTGAGTACAAAAGGTTCGGCTCAATAGAATAACGGAAAGTGGGTCGATTAGCTTTCAGGAAGTATGGTTGGTTGCCCATCAGAAAATTACAAACAAAAGGGGGAATCTGAATAGAATGGATCAAATAATAGTCTCATCCGCCTGAAATCCCCTTCGCCAAAGCCCTAGCTTCGACACCTTCAGGGCCGGCTGAAAACTTAACTGATATAGTAGCGTAGTCTATTATACATATATAAATATTCGTCTGTTCTTCGTGTTTGTAGGCTTACTCTGTCTGTAACTGTTGTCAAGTGTTGTCAGCGCATAGAACGGGATTTGCGCTATTTAAGCATTTTATTATTATTAGAACTATTTGGACAACATAAAAAAGAATGTCCTTCGCTAGCTCTCTCTTGCTAGTAGGCCTATGCCAAATTTGTTTCACGTCATTTTCTATTATTATAAAGTTCCTTGAATAAAAGATGTTTTTTTAAAGCTGATATTCATTCCAATAGTGTAAATTTAGAATCCAAACTAAACGTTTTTCTGATATTTGGGTAGTCTACCATATTTCTTTAGCCGACTTAAATCACCTACGCAAATTTAATATAATGTAGATGTATTTTTCTTTCGTTAGCCTTTTTCTGAGTATAATCTATTATTCTTCCTAAAGTGTTTATACGTGTATTGAATTAATTACTAAGTAGGCTAAGTTACAATTTCTGGGTGCGCATAGGCCTACTCGACATTTGGAACGGTGGCCTTGCGCGGCAGGCGTTTGATTAGTTACCAAAGGTCATGGGTTCGAATCCTGTTGAAGGCTAAGGTTATCTCGGGTCTGGTGGGTGTTCCTGAATCTACCCAGGTCTGATAGATACCTGACTTTAGTCGGGGTAAAGTAAAGGCGTTTGGGCATTTTACTGGCCACAAGATGTCATAATAGTCTGTCGTGGCTATCGAAACTGGTGAACGCTGCTGGATCAATTTGGTCCGATGGGATACTTTACTTGAATAGGCATAGGAAAAGAATTCAGATAACAACACTTTTTTTCTTATTTTAAAGGCTTTTATCTAAGCTAGGCCCATATAGGCTGTAGGATATGTTTCTTCATATTTTTGATTCGATATATTATTTATTTTCATGTTCTCCTATATTAATCAGATATTATTTATCAATTATTTTCCCAGGCCAACCTGAAGTCGATACAACCACGAACTGTGTTTATTTTTTCTTCAACGAGCCTAAACTAGATGATGTTTATTGCTCTCATCTTCACTACTATATCTGTGAAAATTTTTTTTATAATATTTTCTAAATAATACTAATATACAGATGTTATGAAATGCAAAAAGGTCATAATATTTTTGTATGTATGTGTAGGCTAATTATCATTTTAAACTGTTTTTTTTTTCGTCTTTTTTTTTAAAGCATAATATGTCCATTATTACGTAAAATATATTTAGATGATTTTTATCCTCCGCCCCCCCCCTTTCCCTATTGGTCAACAATTGTCAATATGTCAGTGACCCTCTAATAAAATTATATCAAACAATAATATAGCCTATGTCGCCCTCTTTTTGTAAAAATTATTCCATGTTGAGAATGAATACTCTTTATTCTCACTAGAGACCGACCGATATTCGGTTTCGGCTTCGGCTTCCGTTTTCGCGCCGAAAATAGGCAAAAACCTTTTTTCGGCGTGGATTCGGTTTCGGCCGAGGACAAAAGGTTAGTTTTCGGTTTGTTTACGGTTTCGGTCGAAACTGATATTGACTTTCGGTCATAAGCCGAATATCTTTTTTAACTTTCAAAATTCAAAATGCTACGCTATTGCTCCATCTATTACTCTGCTTATTGATACTTTCATTTAGTTAAACTGTTGTGAATTAATCTGTGTGAAGTAGGGATGTTAAACGACCACGGGATTACGGGAGGAAATCATTCATAATGGTGTCCTACGATTTATTCATCTTTTTATCTGAAGAAATATTTGTAAACCCTGTTTGATTAGCACAAAACAATTCCTTAACATTATATTCCTTGCAAACTCTCGTTTGTCAGAGGCGATTTATGGTTATTTTTTTTTTCGAATTCCGAATAAGCTTTTTGCTTGTGAATTTGCAAAGCAAGCACATACAACAGATAACGCAGATGTTAACGCTAGTCGTCGGTACAGACATTTGATCTACGTATTCGAAAACAAACAAAATGGAATTTCCACACTGATGCTAAACGCTCCTTTTTTAACAAACAAACAGACCGATAGACGTAAGTTTGCGAGATATTGGACTTCAAAGGGAGGACATTGAGAGACAAAACAATGACATATTTAGTGTTTCAAAATCCATAATCAGTTCAGTTTTATTACCTTAGCTGTCAATAGTTGTATATTAGTAATACTGACCCAACATTTTATTTAATGTAGACTGAGAAGCAATTTGGGCAATTAAAAAACTACTTTGCAGAGCATATATAGTTCTTTTAAAAAACTTGTAATTTTCTTGCCGGATGTCTATCAACCCTAGATCGATGTGTCTAGGATTTTATTCCTGTTCTACAAATAATCTTTTAATGTGTGTATCATATAGATCTAACATCCACTGATTTATATTATAATTATAAAGGTCTAAATTCATGACACTACAGCTTTTGACTTCTGCTAATCCAAAATCAACTATGTTTTTTTTTTTTACAAAGATTTCACCACGTTATAAGGATCAATGGTCCTTCGTATTATTTTTTAGTATAATCAATGCAAGTATGTCTTTTCCAAAATATAACTTACTTTGCCCGGAGGCGGAGAGAAGGAACAGAAAATGGATAAAAAATCGGAAATTTAAAACCGAAAATAGGTGTTGGGAAAAAAAAAGGATGTTAACATCCCTAATGTGAAGTAGAAGACTGAAGTTAATAATAACGGATTATTTAATCACTCCAAAGAATGACTTAGCCAAATAGAGTGCCCATAAACTAGTTAATATTACACATAAATGTGCAGTCTTTTGAAACCATTTGTTTCGCATTTTCAGTTTATTTTTCGGTTTTGGCCGAAGTTGTAGTTAAACTTTTAGTTTCGGCTTCGGTTTCGGCCAAAAGTCAGTGTATAATATTCGGTATGTTTTCGTTTTCGGCCGAAACTAATAATTTGGTTTCGGTCGGTCTCTAATTCTCACACGATTTAGACGATTGTTAGCCTACATGTTCACTTGAATTCTCTTTGAATTTTAAGATTATTTCTTTTAAGTTCTTTGTGCACAAGACAATATTACTACATGTTCACTTGAATTCTCTTGGAATTTTAAGATTATTTCTTTTAAGTTCTTTGTACACAAGACAATTATTGAAGAATGTGTATATTTTAAATTGTAACTTTCATTTCTGGTTTATTCTTGATTTTTTTTACATTAAACTTAAAATAAGTTTAAATACAAATATTTATATAATAAGCTTAAGCCTAGAGTCTACGTGTTTTTCAGTACTTTCAAAATGTCCCTTTTAAAATGAATAAATAGTATTAGATTTGAACTGTAAATGTTTTTAAGTATTAGACAACACATCTTTCTTTAAGTAGGCCTACAAAAGGTTTAATGGGCTAAATGTTAAAGCCAAATAGTGAAAAAAAAGGCTAAAACGTTACATCTATATGCACGACGTAAATTTAACAAAATTGGAACAATAAGCCCCAGCATGTTCAAAGCTTACATTTCAGGCCACCCTGAACCTAGTGGAAGTAAATAATTTTTCTCTTGTAGGCTTACACCATATAATTTGCAGTACTTGGCCGTTGTTTAATATATCATTCTGGAAAGAAAGGTGTTGAAGATAATTATACAGAATATAACTACATTACTGCATAGACCTGTCAGTCAAGGAACCCCTAGCTTGGACTAGCAGAATCTAGAGACATCTAATAAAAATACAACTAATCTTTGAATCCGATTTAACGAGTCGTAACACTAGTTATATCTAGATTATTTGTTTGTATTACGTACGTTTGAAAAATCAGGAATCTTTTAAAAAGGTCCGTGGACCATGTTGTGAAACTGTCATAGGCCTAACTGTTACCATTAGAGTGTAATAATTTCAATCACAGCCTTACAGATCTATTACAAAAATACTTTAATCAAGTACATAGTTCTTAGTTTAAATTGTTGTAGTGTTGATCTGCAAATATTACATATTTACATATATTAAATATTAAATGTAAATTGGAAAAAGGGACTATCACGGATGATTGATTATTAATTTGGTTGAAAAGAACTAGAAAAGTATTAGAGGTTTTAAAGTTGGACAATTAAATTGTCAATTAACTTGTCATAATTCATGGATTATTTTGAGTGTGAAAATTAAGAGAGTAAATTGAGAATATGAGACACATGTTAAGGTAAGCTACTTGTAGTTTGTCACAGCTACTTGATTTAATCGTTTGGGACATATCTATGACAGTTGAAACTCTTGTATTATAAATAAATAGCAATATTATATCAAGTCAATTAAAAAGACTTCAAGTTCAATGCGTTTTAATTGTATTTTTTTTATAAAGTATAAACAATTCACAACTTCACAACTTTTCAATAGGATACTATAACAAAAAAGTACATAAATATACATCTTAATCGCATTTTATGCATGTCTGTCATTAATTATTTACAAATATACCTAAATAATTCATCTTTTGAAGGCTTACTGTTTTGTGAAGAGAAATAGTCAACAGAAAATAGGGGAGATACATCAATATTTAAACTAAAACGAAATAGACCAGTTTAATTAAAACAGGGCTGCCTTGCTTGCCTTTTTTTTGACAAAACTACGGATTACAGTGTCAAAGTTTATTCGTCTTGCAATGCCAGACTCAATACTTAGCCTAGCCAAGTTGTTCAGGCGATCCTGACTCATTGTGGACCTAAGGTAATTTTTAATGAGCTTAAGTTTACTGAACCTCCTCTCTGCTAATGCTACTGTGGCTGATGCTGTAAAGAGCATCCTCAAACTGACACCTATGTTAGAAAAAATATTTTCTAATTTGGAATTTGACAAATCATTTAACAGATCCAATGCACGCAACTGTTCTTTACCAAAATTTGCATTGTGAACCATTGTTAGGTGAATCATTAGAATACTTTTCTGCTAACTTAAAAGTACCCGTCGGACCGAACTGATCCATAGGTCCGATGAAGCAGCGTTCACCAGTTTATGTGGCCACGGCATACCATGTGATTGTGTGGCCAGCACTATGCACAGCCGCCTTTACTTTACCCCAACTAAGGTCAGGTACTCATCAGAGCTGGGTAGACTCAGGGACACCCTCCAGTCCCGGGAAAAAATCCTAGCCTGCACCAGGATTCGAACCCAGGACCTTCAGCTCGCCAGTGGAACGCGCTGCCGCTCGGCTACCGTGCCCCATTTATGCTAACTTAGCAGCTTTATACTTCAAGTCTTCTTCTGACAGCTTTTGGTAGCAAATAAAGCTGAATGTGTCAGAAATATATTTGTATTGAACCGAACTGTAAGCCTAATACAACATAAAATATGTGTTTTAGAAAGTGGGACTCCCCAGGGCATTCGTTTGTTTCGTTCATCTCATTCACATTTTCATCAGATGTATCCTCACCATAAAATCTTGTTCTTTTTCTGGCAGTTGTATTACTATTCTTAAACAATTAATTGTACATCTATCTGCATGTTGGTTGCAACAAGCTTAGCTTTATTCCACATTGCTTTCATACGTAACCCCTGGTAGATGAGCTACAAATGGAGTTTTACACTTTCAACTCGATCTGACCATCTGGTGTTAGAAATACCATGAAACGTACACAGTATTTTCCACCTCTTGGGGCTGCAACTAAATAATGTGTATTTATATTTGTCTACAATTATGATACCTTCAACCTCCCCTCTTGGATATTGCACAAGAAATCATTAACGTGTAAAAGGATTGACTAACTAGCTTTGACTGCCGTACTAGTGTGCAGCGACATAGAGTATTTAGACCTAGGCTACTAAACTAACCGGAAGAACTGTAAGACTCTTAGGTCTATATTTGTGTCTCTGGAGAAAAATAATCAAAAAAGAGATCCTAAATGCTAACGAACATAATTAGGCCCTATATTACAACTAAAGGCTTATTTGAATATTTAATAAAATGTTCAAGTACACATTCAAAGAATACCAAAATTAAGCACCCCCCCCCCCCCATCGCAAAGTGAGAATGTAGGAGGTTTTGGGGAATCTCCTCTTAGCTGAATGGCAAAAAAATACTTGCGTAATTGCCAATTTTTTTTTATTTTAATATTTATGGGCTTATATTTCAAACTAACTATTATCTGTTTTTATGTTTTTCCGATTCACTTGCTTGAAACAAACGTACGCCTAAACAATAAACAACCTCTGAAAAAAATAGCTTGAGCATTAACTATTTACATTAACAATGTGTTAATGTAGGCCTAGAGAAGACAAAATAATTGTTAGCCATGCAAGTATAATATTTTTCAAACGTTATTGAATGCTTTGCATACAATCGAATACCCTGACTGCAATAGTTAGAACACATAATTATGAAAATGCACTTGAAAAACGAACAAAAAACTAAACTAACGTTTTCATCGATCATTTAACTTTAATGCTTGAAAAGAAAAGAAAACTGCGGCAGTGGTTAATAATGGGAACAATGTGTTTTGAAGTTTGATTATCAAATACGCATTGCTCCAATGAAGAGAGTTCTTAAGTTGTAGTTAGCTATTTACATGGGAAAAATGGGTGGTCACGTGATACACGGCAAGTACACAGATGACCGATAACTCTCACATACTTGGCAGTGCCGGCTCATCCGTATAGCCAACCTAGGCGGCCGTCTAGGGCGCAAAATTGGGGGATGGAGGTGCATAATTGAGGATTTGTAAAATTTGGGGATTGTAAAATATAAACTAAATTAAAGTTTAAAGTTTAGTTCTTCTGCGCGCTACTAGCATAGGCAGACGAATTACTAGGTAATATAAGGCGAAGGGTATTTTATTTAATAAGGTTGTCTTAGAAAATTGGAAAGTATGCCCTAACACTACTCAGTTTCTCTCCGCCGAAGGCACTTTAATGACGGCGCAGAATTTGTTTTGGCCTAGGACGTCAAAACCCTAGAGCCGGTCCTGATGCTTGGTATATGATAATAACTAATACTATTAATACTATTATTAGATTTTGACTTGTATCCGTCTGAGATGGTTTCTGTTTTTACAGTAATAGGCTATATCTACCGGTATAAAAATATTGATTTTTCACTCAAATCGTTAATGTTCATACATTTTTGTTTGCCAAAAAAACAAAACAAAAAACAAATAAGCTTATATAAATTAATTTATTTTTAAATACAGTAGTATATTTCTTTTTTTGAATGAAATTGCAAAACAAAATTGTCAAGAATAAGTCATTTTAGAAAACCCACAATTAATTTTTGTTTGTTCGACTTTTTCTAATTTAAGTGCATCCGTAATTTAAAAAAAAATAACTTAAAAAAAAACAATCATCATGCAATTAAATAATTTAATTTATTGACTACTGGAAATGAAACATGTACAGAAAAATATATGTGTCAGAAATCTCAAAAATATCTCCTTAGGCCTACTCCGAATAAATTGTTTCGTTTTATTTTCTGTTACTTTCGTTTAAGAAATGAATATTGTCATTTATTGGCATCACATTCATTATCAAATAAATATTTTACGTCTTCTCGTTGCAGTCTTACTTAATCATCGTTTTTTAAATTAAAAAATTATTATAGTAAGCCTATTATAGATACGTTTTTATCACATGATGTTTTATAATGCTTATATTAAAGAAATCTTGTCTTAAGCTATTTTCATAAACCATCATTAACAAAGTTTCTAGTATCACTGTAACACTTATATAATTTTATAAGAATTATCTTTCGTTTTAGTCTTTTTTGGTACTAAGTATTATTTTCCTATCATAATTTTTAAAGAACATTGTTTCTCAGTCTTTAATGATCATTACGGTAGTCAGGAAGATTACGCATTGTTACGATTTCTTCCAATGCTGGTAAATGATGACGTCATTGAAATAATCTCAGAGCATCCTTTTTTTCTAGCTTTGTGACGAAAAACCATAAAAAGTGGGGCCGGCATTTTCAACGTGAAACCAAAACCAACCGTTAAATATTCAAAAATATAAAAATTATAGTATAACTAAGTTTTTTTTTTTTTTAAACTGCTAGAATGTATTGTTAGTCGGCACAAGTCTGCTGCCCAAGGTTCAGCTCGATTAGGCGAAGGGAAGTGGTCAAAAAATCGATGCAAAGTTTTACAAGCAGACAGACAGACAGTAGCAACTAAGAGAAAGGGGGGTAAAAATATACTCTACTTAATGGATATTTAACAATATTTTTTATTATGTAAATAAAATAAGTTTACGACAACATAGAGTTAGGTTTGACAACTACAAATAATATACACATTTGTGAACGTCTTCGTATAAGTTCCAAAAAAATGTACATTTAGAACCACTGGCAAGAATATCATATCCTATATTGTTTTGTTTGGTAGTTTATGAGTAAAACGAAGCCAGAAAAGCAATGAGTAGCCTACCAAGATGGGTCGAAGCATTGTACAAGCTTATCATGTTATTGCCTGTCTATGCTTCGGTGAGTATAAATATAACTCAGTTATAATTATAAATAATGATACATATATAAACATTATGATCTGCAAACATTTATCATGTTTTAGATTACTATCTATATGGGCATTTTGTTATAATTTTCAGAAGCATTAATTTGTAAACTTATGTCAGAGTTTTGCAATATTACAAGCCACATGTATGGGGCACGGTAGCCGAGCGGCAGCGCGTTCGACTGGCGATCCGAGGGTCCTGGGTTCAAATCCTGGTGAAGCCGGGATTTTTTCCCAGGACTTGAGGGTGTCCCTGAGTCTACCCAGCTCTGATGGGTACCTGACATTAGTTGGGGTAAAGTAACGGCGGCTGGGCATTGTGCTGGCCCCACATCCCCTAGTATGCCGTGGCCACAGAAACTGGTGAACGCTGCTTCACCGGCCCTATGATCACTTTGGTCCGAAGGGTACTTTACTTTACAAGCCACATGTTACCTTTGAGAAGGAAAATTAAAAATCGTTTAGCTTAAGTATAATATGATTATGATGGAAACTACAAAAAAATGCTACAAATGTAGCTGACTGATATTTACATCTTATTAAAGGATGCGTTATAATTATGTGATGAGGTGACATTGTGGCCAGAAGGCTGCACAATGACCTGCACGTCCGTTTGGAGTATGCGTGCTCCTAAAAAAGGAATCTCTGGTTTCTATATCTAATAAGATGAAGGGTGGAACGTCTACCGTGGTAGTCAAAACTGACCCATACAAACAGCTTTTAAAATTTCCCGAATGTGTGAACAAAAGATGTCTAGAGATCAAGAAGTAGAAGTCTAGAATTGTAGAAGTAGATGTCTAGAAGTGTAGAAGTAGGTGTCCTTGAAGTGTAGAAGTAGATGTCTAGAAGTGTAGAAGTAGATGAATATAAGGGTAAAGTAGATGTCTATAAGTGTAAAAATGGATGTCTAGAGGTGTAAAAGTATATGTCTAGAAGTGTAGATGTAGATGTCTAAATGTGTAGAAGTATATGTCTAGAAGTGTAGAAATATATGTCTAGAGTTGTAGAAATAAATGTCTATAGGTGTAGGAGTGGATGTCTATAAGTGTACAAGTAGATGTCTAGAAGTGTAGAAGTAGATGTCTAGAAGTAACGAAGTAGATGTCTAGAGCCTAGAGGTGTAAAAGTAGATGTCTAGAAGTGTAGAAGTAGATATCTTGAAGTGTAGAATAAGATGTCTAGAAGTGTAGAAGTAGATGTCTAGAATTGTAGAAGTGGATGTCTAGAAGTGTAGAAGTAGATGTATAGAAGTGTAGCAGTAGAAGTCTAGAAGTGTAGAAGTAGATATCTTGAAGTGTAGAATAAGATGTCTAGAAGTGTAGAAGTAGATGTCTAGATGTGTAGAAGTAGATGTCTAGAATTGTAGAAGTAGATGTCTAGAAGTGTACAAGTAGATGTCTAGAAGTGTAGAAGTAGATGTCTAGAAGTAACGAAGTAGATGTCTAGAGCCTAGAGGTGTAAAAGTAGATGTCTAGATGTGTAGAAGTAGATATCTTGAAGTGTAGAATAAGATGTCTAGAAGTGTAGTAGATGTCTAGATGTGTAGAAATAGATTCTAGAAGTGTAGAAATAGATGTCTAGAAGTGTAGAAGTAGATGTATAGAAGTGTAGAAGTAGATGTCTATAAGTAGATGTAGATGGCTAGAAGTGTAGATGTAGATGTCTAGAAGTGTAGAAGTAGGTGTCTAAAAGTGTACAAGTAGATTTCTAGAAGTGTAGAAGTAGATGTCTAGGAGTGTAGAAGTAGATTTATAGAAGTAAAGAAGTAGATGTCTAGAGCCTAGAGGTGTAAAAGTAGATGTCTAGAAGTGTAGAAGTAGATATCTTGAAGTGTAGAATAAGATGTCTAGAAGTGTAGAAGTAGAGGTCTGGAAGTGTAGAAGTAGATGTCTAGATGTGTAGAAGTAGATGTCTAGAAGTGTAAAAGAAGGTGTTTAGAAGTGTAGAAGTAGATATATAGAAGTAAAGATGTAGATGTCTAGAGCCTAGAGGTGTAGAAGTAGGTGTCTAAAAGTGTACAAGTAGATTTCTAGAAGTGTAGAAGTAGATGTCTAGGAGTGTAGAAGTAGATTTATAGAAGTAAAGAAGTAGATGTCTAGAGCCTAGAGGTGTAAAAGTAGATGTCTAGAAGTGTAGAAGTAGATATCTTGAAGTGTAGAATAAGATGTCTAGAAGTGTAGAAGTAGAGGTCTGGAAGTGTAGAAGTAGATGTCTAGATGTGTAGAAGTAGATGTCTAGAAGTGTAAAAGAAGGTGTTTAGAAGTGTAGAAGTAGATATATAGAAGTAAAGATGTAGATGTCTAGAGCCTAGAGGTGTAGAAGTAGATGTCTAGAAGTGTAGAAGTAGATTTCTAGAAGTGTAGAAGTAGATATCTATAAGTGTGGAAGTAGATGTCTACAAGTGTAGAAGTAGATGTATAGAAGTGTAGAAGTAGATGTCTATAAGTAGATGTAGATGTCTAGAAGTGTAGAAGTAGATGTCTAGATGTGTAGAAGTAGATGTCTAGAAGTGTAAAAGAAGGTGTTTAGAAGTGTAGAAGTAGATATATAGAAGTAAAGATGTAGATGTCTAGAGCCTAGAGGTGTAGAAGTAGATGTCTATAAGTAGATGTAGATGTCTAGAAGTGTAGAAGTAGATGTCTAGAAGTGTAGAAGAAGGTGTTTAGAAGTGTAGAAGTAGATATATAGAAGTAAAGATGTAGATGTCTAGAGCCTAGAGGTGTAGAAGTAGATGTCTAGAAGTGTAGAACTAAATGTCTAGAAGTAGATGTAGAAGTCTAGAAGTGATGAAGTAGATGTCTAGAAGTGTAGAAGTAGATGTATAGAAGTCAAGAAGTAGATCTCTAGAGCCTAGACGTATAAAAGTAGAAGTCTAGAAGTGTAGAAAAAGATGTCTAGAAGTTAAGAAGTAGATGTCTAGAAGTGTAGACGTAAATGTATAGAAGTAAAGAAGTAGATGTCTAGAGCCTAGAGGTGTAAAAGCAGAAGTCTAGAAGTGTAGAAGTAGATGTCTATAAGTGTCAATTCTACACTTCTAGACATCTACATCAACTTCTTACACTTCTAGACATTTGCCTGGCATTGACTGCAAGAGAGCCAAAATATTTCAAGACTGATTTTAAGAAGAAGAATTATGAATTTAATTAATTTCTTTTTTTTTAAAGTATAACTTTACTTATCTAATGATGGTTATGTTGTATAAATTCACTTCTTCATTCATGGAATTGTTGTGTAACTTTACAAAGATTCTACATTTTTCTATGTTGATGGTTATGTTTATAACTTAACTTCCTGTTAATGGCTTATTACTTAACATTAAACATTAATGTTTTATTAAATGATATTATGAGTATTACTTTAAGATTAACTTTTGTTCTGTCTTGTAGAGTCTTCTCCAGTATTTTTTAAATTTAATTACACATGTTAATGTCCAACGTAATAATAAAAAAACTCCATTGCAGCATATTTCTTTAATCCATTTATATTCATAACATCATTCAACGAAAACTACATAGCCTAGTTACAATAAATGAATCACATTTAGAATTTCTAAGACCACTTTCATTTTCAATATCATCATTCTCATAGGTCTTGTCTGCTCAAGATCCAAAAAATTAACAGCCCAAGAACTATTTATTCACACATGATCAATCTCTCTTTCAAAAGCAAGATTCTCGTGGGAATCAATATCTCTTTCAAAAGCAAGATTCTCGTGGGAATCAATCTCTCTTTCAAAAGCAAGATTCTTGAGGGAATCAATCTCTCTTTCAAAAGCAAGATTCTCGTGGGAATCAATCTCTCTTTCAAAAGCAAGAGTCTCGTGGGAATCAATCTCTCTTTCAAAAGCAAGATTCTCGTGGGAATCAATCTCTCTTTCAAAAGCGAGATTCTCGGGGGAATCAATCTCTCTTTCAAAAGCAAGATTCTCGTGGGAATCAATCTCTCTTTCAAAAGCAAGATTCTCGTGGGAATCAATCTCTCTTTCAAAAGCAAGATTCTCGTGGGAATAAAAGATTAAAATCCAACATCGCAGTTCTGAACACGCAGTCAGACTAGACAGTCAAAGTTAAGATAACTCGTGCTTCTTAACATTTGACTTAATTCTATTAGTCATTTCCCTTAGACCAGTTCTCATTTGAAGATATTATCGATTTAACTCTCATCCTGTTATAATCGAAGCTCATCACTTCTCTAAGCTTATTGATGGAATTGTTGTAGGCATATAACTTTACTTCATTTTCGATGGTTAAAGATGTATAATTTTACCTCTTTATTGATGGTTATGGTGTATCACTTAACTTCTCTATTGATTTTTTATAGTTATATTGTTACTTCTCTGATGAATGTATAATATAATTTTATTTCTTTTTTTGGTTTACAATTTTACTTATCAAATGACTGAGAAGTTCATACAACCAGCGCTAATGTCAAATCATCAAAATTTTACAAAGTACAAGACACGATTAATGTCAAACTAGAAAACAGCACAACTCTAAAAGCCACAAGTCTTATTGAGTGTTCCATGAAGTGTCTAACTCGGGACTGTGACTGCTTCTCATTCGATAAACAGCTACGGATATGTCAAATGGGTGAGTTGATTTAGTTATGTTTATTTTATGTATAGTAAGAAAAAATAAATGTAATACAATAGTAGTGTTTTACTTGTCCTCCAGTATACTATTTGGTCTGAAGTCATGAGCATTGTATTATTGCGGCTTTATTATTCTGATAAATAGAATGTAGCCTAATGATATTTAAGTCACCTTTTGTTCTTGCTTGGAAATAAATAAAACTACAGTAATGGCACAGGCATGACTTTAGCACTTTTTGCTTTGGTTGCTCATTGTACTACTTTTTTTTAAAGCGTCAATGTGGCGTCTATCCCAACCTAGGCGCCTGATACCGCTGCTCCCTACGCCTTCTCTAGTTTCGCTACTAAGCTGCAGTAAAAAAAAAAAAGAAATAGAAAGTAGTGGCTCAAAATAGAAGTTGTTCAAAAAGAAGTTTGTATTTTTTTAATGTAAATAAGCATTTAATACTAAGTAATGTAATGTTTGTACGGTGTAGGGGTGTGCTCGATGCAGCAAGGCGTCTGCATCAGTCGGCACTGTAACGCTGTAAGGATGGATGAGTGGGGAACGCGGGCGGGCGGGGGGGGGGCTTAAGCAGCGACATTAAAAATCAATTTAGAAAGAATGGCATCATACGGAGTACTGCATGGTACTGCGCTTACCTGCCAATTGATAAATAACTCGTGAAAGGCTGTGAAAGGCTAACCTGATCTATACAGACATGCGCTTACTGTTCCATATAAGCTTAGTGATCTTTTTTCGATTAATTTATTTAAATTTTAAAGGCGTCTGCGTACGGTCAGTAGGCCTATCAATTGACAACTTGTACGTCACATGTAGGGCGGACAAGGGCTTTAAGTACTTGACCAATGGATCAGTCAGTGCATGTGTATGGGCATCAAATGACCAAGTTGATTGGGCAACGGCAAGGGATAACTGCAAAGGTTTTTGTTCAATTCTAACATTACGTATAGTTTAATTTGTAAACAAATCTGACCACAGTTAACACTAAGCATTATTAAAGTATCGTTTTACTATTATTTACAGTAATGAATGTATCCTTTTCTGACTCAATTATTGTAGGAATTATATTTCAAAAGTTATTGTTCGTAGAGACCTTTTCGAATCCTTAATTTGTTTAAATCTATTTCTTATGTTAATTTTTAAAACATCAGCCATGGGAGCTAAACTGTACACACTGAAAAGTCTGGACAAGCTACAATTGCTGGCAACCCATTACTGGGGAACCCCAATGTGGATTGGTTTAACTGATAATGCTACAGATTGTGTTTTTAGGTGGGAAGATGATAATACTTTATGTGATTCAACATGTAAGGCATACATCTTTGCACCAGGTAAACAATTTGCTGACATAATGTTCAATATTTATCATATCGACTCTATAGATTTGTTGACTTCTCACACGTAACTTGAATTCTACCTTTTTATATCGTGTAGTCCTGCAGGCAGTAGCTTAGCCAGAGGGGGCAGGGGGAGCGACCGCTCCCCCTAAGATCATTATCGAAAAAAAAGGCCTTTTCGGGAAAACAATATTTCATAAATAATTTTAACAAGCCACAAAGCACAATTTATGTTTTTTTTTTTGTTTTTTTCTTTAAATGCATTACAACAATTTAATTTATTACAATGTGATTAATAAACCATTGTTAGATAGAGGTAATTTTAGTTTTATTTCATTTGATATAGAACATTGCCTTATTGATAATTGAATAGCGAAATCTAAATTTTACACTCCCAAAAAATTGACATTTGCCGCGTCGGCTCCTTAAAAATGTCTTCACAAGCGATTTATCTCGTCTTTCAAAATTAAAAGAAAAAGAATGCAGTCTTATAGAGCAGGGTTCGGCAACCATTTGCTTATAGTGTGCCGAACTAGGATTTTTGAATCATTCAGCTTGCCAACAGCGTGAAAGTCAAACTGATGAACTATATTATTTGTATAAGACAATTTATTAAGTGCCGTAGCAAGACCTAATCCAAAAGAAAAGGAACATTAATAATGGAGAGAATCATTAAAGCGTTTTATATTTAATAAACAACTTGTTTTTATCAGCTTTAAAAAAAAATCCATTCATAGCTAATACACAATTTCATTACTAAACATTTATAGTTATCAACATTTGAATTAAGTTGTCAAGAAATTATTCTAGTAATAGATGTAAAGTCTTTATTGTTTGATTTCAGTATAACTGATATTTACGCTAACATATTATTTTTTTTGTTTTCAACAAAGTTTATTCAGTGATATGTACATAAACAATTTCCAAATATTTGTTTCACATAGAGAGAAAGGATAGAAGACATTTATTTCAATTTACACAACTAAAGAATAGAAGACATTTCATGAGAAAAAAATTAAATTATAGCCATTCATCCCACTCATTCTATTTTTTTCTTTTTTTGTTCCTTTCGTTCATTTCATTCATTCGTTTTATTTTACATAGTTGTTCCATTTATACTTTCTTACATTCTTGTGCTAGTATTTCCTTTTCGTTCTCTTGCGTACGGTATTTATCGAATTAGTAGTTTATTTACATTGTTGAAACAATTTGTAGGGGCATATATACATTAGAAGACTTAATACAAAGGGGAAAACCAATTGGTAATCTTATAAAAAAGCCATAGTTACATAATTTAGTCCCTTTTAAACACAAATGTATAATTTATACAATTTGAAAAGGGAGAGAACAAGGAATAGATGCTGAGTATTAACATGGTTCTGCCCCTTTCGGGTACAGACTGAAGAACAGTAGCAAGTAGGTAGTAGGGTGGGGGGGTTATGGAGAGAGAGAGCGTGTGGTGTGGAGGTGGGGGGGGGGACGGGGTATTTTTATTTACAGAAGAGAGGTGAAAAAGGGCCGCTTGCTTTCCCCTTAAAGCAGGGACCTTTTGTGTTGAGGGTACTTGACCGAGGACTTTCTTTAAAATAGGCTGGCAAAAGGAATTTCCATTTAATTTAAAATAGGACTTGCCGTTCCCCTTCGGCAGTGACTGCTGGACATTGTAGTAGTGGGAGAAGAAGAATAGAAGGAGGGAAAGATAGAGAGAATGAGGGAGGGAAGGGGCGAAAGACGGATACTGAGTATTGGTTGACGTGGCGTAAATTAGTTTGAAAGAATTGACTTTCCTCGCCTCGTCCCTTTGCCGGTCAGTGACGCCCTGAGACAGCTGGACTTCTCCTGCTGACCTCTGGCCGCTCGTGACCGGGCTGGGGTTTTTTGGGCTGGTATTGGTATATCACACCTTTATCTTTTTATGTTGGCCTACGTTTAAATTTAGTTTTTCCTTTGCAGTATCTCATGTGCAACAAGTTTAGTGCAGTGTTCCAATTTATTAGTCCTGTTAGGACAGGAATATTGGAGGAAAGTAGATGAGGAAAGGAAACAAAGGAAAAAGAAGGTGGGGTGAGAGAGAGGTGGATTACAGTGCGTTGTAGGGTGAGAGAGAGGTGGATTACAGTGCGTTGTAGGGTGAGAGAGAGGTGGATTACAGTGCGTTGTAGGGTGAGAGAGAGGTGGATTACAGTGCGTTGTAGGGTGAGAGAGAGGTGGATTACAGTGCGTTGTAGGGTGAGAGAGAGGTGGATTACAGTGCGTTGTAGGGTGAGAGAGAGGTGGATTACAGTGCGTTGTAGGGTGAGAGAGAGGTGGATTACAGTGCGTTGTAGGGTGAGAGAGAGGTGGATTACAGTGCGTTGTAGGGTGAGAGAGAGGTGGATTACAGTGCGTTGTAGGGTGAGAGAGAGGTGGATTACAGTGCGTTGTAGGGTGAGAGAGAGGTGGATTACAGTGCGTTGTAGGGTGAGAGAGAGGTGGATTACAGTGCGTTGTAGGGTGAGAGAGAGGTGGATTACAGTGCGTTGTAGGGTGAGAGAGAGGTGGATTACAGTGCGTTGTAGGGTGAGAGAGAGGTGGATTACAGTGCGTTGTAGGGTGAGAGAGAGGTGGATTACAGTGCGTTGTAGGGTGAGAGAGAGGTGGATTACAGTGCGTTGTAGGGTGAGAGAGAGGTGGATTACAGTGCGTTGTAGGGTGAGAGAGAGGTGGATTACAGTGCGTTGTAGGGTGAGAGAGAGGTGGATTACAGTGCGTTGTAGGGTGAGAGAGAGGTGGATTACAGTGCGTTGTAGGGTGAGAGAGAGGTGGATTACAGTGCGTTGTAGGGTGAGAGAGAGGTGGATTACAGTGCGTTGTAGGGTGAGAGAGAGGTGGATTACAGTGCGTTGTAGGGTGAGAGAGAGGTGGATTACAGTGCGTTGTAGGGTGAGAGAGAGGTGAATTACAGTGCTTTGTGGGGTGAGAGAGAGGTGGATTACAGTGCGTTGTAGGGTGAGAGAGAGGTGGATTACAGTGCGTTGTAGGGTGAGAGAGAGGTGGATTACAGTGCGTTGTAGGGTGTGAGAGGTGGATTACAGTGCGTTGTAGGGTGAGAGAGAGGTGGATTACAGTGCGTTGTAGGGTGAGAGAGAGGTGGATTACAGTGCGTTGTGGGATGAGAGAGAGGTGGATTACAGTGCGTTGTGGGGTGAGAGAGAGGTGGATTACAGTGCGTTGTAGGGTGAGAGAGAGGTGGATTACAGTGCGTTGTAGGGTGAGAGAGAGGTGGATTACAGTGCGTTGTGGGGTGAGAGAGAGGTGGATTACAGTGCGTTGTAGGGTGAGAGAGAGGTGGATTACATTGCGTTGTGGGTTGAGAGAGAGGTGGATTACAGTGCGTTGTAGGGTGAGAGAGAGCTGGATTACAGTGCGTTGTGGGGTGAGAGAGAGGTGGATTACAGTGCGTTGTGGGGTGAGAGAGGTGGATTACAGTGCGTTGTAGGGTGAGAGAGAGGTGGATTACAGTGCGTTGTAGGGTGAGAGAGAGGTGGATTACAGTGCGTTGTGGGGTGAGAGAGAGGTGGATTACAGTGCGTTGTAGGGTGAGAGAGAGGTGGATTACAGTGCGTTGTGGGGTGTGAGAGGTTGATTACAGTGCGTTGTAGGCTGAGAGAGAGGTAGATTACAGTGCGTTGTAGGGTGAGAGAGAGGTGGATTACAGTGCGTTGTGGGGTGAGAGAGAGGTGGATTACAGTGCGTTGTGGGGTGAGAGAGAGGTGGATTACAGTGCGTTGTAGGGTGAGAGAGAGGTGGATTACAGTGCGTTGTAGGGTGAGAGAGAGGTGGATTACAGTGCGTTGTGGGGTGAGAGAGAGGTGGATTACAGTGCGTTGTAGGGTGAGAGAGAGGTGGATTACAGTGCGTTGTGGGGTGAGAGAGAGGTGGATTACAGTGCGTCGTGGGGTGAGAGAGAGGTGGATTACAGTGCGTTGTGGGGTGAGAGAGAGGTGGATTACAGTGCGTTGTAGGGTGATAGAGAGGTGGATTACAGTGCGTTGTGGGGTGAGAGAGAGGTGGATTACAGTGCGTTGTGGGGTGAGAGAGAGGTGGATTACAGTGCGTTGTGGGGTGAGAGAGAGTTGGATTACAGTGCGTTGTAGGGTGAGAGAGAGGTGGATTACAGTGAATTGTGGGGTGATAGAGAGGTGAATTACAGTGCGTTGTGGGGTGAGAGAGAGGTGGATTACAGTGCGTTGTGGGGTGAGAGAGAGGTGGATTACAGTGCGTTGTGGGGTGAGAGAGAGGTGGATTACAGTGCGTTGTGGGGTGAGAGAGAGGTGGATTACAGTGCGATGTGGGGTTAGAGAGGGGTGGATTACAGTGCGTTGTGGGGTTAGAGAGAGGTGGATTACAGTGCGTTGTGGGGTGAGAGAGAGGTGGATTACAGTGCGTTGTAGGGTGAGAGAGAGGTGGATTACAGTGCGTTGTGGGGTGAGAGAGAGGTGGATTACAGTGCGTTGTAGGGTGAGAGAGAGGTGGATTACAGTGCGTTGTGGGGTGAGAGAGAGGTGGATTACAGTGCGTTGTGGGGTGAGAGAGAGGTGGATTACAGTGCGTTGTAGGGTGAGAGAGAGGTGGATTACAGTGCGTTGTAGGGTGAGAGAGAGGTGGATTACAGTGCGTTGTGGGGTGAGAGAGAGGTGGATTACAGTGCGTTGTAGGGTGAGAGAGAGGTGGATTACAGTGCGTTGTGGGGTGAGAGAGAGGTGGATTACAGTGCGTTGTAGAGTGAGAGAGAGCTGGATTACAGTGCGTTGTGGGTTGAGAGAGAGGTGGATTACAGTGCGTTGTGGGGTGACAGAGAGGTGGATTACAGTGCGTTGTAGGGTGAGAGAGAGGTGGATTACAGTGCGTTGTAGGGTGAGAGAGAGGTGGATTACAGTGCGTTGTGGGGTGAGAGAGAGGTGGATTACAGTGCGTTGTAGGGTGAGAGAGAGGTGGATTACAGTGCGTTGTGGGGTGAGAGAGAGGTGGATTACAGTGCGTTGTAGGGTGAGAGAGAGGTGGATTACAGTGCGTTGTAGGGTGAGAGAGAGGTGGATTACAGTGCGTTGTAGGGTGAGAGAAAGGTGGATTACAGTGCGTTGTGGGGTGAGAGAGAGGTGGATTACAGTGCGTTGTAGGGTGAGAGAGAGGTGGATTACAGTGCGTTGTAGGGTGAGAGAGAGGTGGATTACAGTGCGTTGTGGGGTGAGAGAGAGGTGGATTACAGTGCGTTGTAGGGTGAGAGAGAGGTGGATTACAGTGCGTTGTAGGGTGTGAGAGGTTGATTACAGTGCGTTGTAGGGTGAGAGAGAGGTAGATTACAGTGCGTTGTAGGGTGAGAGAGAGGTGGATTACAGTGCGTTGTGGGGTGAGAGAGAGGTGGATTACAGTGCGTTGTGGGGTGAGAGAGAGGTGGATTACAGTGCGTTGTAGGGTGAGAGAGAGGTGGATTACAGTGCGTTGTAGGGTGAGAGAGAGGTGGATTACAGTGCGTTGTGGGGTGAGAGAGAGGTGGATTACAGTGCGTTGTAGGGTGAGAGAGAGGTGGATTACAGTGCGTTGTGGGGTGAGAGAGAGGTGGATTACAGTGCGTCGTGGGGTGAGAGAGAGATGGATTACAGTGCGTTGTGGGGTGAGAGAGAGGTGGATTACAGTGCGTTGTAGGGTGATAGAGAGGTGGATTACAGTGCGTTGTGGGGTGAGAGAGAGGTGGATTACAGTGCGTTGTGGGGTGAGAGAGAGGTGGATTACAGTGCGTTGTGGGGTGAGAGAGAGGTGGATTACAGTGCGTTGTAGGGTGAGAGAGAGGTGGATTACAGTGCGTTGTGGGGTGAGAGAGAGGTGAATTACAGTGCGTTGTGGGGTGATAGAGAGGTGGATTACAGTGCGTTGTGGGGTGAGAGAGAGGTGGATTACAGTGCGTTGTGGGGTGAGAGAGAGGTGGATTACAGTGCGTTGTGGGTGAGAGAGAGGTGGATTACAGTGCGATGTGGGGTTAGAGAGGGGTGGATTACAGTGCGTTGTGGGGTTAGAGAGAGGTGGATTACAGTGCGTTGTGGGGTGAGAGAGAGGTGGATTACAGTGCGTTGTAGGGTGAGAGAGAGGTGGATTACAGTGCGTTGTGGGGTGAGAGAGAGGTGGATTATAGTGCGTTGTAGGGTGAGAGAGAGGTGGATTACAGTGCGTTGTGGGGTGAGAGAGAGGTGGATTACAGTGCGTTGTGGGGTGAGAGAGAGGTGGATTACAGTGCGTTGTAGGGTGAGAGAGAGGTGGATTACAGTGCGTTGTAGGGTGAAAGAGAGGTGGATTACAGTGCGTTAGTGGGTGAGAGAGAGGTGGATTACAGTGCGTTGTAGGGTGAGAGAGAGGTAGATTACAGTGCGTTGTGGGGTGAGAGAGAGGTGGATTACAGTGCGTTGTAGAGTGAGAGAGAGGTGGATTACAGTGCGTTGTGGGGTGAGAGAGAGGTGGATTACAGTGCGTTGTAGGGTGAGAGAGAGGTGGATTACAGTGCGTTGTGGGGTGAGAGAGAGGTGGATTACAGTGCGTTGTAGGGTGAGAGAGAGGTGGATTACAGTGCGTTGTAGGGTGTGAGAGGTTGATTACAGTGCGTTGTAGGGTGAGAGAGAGGTAGATTACAGTGCGTTGTAGGGTGAGAGAGAGGTGGATTACAGTGCGTTGTGGGGTGAGAGAGATGTGGATTACAGTGCGTTGTGGGGTGAGAGAGAGGTGGATTACAGTGCGTTGTAGGGTGAGAGAGAGGTGGATTACAGTGCGTTGTAGGGTGAGAGAGAGGTGTATTACAGTGCGTTGTGGGGTGAGAGAGAGGTGGATTACAGTGCGTTGTAAAGTGAGAGAGAGGTGGATTACAGTGCGTTGTGGGGTTAGAGAGAGTTGGATTACAGTGCGTCCTGGGGTGAGAGAGAGGTGGATTACAGTGCGTTGTGGGGTGAGAGAGAGGTGGATTACAGTGCGTTGTAGGGTGATAGAGAGGTGGATTACAGTGCGTTGTGGGGTGAGAGAGAGGTGGATTACAGTGCGTTGTGGGGTGAGAGAGAGGTGGATTACAGTGCGTTGTGGGGTGAGAGAGAGGTGGATTACAGTGCGTTGTAGGGTGAGAGAGAGGTGGATTACAGTGCGTTGTGGGGTGAGAGAGAGGTGAATTACAGTGCGTTGTGGGGTGATAGAGAGGTGGATTACAGTGCGTTGTGGGGTGAGAGAGAGGTGGATTACAGTGCGTTGTGGGGTGAGAGAGAGGTGGATTACAGTGCGTTGTGGGGAGAGAGAGAGGTGGATTACAGTGCGTTGTGGGGTTAGAGAGGGGTGGATTACAGTGCGTTGTGGGGTTAGAGAGAGGTGGATTACAGTGTGTTGTGGGGTGAGAGAGAGGTGGATTACAGTGCGTTGTAGGGTGAGAGAGAGGTGGATTACAGTGCGTTGTGGGGTGAGAGAGAGGTGGATTACAGTGCGTTGTAGGGTGAGAGAGAGGTGGATTACAGTGCGTTGTGGGGTGAGAAAGAGGTGGATTACAGTGCGTTGTGGGGTGAGAGAGAGGTGGATTACAGTGCGTTGTGGGGTGAGAGAGAGGTGGATTACAGTGCGTTGTAGGGTGAGAGAGAGGTGGATTACAGTGCGTTGTGGGGTGAGAGAGAGGTGGATTACAGTGTGTTGTAGGGTGAGAGAGAGGTGGATTACAGTGCGTTGTGGGGTGAGAGAGAGGTGGATTACAGTGCGTTGTAGGGTGAGAGAGAGGTGGATTACAGTGCGTTGTAGGGTGAGAGAGAGGTGGATTACAGTGCGTTGTGGGGTGAGAGAGAGGTGGATTACAGTGCGTTGTAGGGTGAGAGAGAGGTGGATTACAGTGCGTTGTAGGGTGTGAGAGGTTGATTACAGTGCGTTGTAGGGTGAGAGAGAGGTAGATTACAGTGCGTTGTAGGGTGAGAGAGAGGTGGATTACAGTGCGTTGTAGGGTGAGAGAGAGGTGGATTACAGTGCGTTGTAGGGTGAGAGAGAGGTGGATTACAGTGCGTTGTAGGGTGAGAGAGAGGTGGATTACAGTGCGTTGTAGGGTAAGAGAGAGGTGGATTACAGTGCGTTGTAGGGTGAGAGAGAGGTGGATTACAGTGCGTTGTAGGGTGTGAGAGGTTGATTACAGTGCGTTGTGGGGTGAGAGAGAGGTGGATTACAGTGCGTTGTAGGGTGAGAGAGAGGTGGATTACAGTGCGTTGTAGGGTGAGAGAGAGGTGGATTACAGTGCGTTGTGGGGTGAGAGAGAGGTGGATTACAGTGCGTTGTAGGGTGAGAGAGAGGTGGATTACAGTGCGTTGTGGGGTGAGAGAGAGGTGGATTACAGTGCGTTGTAGGGTGAGAGAGAGGTGGATTACAGTGCGTTGTAGGGTGAGAGAGAGGTGGATTACTGTGCGTTGTGGGGTGAGAGAGAGGTGGATTACAGTGCGTTGTAGGGTGAGAGAGAGGTGGATTACAGTGCGTTGTAGGGTGTGAGAGGTTGATTACAGTGCGTTGTAGGGTGAGAGAGAGGTAGATTACAGTGCGTTGTAGGGTGAGAGAGAGGTGGATTACAGTGCGTTGTGGGGTGAGAGAGAGGTGGATTACAGTGCGTTGTGGGGTGAGAGAGAGGTGGATTACAGTGCGTTGTAGGGTGAGAGAGAGGTGGATTACAGTGCGTTGTGGGGTGAGAGAGTGGTGGATTACAGTGCGTTGTAGGGTGAGAGAGAGTTGGATTACAGTGCTTTGTGGGGTGAGAGAGAGAGGTGGATTACAGTGCGTCGTGGGGTGAGAGAGGTGGATTACAGTGCGTTGTGGGGTGAGAGAGAGGTGGATAACAGTGCGTTGTAGGGTGAGAGAGAGGTGGATTACAGTGCGTTGTGGGGTGAGAGAGAGGTGGATTACAGTGCGTTGTGGGGTGAGAGAGAGGTGGATTACAGTGCGTTGTGGGGTGAGAGAGAGGTGGATTACAGTGCGTTGTAGGGTGAGAGAGAGGTGGATTACAGTGCGTTGTGGGGTGAGAGAGAGGTGAATTACAGTGCGTTGTAGGGTGAGAGAGAGGTGGATTACAGTGCGTTGTAGGGTGTGAGAGGTTGATTACAGTGCGTTGTAGGGTGAGAGAGAGGTAGATTACAGTGCGTTGTAGGGTGAGAGAGAGGTGGATTACAGTGCGTTGTAGGGTGAGAGAGAGGTGGATTACAGTGCGTTGTAGGGTGAGAGAGAGGTGGATTACAGTGCGTTGTAGGGTGAGAGAGAGGTGGATTACAGTGCGTTGTAGGGTGAGAGAGAGGTGGATTACAGTGCGTTGTAGGGTGAGAGAGAGGTGGATTACAGTGCGTTGTAGGGTGAGAGAGAGGTGGATTACAGTGCGTTGTAGGGTGAGAGAGAGGTGGATTACAGTGCGTTGTAGGGTGAGAGAGAGGTGGATTACAGTGCGTTGTAGGGTGAGAGAGAGGTGGATTACAGTGCGTTGTAGGGTGTGAGAGGTTGATTACAGTGCGTTGTGGGGTGAGAGAGAGGTGGATTACAGTGCGTTGTAGGGTGAGAGAGAGGTGGATTACAGTGCGTTGTAGGGTGAGAGAGAGGTGGATTACAGTGCGTTGTGGGGTGAGAGAGAGGTGGATTACAGTGCGTTGTAGGGTGAGAGAGAGGTGGATTACAGTGCGTTGTGGGGTGAGAGAGAGGTGGATTACAGTGCGTTGTAGGGTGAGAGAGAGGTGGATTACAGTGCGTTGTAGGGTGAGAGAGAGGTGGATTACAGTGCGTTGTGGGGTGAGAGAGAGGTGGATTACAGTGCGTTGTAGGGTGAGAGAGAGGTGGATTACAGTGCGTTGTAGGGTGTGAGAGGTTGATTACAGTGCGTTGTAGGGTGAGAGAGAGGTAGATTACAGTGCGTTGTAGGGTGAGAGAGAGGTGGATTACAGTGCGTTGTGGGGTGAGAGAGAGGTGGATTACAGTGCGTTGTGGGGTGAGAGAGAGGTGGATTACAGTGCGTTGTAGGGTGAGAGAGAGGTGGATTACAATGCGTTGTAGGGTGAGAGAGAGGTGGATTACAGTGCGTTGTGGGGTGAGAGAGTGGTGGATTACAGTGCGTTGTAGGGTGAGAGAGAGGTGGATTACAGTGCGTTGTGGGGTGAGAGTGAGGTGGATTACAGTGCGTCGTGGGGTGAGAGAGGTGGATTACAGTGCGTTGTGGGGTGAGAGAGAGGTGGATAACAGTGCGTTGTAGGGTGAGAGAGAGGTGGATTACAGTGCGTTGTGGGGTGAGAGAGAGGTGGATTACAGTGCGTTGTGGGGTGAGAGAGAGGTGGATTACAGTGCGTTGTGGGGTGAGAGAGAGGTGGATTACAGTGCGTTGTAGGGTGAGAGAGAGGTGGATTACAGTGCGTTGTGGGGTGAGAGAGAGGTGAATTACAGTGCGTTGTGGGGTGATAGAGAGGTGGATTACAGTGCGTTGTGGGGTGAGAGAGAGGTGGATTACAGTGCGTTGTGGGGTGAGAGAGAGGTGGATTACAGTGCGTTGTGGGGTGAGAGAGAGGTGGATTACAGTGCGTTGTGGGGTGAGAGAGGGGTGGATTACAGTGCGTTGTGGGGTGAGAGAGAGGTGGATTACAGTGCGTTGTGGGGTGAGAGAGAGGGGGATTACAGTGCGTTGTGGGGTGAGAGGTGGATTACAGTGCGTTGTCGACCGACGAAAAGGGGGAGAAGAAAAGGGGGGAGCGGAAGTGGGGCAGGGAAAGTCGGGTCACCGTCTCTCGCACTGTTATTTTTACAGGCGGGGCACTGGACCGTGGAAACATTTTCCTTCGTCCATACATATTTTAACCTTTTTTTTAAAGTCGTTAATAATATAATAAAATTGGATATAAGTCGTTTCGCCGCTCGTATATACAGACCCACGCATGCACTAACATACACATCAATGCATACTTCATTCTAAAGAAAAACATGCTCATAAGTTATACATTGTGTTGAGGTAAATATCTCACTACATAGGTACTGATTTTAAAAAAAAAGGATATATCAATCAGTGAGTTGTATATTTTGTCTTCTCGTCCCATGAGAGCGGCATACTAAAAATAATAGGGACAATATTCACATTAACAGCAAATTATAAAAGGAAACTTGTTGCTATGTATCATATATCATAATATATACAGACACACTCACACACGTACACATACATCTATCCATACTTACTATATTGTATTAAAGCATGATAAGTACTTCAAACATGGTAGTGCGGTAAATGTCTTAATAATAATCTATACGTAAAGATTATTATGGCATGGCATAAAAAAAATAATTATATAAATTAGTTACATAGTCTTCTCGCCTCGTATGGGCGGCGAGACAAAGAAAAAAGTTCACATTGACGGTGGGTTACAAAAAGAACATTATTGAACCTTCCTTAGGCTATAAAAGGGTTTTAAGGGTTGTACATTTTATCATAAATGTCTACCGACTCATGTTTCGCATGTACAATCTGACATACTTGTACACATACTTAATACATAGAGGACGTTAAATAGTTTAGCTACATATCTTATTACCCCAGTATATAGTATACAGATAGGGTGGGAGGTACAATGTATTTAAAAATAGTACTACACACAAATCTGTTTTTAAAAAACATGGGAACAATTGTGAGGAGAGTTCCATACATATTATAAACGTTATATTCTCACCATATGAAAAAGTTATGCATATTTAAACAACCATTACATTCTCTTAGAAAGTACGTATCTATATTGTCGTGTTATACAACATGACAGATGTTAAAATATTTTTATGACAATAAGTGGTTACACAAGATGTGTTGAAATACAACAGTGCAGTAAAATTCAAACATTGTCTTTGTTGATTGCTAAGTCTAATTTATGTCTGTATAATGTTTCTGCAAAGTGTGATGTTGGTGGGATATATAGGTCGGTCCGTGTTTGAAGATAGAAAGACCAGACATGTTGAAGATATACAGACAGTGTAAGGAGGTTGAGTTGGTGTGTGCGTTTATTTGGGTGTCGTGGAATTCTAAGTAGTGTTATGGCTAAATCTATGTCTATATCTGGGTTGGTTGTTTTATCTAGTAAGTATTTTAATGTGTGTCTGGTAGGTGTAAATGTTGTGCATCTTAGGAAGATGTGCTCCTAGTTTTCTTGTGTGTTTGTATTGCAAAGCCTACAGTGTTGTTGTTTTCGCGTGTTTTGTGTTTTCCTCTGTATGATGGGTGTCATGTTAAAAACAAGTATGTATGATATTTGTTTTGCCTGTAATGTTGTGTTTTTGTTATGCAGGTTAATGAATGTGCTAGTGAAATTGGTGATGCCTAACTGTTTCCCTCACCTTATTCTGTTGAATAAGGGGGGTTTTATGCGTGTGATGAGTGTAATGTATATGTTTTTTGTTTTGCTGTGTATAAGGTGGTGATTGTTTGGTAGAATGCGTGTGATAGACATATAATAGAAGGGAGAAGATAGGGTGCCAAAGAAATGCGGTGAACTGTTGTTGAAAGTTGTGAGGCTAGAAAGACGAAGGCCGTAAAGGTAAATAGAGAGAGGATAGTTGTGTGGTGCGTTAATTATTTGTCCAATGTATTTGAGTCTGAGTGCCTGTATTTTAGATGTGAAGTCTTGTAGTGCAATGCCACCCTCGTTTTTGGGTTGGATAAGAGTGTTGTGTTGTATGCTTTGTAGTGTATTTTTAAAGATGAAAGACCTAAGTTTTTTGTGTATTTTGGGGATAAAGCTAGGAGGTGGCTCAGTGACAGTGGCTAAATAGAGGAGTTTAGGAAGAATGAATGTATTGATGATAACGGACCGACCGAATATTGTGTGAGAGATGTGTTTGTACATTTGTATGGTGTTGTCTGTGTGTTGTAGAATGGCGTTGTATTGTTGTAAACATGCGGTTGATTATTCCATATTATTCCGGTTAGTTTAATTTGGGTTTTGATTTCTAGTTCGTCTGGAAAAGAAAGTCTGTTCTTTCTTTTCCCTATGCCCATGATGGCTGATTTACGAATATTAATTTTGGCTCCACTTGCTTTCCCGAAGTTGCTGAAATGTTTTAGGATTCGTTGAATATCACTGTCCTTGGTTATAATTTGAAGTGTGAGAGGTATGTACGAATTGCAATTAAGAGGAAGAGATACTTAATAATCATACAAACTAAGTAGTTTTTTTAATGTTTAAAAATGCACATAATTATATTTCTTTAGTAATAAAATATTTATGTAATTTTCAACTATCTTGTGTAATTTGATCATTTTAGAATTATAAATTGTAAGCAATTCATTCTTTTAAAGAATACAACAAAGAAACATATTAAAATTATAAATGTAAAGAAAGTAAAGAAAACGGGTTAATTATCTCCCTTCAATTAAATTATCCAAATTTGATGCTAGTGTTTCCAAATGATATAATTGTTTTAATATAACTAGTGTATTTCTGAAAATACTCATCTATCTTAATTTGCCTTAAATTAGGGAAAGAGTTAAATGTTTTGAAATTGATTTCACTGAAAAATATGTTCAGTTTCAATGCAAATCCATTCCAGTTGCCCAACACTTCAAGTGCTTTTGGACCCAGACTTGTAAATGGAAGTTTAACTCGCTGAAACGTGTCGCCAATCATACAGAAACATTGGCTTCAACTGCCAATTCTCTTCATTCAATGACGGAATTTTTTTCCATTAAGATACATCTTAATTTCTTCCAGAAAAGAAACGAATCTATCCAAGACTTTACCCATACTCGCATTACTTTCTTCTAGAAGAGACATGAGAAACTATACAATTGACTTACGTAACAATAGATTTAATCACAGATTGCAAGTCCAATGATGGGAACTTTGCATACACATATTCCTGAACTAAAACAGTCGACGTCCAATATGATTCCGATGTAGTTCGCCATGCATCACGGACTAATTATGCTGACATACGTTGTTTTCACTTGCATTAAACAATATTCTTGGAGGTTTCTCGCGTGCCAATGAAATTCGTTCTGCGTGCCAAGCCTGGCACGCGTGCCTTAGGTTGCCGACCCCTGCTATAGAGCATTTGCATTGATTCTATAAATACTTTTCGATACTAGATGTTCAACTCGAAAATGAGTAGTAGATGCTTCAGTTTTACAGAAATTCCCATCACTATTAGCTTCTAGAAAAAGAATCGTGAATGGTTTAATAAAAACTGCACTTATTATACAGTGTGTGTATTATAATCCTCAGGCACAGGGTATTATTATAACACTTACATACGTACGAATTGTTAGTTATTCTATTAATGTAAAACAATTGCTAAAAGTGGGGCCTTTTTCCTAAAATTTCGCTCCCCAAGCGTCAAAAACTGGCTACGCCACTGCCTGAAGGCTTACATTTTAGTTTAATTTATCAATAAATGAAACATGGAGGTCACACCATTTTTTTTTTCACATCTTGGTCTATAGACTTGTGTTCCATTATAATATAATATTATTATATTCAATATTCTTAAGAAACGGTAATTTAATTGTTTTACGGTAATTGAAAAATACAATAAATCCGAGTAAATATGTTAACGGCAGAATCATATCGTCATTAGGTTTTTCCAAATGCGTCACAATAAGAATTAATGGCGTTACCAGTATTTGGTATTAATTGTAATCGATTGCTAGACCACGTGTTCTTATTTTGTTATTTAAACTATCTTTGCATCAGCCAAGATTCTGGTAAATTCTTAAATTTAAAATAAGTATTGAATACGCCAGAGAGTAAAACTACGGTAGGCCTATCTTAAGCGCGCCACAGACCTGACAAGTCGGTAATTGTCCTATTTTGCTAAGTTTTAAATCATCAATTAGTTCAATTTTTTCTTAACCTAGAGAATATATCCGTGGTTTTAGTTGTATTTTAAATCAAATACTATAAAAAGATGGACCGCTTGCTTTCATATTTCTGCTATTTGATAACTTGAAACACTTAGTTTCGAAAATTCCGATCGCACTACGTCCTCTAGACTTCAGGTTTAGTAAGTAGTAGATTTTCTCAATTGAAAATTAAGATTAAAAATCAAAAATTGTATACAGCGGAAACCTTTAAACCTGCGCACGAGAGAGAAAAAAAAATAAAAAAAGAACATATTATAAGTTCTAAAAATAGAGCAAGCGGTCTATTATACTCTTTGGTTAAATGCGCACTGAGCTTACAATATGTTTGTTGGCAGCGCTATACAGATATTATTATTATTATATCGATCTAAGTAATATTATAAATATGTTGTATTAAATTATATGCTATACAATTACACCTTTACATATTATGCTCGCATTGTGACCTATTTAATAGAAGTGTTTAGATACCTTGCTATTGGCTAGTTGTTCTTTGGGCCTTCGCCGCCCCAATCAAATGCAAAAGAATATTTTAGATGTTTTTCTAAAGTGCAATCAGTATGCCATATGCAATAGTATCAAAAAGTGTGCTATATATCAAAATTGTAATTATTATTAATTGAGTAAAATATATGTAGTTGTGAATTAATACACCAGCTTAAGAGGCTAAATATTAACAATCAATGGTCCAAGAAAAAAGATGTTTTTATTATTGTTGGAATTAGATCTACATCTATTGTATTATGCATTAAATTAGTTTTTCCATGATTTTGCTCTCAGGAACCGTGATGAGGTGAACGCTGGCTTGAGTAAATGAGATGCTATTATGTCTCGCCCCGTGATATGTAGGAATCTAGGTTGTTGGGTGGGCCAGACAACGTCTCAAAGTGCTCTCTTCACTGGCTTGTTGGTCTAAGGATGACGGCTTTAGGCTGGTCTAAGCTGTTTTAAGTGTGGCAACGCTCGATATTTTTATTCAATGTTCGAGTTCTCACACAGTCTACCTTCTCTCACACATACACACAGTGATTGAACAAATTAGTTATCTTCAAGTGGCAAGTAGCTTTCATCATCATCAATTCCTTGATCGTTGTGATCGTTGGCGGGAGCGAACGGACACCTTAGCAGTCAACTTTCTCCACTTTTTGCATATCTTGAGCGGTTTTCAATAGATGAGTCAACTGCAGCCCTGTCAAAAATTGTACATTGTCGAACCAGCATCTCCACTGACGGCCACCGCGACGCCTACCTTCTACCGTGCCCTGGAGGATTGTTTTTGGCAGGTTATTATGCCGCAACATATGACCGAGCCATGCCACTTTGCGCCGATTGAGTGTTGTTATAATGTTGTCTTGAGGGCCTGTAATTGACGATATTCTGTCCCACACATGCCCGCATTAATCCTGAAGATTCGAAACATTTTTCAAATGCATTTGTTGTGTGCTAATTTATCGGATAAAACTAAATCATTTGGAGCTAATAATTTCTAAACCATGACAGCCATCCACATCGAAAAAAAAAATTTTTTTTGATTTTTTGCAATGAATTTTTTTCAATGAATAAGTTAATTAATATGACAAAAGTAAAACACAAAGAAAGAAATATAAACGAAGTTAATAATTTGAAATGAAGTTAATGGTTTAAAGATAGTGGAAATTTGTCAGTCAGTTGTTTTTTTGAAATAAAAATGTTAAAATGCGTAGAAAAATGTTTGAAAAAAAACATTTTAATATTTTTATCAAGAAATTTCGATAAAAATATGAACACGTGACTTGTATTGTCGTAAAAATGAACTTCCGAGTACCAAGTTTTGGCCCAAACGAATATCGAAAAGTGGGTCGATTAACTTTCAGAAAGTGTTTGTCGGTCGCTCATCAGAAAGTTACAAACAATAGGGAAAAACTTAATAGAATGGAGTTGAGAACTATTATTAGGACAAAAGCTAAAATAATTTTCTTCGCTCTCTCTCTCTCTCTTTTTCTAGCATGTGAAATTTGTTTCAGGTCACTTTCTAATATTATAAAATTCATTGAATAAAAGATGCTATATAATTCCCTTTTGTAATCTCGATCGTATAAAGTTAGAATCCAAAATCCATATTTCTTTAGCCGACTTTAATAAGCTACGCAAATTTAATATAATGTAGTTGTTTTTGATTACGTTATCCTTTTTGTGTGTGTGTTGAATCTATTATTATTCCTAAAGTGTTGATACATAAGCTTATATTGAATTAATTACTAAGTGAGTTACAACACTTGACATTTGGCACGGTGGGCGGCATCGCGTTCATCTTGTGTGCCAAAGGTCCTGGGTTATAATCATATTAAAGGCTAGTATTTCATCGGGTCTGGTGGGTGTCCCTGAATCTACCCAGGTCTAATTGGTACCTGGCTTTAGTAAAGTAAATGCGGTGGGGCATTGTGCTGGCCACAAGATGTCGCATAGTCTATCGTGGCCACCGAAACTGGCGAAAAATTATTAAATTTGGTACAACGAGATAGGCCTTCTTTACTTCAAAAGGCCTACGAAAAGAATTCAGAAAACAACATTTTTTTTAAATTTTACTTTTTAATAGTATTATATATAAGCTTATATATAATAATGTGTTTCTTCATATTTTAAGTTGAGATATTATTTGTTTTCATGTTCTCTTATGTAATCAGATATTTTTTTATCAATTCATTTCCCAGATGAACCTACCGTCGATAAAACCACGAACTGCGTTCATTTTTTCTACCAAGGGTCTAAACTAGATGATGTTAAATGCTCTAGTCTTCACTACTATATTTGTGAAAAATTATTTTATAATATCTTCTAAATAAAACTAAAAGACAAATGTTATCAAATGCAAAAGGGTCATAATATTTTTTGTATGTATGTGTAGGCTAATTATAATCATTTTAAAGTCTTTTTTTTTCGTCTATATTTTAAAAGTATAATGTGTCTATGATTACGTAACATATTTGTAGACGATTTGTATCCCCTCTTCCCCTTAAGCCATAAGTCAACAATTGTCAACAAAAGTCAAACACTTTCTGTGACCCTCTAATAAAATTATATCATACAATTGGCCTTATATGGCCTATGCAACACTCTTTTGCAAAACATATTCCATGTTGTGAATTAATACTCTTTATTCTCACATAATGTAGACAATTATTACATGTGCACTTGAATTCTCTTTGAATTTTAAGACTATTTCTTTTAAGTTCTTTGTAAACAAAACAATATTTTTACATGTGCACTTGAAGTCTCTTGACTTTTAAGACTATTTCTTTTAAGTTTTTTGTAAACAAAACAATTATTAAAGAATATGTATATTTTAAACTGTAATTTTCATTTCTGGTTTATTCTTGATTTTTCTACATTTAACTTAAATTTAATAGCCTACGTTTAAATAAAAAATATTTATATAATACATGTTTTTGAGTACTTTCAAAATTTCCCTTTTGAATTGAATAAGCTTAAAGATAATTAAATTCGAAGTGTAAATGTTTTTAAGTAACATACAAAACAACTTGTTCAAAAGGTGGGCTAAATTTAAAGCCATATAGTGACAAAAAATGGCTAAAACGTTACAACTATATATACACGACGTAAATTTAACAAATTGGGGACAATAAGCCCCAGCATGTTCAAAGCTTACATTTCAAGCCACCAAGTGCAGATTTGTTATCTTGTACACCACATAATTGGCAGTATCTGACCGCTTGTGGAGCATGTACAATTTACAGTAACTTTTATTCACAACACCACTCAGTCTGCATCACTCTAGCAGCACATTTTTCTGCTAAAACGAGTGTGTCTTTGGGTTTTTTACGAAACCTGTTTTGATTTGGTATGCTGCTAGCTCCAGCATCTAGTAAAGTCTTCTCAAGCAATTCAAACTATTTCCAGATAGCCTCGGGGTCCTCAGCCTCGCTCTCGCATTGCTAGGATGTCCTGTTTTTCTTGGGACCACTTTTGGAAGGCATTACATGAAACAACACAATCATTCCCTACTAGATCGACTATCCACAAAAGGCATTTCAAGATCATTTTCTTTCACCAAATCTTGAATGATGTCATTCACATATGCCTAATCTTTACTGAAACCTCAGCCTCAATCCGCTAACACAATATGCCAAGTTCTTCTTCTTTCTCAGGTGTCAAAGCAGTTTGCAGCATTGGATGAGAATTTACTGGTATTTTGACTCTTACTCTCCTCTAAAGACCCTTTTTATCAAACCCAAAATGATTGGATGCCTGATTGGCAGACATTTACCTACCCATGACTAAATTGTAGTCATCTTTCATTGGCTGGCTAGATGCATAAGGCTTCCTTGCTCCTTTCCTTTTTCTTGTGTACATCCGAACAATTCTGCAAAATAAAGGAGACAATAAGCTACATAATCAAAACATATATTATATTTAAAAATAAATTCAACCTATTTCTACAAATATATAGGTCTAACTTTTTTTTTTCAATTTAAACGATTTCTGTGTAATGTTTAATAAATTAAAACATGGATTATATTTATCTGTTCAATATATAGTAGGCTATTAGTCAGGGCCGGATTAAGCCATCTTGATGCCTAGGCACAAACGCACAAGGATGCCCAGTCTGCCCCGGGCCCCCGATCCTCCACTGACCGCTAGTAGGCCTATGTTCAATATTATGCAAAAAACTAACAAAGAAAAACTTTTTTAACACAGATGTTTGTACTACTATCACTCATATAAAACCTACAATAAGGTATTTCTGTATTAAAATTAATAATTAATTCGTTTTGTAATAATAATACACGAAAATACAGTAACTTTTGAAATAGATGAGATAATCAGAGAAAGCACACATTTACATTTTTAAAGTGTTTGTTTTTTAGATTTAAATCTGGCAACGTTTTTAAGTACGTAATCAAAGTTAATTTTGCGCAACAAGTCTGCCTCAATCATCAGCAGACAGTGCCGGCTTATCTATATAGGCAACCCAGGCAGGGGGGGGAGGGGGGTGAGGCGCATAATTGAGGATTTGTTTTTTTTATTTGGGGATTGAAACAAAATTAAAGTTTAGTACTAGCATAGGCAGACGAATTAATAATAATAATAATAATAATAATGGTCATTTATATAGCGCTTCTATCCATGCTATTTTAGCATGCTCAGTGCGCTCTAGAAGACTATTAATCTGTGAGAGGTTTCACTGCTGCCGGTTAAGCGCTCGTGATAACAACTCAATATTAATGTATTTATCAAGAGAAATGGCATGTACAAGACACTTAGAGCAAACCATTATTTTCCTCATGCTCTTTTGTGATTAGACATCATTTCCTCCAAGATTTTTTGTGATTAGACATCATTTCCTCCAAGATCTTTTGTGATTAGACATCATTTCCTCCAAGATCTTTTGTGATTAGACATCATTTCTTCCAAGATCTTTTGTGATTAGACATCATTTCCTTCAAGATCTTTTGTGATTAGACATCATTTCATCTAAGATCTTTTGTGATTAGACATCATTTCCTCCAAGATCTTTTGTGATTAGACATCATTTCCTCCAAGATCTTTTGTGATTAGACATCTGTTCCTCCAAGATCTTTTGTGATTAGACATCATTTCCTCCAAGATCTTTTTTGATTAGGCATAATTTTCTCCAAGATCTTTTGTGATTAGACATAACTTCCCACAAAATCTTTTGTGATTAGACATAACTTCCCACAAGATCTTTTGGAATTAGACATCATTTCCTCCAAGATCTTTTGGGATTACACATCATTGCCTCCAAGAATGTTGTGATTAGACATAATTTTCTCCAAGAGTCTTTGTGATTAGACATAACTTCCCACAAGTTCTTTTGTGATTAGACAACTTCCCACAAGATCTTTTGGGATTAGACATCATTTCCTCCAAGATCTTTTGAGATTTGCACATCATTGCCCCCAAGGTTGTTTGTGATTAAACATCATTTCCTCCAAGATCTTTTGGGATTAGACATCATTTCCTCCAAGATTTTTGGGATTACACATCATTGCCCCCAAGATTGTTTGTGATTAGACATCATTTCCTCCAAGATCTTTTGGGATTAGACATCATTTCCTTTATGCTCTTTGGGATTATACATCAATGGTATTAGAAGAAATATTTAATAGCTTCATATTTTTTTACAATCACCACAAATAAATTTAAATACGTCAAAGAAGGTTACAATAAACCCTCTAAGTGATATCTTTTTTTTTAACAAATACAGGGTATAAAAAATTATGCACAGACGTGATTAAAGCGACAGATAATATTTCATTCTAGACAGTAGTCTTTTTTCGATGTTACAATTTCAATAATTATTTTCTTAAGAAATCATATTCTTTCAAAAGATCATCAAGCAACACTAAAGAATAAATTCTGAAAGAGAAAAGCCTTTACAAAGATAGCCTTTTCTCAAAGTGAGACATTAAAAAACACAACAAATAATGAATTCTGGAGAAAACCCATTTAAATGTGGCCTATGTAGTAAAGCATTTTGTAAAAGTAGTCACCTTAAACAACATCAAAGAATACATTCTGGAGAAAAGCCCTATAAATGTGTCATATGTAGTAAAGCAATTTGGAAAAGTAGTACCTTTAAAGCACTCCGAATAATACATTCTGGAGAAAATCCCTATAAATGTGTCTTATGTTACAAAGCATTTAATCACAATAAAACATTAAAACAGCACCAAATAATACATTCTGGAGAAAAGACTTATAAATGTGTCCTATGCAATAAAGCATTTTACGAACACTTTTGTTTGAAAACACATGTAAGATGTCATTTAGTTACACCCCCTTTTCAATGTTTGGTCTGTAATATTAGATACATGTCCTTGAATGGCTTAGAATCATACTGGTGAAAAAACATTGTATTGTGGCAATTGTAATAAAGCATTTTCTATATTGCATAGGCCTATATTTTTCCAATGATTTATTCTTTGTACTTTTACTATTACAATAACTGTAAAAAAAAATGTCTGTACTGGGTAGTCTAGGCTTAATATTTGAAAAAAAAAATGGATATAACTAGGCTACAATATTTTAACCATACTGTGGACTTTGATTTAAATTATTTTCCTGGTTTTCTTGTTGTTGTTTTTCAGGCACCCATTCCATGCCTGGATGCCACATGGGAAGAACGAGTATTTGCATTTATTCTTGCATAAGAAAAGTGTTAATGTCTTTATCATACTTGATGTCTATCTGAGCATTCCTATAGATTGTTTTTATGGTGTGCTTTTTTTTAAGTTAGATTTTAATATCATATGTATTATTACTACTTTACTCATTGCCCATTTCCTGCTCTATTGTTTCTAGGTTTACTGACTTAAATTGGTGTTACTTCTATCAGTTGTAAATATTCTCAAAAATAAACCTCGCAGTTCTTCTCTGAATTTGTTCACATTTTTTAATTTTTATTTTTTTTTAGTTGATGGATCCCATACAGAAGATGCATATTCTAGTAAAATCTAGTATAAGACTGATGTCTAAATTAGACTTCTTATTACATTTGTTAAAGTTCCTTTTTATGAAGCCTAATGTTTTCTTATATTTTTTTAAATTACTTCATCAATCTGTGGATTCCAAAATAATTTATCATTAAAGTATTTATTATTACTCCTAGGTTCTTTGCATTTTTATTTATGGTTAAGTCTTCGTAATGAATGAAGTCGTTTGTATTTATTTGTTTCTTCGTTTGATAATCCACTTTTGTTAAAAGTCTTAGCACTTTTTTGGGTGGAAAGACATACCGATACCCGCACTTAGATTTTTCTAATTCCACAAGGTGTTTTTGTAAGATTTCGATGTCTTTGTTCTGTAAATAATGCAATAATTTGCAAATAACCAAACACCTTACTTTTGTTCCTATTATAAGGAAATGCATAAGATAAATGCAACCCCAACCCACGGAGATATGCCATCGTCTCTCGGAGACGAAAAGCTTAATTAGTTGTGCCATCCACGTATTTAATTTGCTTACTAGATTTGTATTGCTTCACAGCCTAGACTCCTTACTCCAAACGTTATAAGTAAAAATGGGACCAAAAGAAAAAACAAAGATACCATTATAGCTCTAATTGTGCTATAATAATGAGCTTATACCTATACCATAGATATATACCCATACCTCTGATTCGTCCTGGTATTTCTAAATAGAGATTTGTAATTTAAAAAAAAGTCACACTCAACCATGGAGGTGACCTAGACATCCCGATCTTAGAAATCCATATTATTATGATCCATCCATTCCTATGGCGCTACTCCTCGTGTAAGGCTTTGGCCTGCTCCACCACCTCCTTCCATTCGGGGCCTATCCTCGGCTTTCCTCCGCCATGCCCGCACACCAAGTTTTTGCAGATCCGCCTCCACAGCTTAACATTATGAATATATCTAAATAATAGCTAGGCTACTTGTAGATAAATTGCATCACAATACATTTCTTTTCTAATGATTGCAATGCAATTTTTGAAAGACATTTCTCCCTATCTCTTTGTTATAAAATGTTCCTGAAGTTTTGTTTAAGAATAGGACTTGAATATAATTATTTAAAAGATAATTATTTTTTTTTGGTTCGTATATTCATAGCAGTTTAAGTGTAGCTGGACAGCTATGGCTGACTGAATACATAATATTTCACAAATACGTTGATTGAATGTTGCATGATATTACATGACATTCCCATATTATATTTATAAACAATCTTATCAAATGTGTTTGGACGAAACATAACAGCTTCAGAAGCCGTCGAAAGATTGGAAAATGACAATCCAAACAACTGCTGAGCACAAAAGAATAACATTAAAAAAAAATGAAACAAAAGACCTTATTACTTAACTGCAACAAAAACACGACCGCCTTTAAAACTGAAAACCAATTACAAGACATATATGGCTACAATTTAACCCTTCCCCCCCCCTCACCCCCCAACAACAAGACATAGGCTAATATTTACCCCGACTCCTCCCCGCCAGGAGGAACACAAAGACAACCCAGAATCAAAGCCTCATAAAAAGAACACAGGCAAAACCAAAACATCAAACTGCTTAGAACTTAACTCAAGGTAGGAGCACTAGAGACAATTGAAACCTACATTAATACAGCCACCCACATCTATAGCATACATATGGCTCATCTTTTAAAGGCCACAATAAATGTTGGGCTATGCGGCTTACCTGATCTCCCTTGACAAAAAAAAAATTATTGAAATAAGTGCACTATGTGGAAATTATTGCACACATTTCCAAGCAGAAGTCGATGCCACGAACATTGCGCATGAGACAGTAAACTATAAATATAACAAATAGCAGCTCTCCCAAACGGATATAGGCCATACAAGTCATCTTCACAGACTCCCAATCTGCTAGCACACTAAACAATAGCAAACTAGGCCTATACCTCACCATGTTAAAAAAAAAATCACCTCACTTGAACATAATATATTGGACTATCCAATATGCACAAACAACATTAATAAAAACATAACGCTACAATGTATTCCTAGACATATTATCGCATACTAGGCAACGAAATTGCTTACAAGCTGGCTTGAAAGGGAGCAAACGTGGACCTATACCGTATGCAATATGAATAGACATGTTAGCTACAACAAAGTATGCTTAACACAAAACAACAACAAAAAAACTTTAAAGGAAGAATGAATCAATGAGAGCAAGGAACAACCGGAAAAAAAATGTACAGATAAATGAACAAGCTTAACAAACATGACAACATAAAGCCCTACTCCCACAAAGCAAAGAACACGGCGCCATATTCCATTAAGAACAGGACATTTAGCATTCAACAAACACCTAAATTGAATAAACCCAACATTCCACAAGCATAGATTTGCCATCCGTCCCGATATATCGGGACGGTCACCGTTATGGACCTTCTTGTCCCGACATCCCGACAAGACCCAGTTTTGTCCCGATTTTTCAAAATACTATTACGAGCTTGGCTCAAGTACTGAAGTAACGCCATTTGTTAGCGCAACATGTAAATGCAGACTCAGTTTTATTTGTGTCTACAAGTTTATGTTGACATGGTCGTCTCACAGATGGCTTTGCATGTTGCGTATCCTGTATTGACGATTCAAGTACCATCTAGATTCCAGATCTAGCGCCATCATTCGAGAAAATACCAAACTGACTTGCATGGAGTTTTATAAATACGTAAAAGGGAAAAAATATCTGCTGAAGAGGGTGAAATCTTCCGGAAAATATGATGTACCAACCGCAACACTTTCCACGTAATTGTGTTCTCACTAAAAAGTAATTATATTAAATAATTTATTTACTTCATTTCTACACCCCCATCTAGAGACCGACCGAAACCAAATTTGTAGTTTCGGCCGAAAACGAAACCATACCGAATATTATACATTGACTTTCGGCCGAAACCAAAGCCGAAACCAAAAGTTTAACTACAACTTCGGCCGAAACCAAAAAAAAAACAAAAAATGCGAAACAAATGATTTCAAAAGACTGCACATGTATGTGTAATATTAACTAGTTTATGGGCAATCTATTTGAGTAAACCATTCTTTGCGGTGATTAAATAATCCGTTATTATTAACTTTAGTCTTCTACTTCACATTATAGATGATAATATATTTTTTTTCAAAACCTTTTTTCGGTTCTAAATATCAGATTTTTTTAAAACTCATTTTCGGATCCCCCTCTCCGCCCCCGGGCAAAGTAAGTTAGAGTTTGGAAAAGACTAATTTGCATTGATTATACTAAAATATGGAGGACCATTGATACTTAGAACGTGGTCAAATGTTTAAAAAAAAAATTGCTGTTCACACAACTATAAGTCGCCTCTGACAAACAAGAGTTTGCAAGGAATATAATTGTTCAGGAATTGTTTTGTGCTAATCACAACAGTTTTAAGTAAATGAAAGTATCAATAAGCAGAGTAATAGATGCAGCAATAGCGTAGTATTTTGAATTTTGAAAGTTAAAATAAATATTCGGCTGATGACCGAAAGTCAATATCAGTTTCGGCCGAAACCGTAAACAAACCGAAAACTAACCTTTTGACTTCGGCCGAAATCGAAACCACGCCGAAAAAGTTTTTTTGCCTATTTTCGGCGCCGAAACAGAAGCCGAAACCGAAGTTCGGTCCATCTCAGAGTGTCCCGACGAGGTCCCAGCTAGATATGGCAACCCTACATAAGCAGCTCAATACTGTGCGTACACACACGAACATAACCAATCAGAAATGAGTTCTCCCTATCCTTTATAACCTAACCGATACTGACTATTACCAAAAATACTACAAAGCCATCCCTAAACTATTTAAACTAACCGATACTAACTATTTATCACTAAGTCTATCGGGTCCGAATAGCCACTTCGATAAATTAAAGCTCTGATGTAGTATGTTCGTGTGTGTACGCACAATATTTAGCTGCTTGTAACACTCCCACTAAACTTAGACACTGCCTTTACCCACAAGAAACTACACACCACTTTCTAATTGAATACCTCAATTTAACCAACCTCAGGCACATACAACTCCGACCTCACCATACAATTACAAACACACTTAGAGCAATACAGAACAATTGAAAAAGACATGAGAATATGTTTGTCTGGCATTGACTGCAAGAAAGCGAAATGCTTAGAAGATTGGCTAATAGAAGAAGAAGAATCAATTATGTATCATTTTGTTCGTGTAATAAATTTACCACAAGAGAACATATTTTTAATGTTGTTTTTATTAAAGTAACCAGGTTGAGTGAAAGCTATTCTTCTTGGACATTTAAATAATGTTTCAAACTAACTATAATGTGTTTTAATGTCTTTTCCATTTACTAGCTTGAAACAAATGTAAACAACAAACAACCTCTGAGAAAAATAGCTTGAACATAAACTATTTAAGTGAACAATGTGTTAATGTAGTCCTAGAGCAGACAAAAGGATTGTTAGCTATGCAAGTATTATATATTTCAAACGTTATTGAATGCTTTGCACCAGGACCGGCTCTAGCGTTTTTAATGCCCTAGGCGATTGTGACGTTTATCACATTTATTTTTTTTTTTTAATTAAGGAATTTGATGTTTGAAGATTTTAAACGGTACGAAATTATAGGGCGAGATGTAACTGCTTCCTTGACCCTCTAGGTTATGTGAGATAACTGAGATAGGAGGCCCAAACTCGATGTTACTGCTTCCTGGTCCCTTTAGGTTATGTAAGATAACTTAGATTAGCGGATCAATCTCAATGCTCTTCCCTTCATTTTTCCTCCAGCTATCCGATGTTTCATTGTGCTTAGAAGTGACATTGTCCTTTCAGATACTCTTCTTCTTCTTCTTTATGTGCCAGGTCTGGAACAGACATCGGCGGTCATGACTCTCCATTCTTTCCTGTTGTTAGCTTTTTGCAGAAAGTTATTATTACTTATGTTGTTGTTCGTGGCCCATTCGTTCAGGCTTTCTACATATGTTAGCCTTTGTCTTCCTCTGTCTCTCTTACCAGATATTTTCCCACACAAAGCCAGTCTTTCTATACCATTTTTCCTATAGATGTGTCCTAGAAATTTCATCTGTCTATTCCTAATGGTGTTAATGAGTTCTCTTGAGGTACATGCTGTTTTCAACACCTCTGCATTAGATTTCTTTTCAGTCCATGATATTCTCATCATCCTTCTTAGAAACCACATTTCTACTGCCTCCAATCTTTTCCTTGTTTCATTATCAATAGTCCAACATTCACATCCATATAGAAGAACAGACCAAACATACCCCTTCAGTATGCGCATTTTGGTACATATTCTGATATTCCTGTTTTTCATGATACTGCTTAAGCTCATGAAGCTGTTTTTAGCTATTGCGATTCTTCTCTTTATTTCTTTGTTGCATTTGCCTTCCTGTGTTATTGTATAGCCTAGATACTGGAAAGAATTGATTTGCTTGATGTTTTCACCTTCACTGGATAAAGAGCATCTTGGAGGTTGTCTTTTCTTAGAGATTACCATTACTTCGGTCTTACTGAGATTGAGTGTTAATCCTTTAAGTCGGCTCTCTTCTACCACCTTATTTAGAATAGTTTGCAGGGCACTTTCTGATTCTGCTATTAGTACTGTGTCATCTGCATATCTCAGATTATTTATATTCTTTCCTCCAACTTTAATACCATCTAGGTGTTCGATATTCCGGAGTATTATTTCACTGTAGATGTTGAAGAGGTCTGGTGATAAAACACATCCCTGTCTTACTCCTCTCTTTATTGGTTTGAATGCACTTAACTCCCCTTCATATCTAATGGCAGCTTCTTGCTCCCAGTATAGATTTCTTATTATTCTGAGGTCTTTACCATCTATGTCCAGATCTTGTAATATATTAAATAGATCTTGATGTTTGACTTTGTCAAATGCCTTAGAATAATCTATAAAGCATAGATACAGGTCTTTTTGCATCTGGATGCATCTTTCAATTAACATAGATAAGGTGAAAATAGCATTTCTTGTGCTTTTATCTGCAACGAATCCAAACTGGGTTTCTGAAATTTCCGGACGGATTTTACTTCTTATTCTTTCCATGATTATTCTGAGGAGTATTTTTGTGACATGATTCATTAAGCTAATTGTTCTGTGTGATTCACACTCAGTAAAGAAAAACCACGTCTCTGTTCAGTTTTGAGATAAGACCACACCCAGACACTAAAATGACCCATTCATTTCTACCGCACCGCTCCTTCCCCTTTTTCCTGCCAGGTTTATGACATATTTGCCTTGTAAAAATACCACGGCTTTAGATTTCGGATAGTGTCAAATTCCCAGAAGTGTTACCCTCCGTAATTATAGTTTAGAAATAGCATGTTATTGTTATGCTGGAGATTGATATTCTCCCCCCCCCCCCCACATGTTTCTTTAAAGGAAATGTACAATGTTGGTCAATCAAATCCAATCCAATCAAATCCAAAACACGTGACCAGTTTGGTCATGTGGTTTGGATATCCAACCAGAATGTACTTAGAGCTGGAAAATATTAACTTTAGACTAAAAATTATTCAGTGCGTCCGGCGAGAGACCCCGTCCAGGAAACTTTTCTCGGTATCGTTGCGGGTAGTGATACCCAGATAGTATAGCTAGTCTGGTTTAATTTCACTAAGTATATTCACTATTTTCACCTCCACAAGTAGTGATTTAGTTTGCAATTGTTACATTAAATCATCCGACATTTGACATTAGTACTTTTGTTTTCAATAATTAAACTGGAGATATATGTAATTCACCACAAGTTATTAACTGTTTTATAGTTCTATTAGTCTATGGGTTTATACGTTTTATACCTGCATTATGTACATCTCTCCTAATAACGAACCGAAACTCACAGTTAGATTATAGATATTTTATTTTCTGTTTTTTATAACACTAAAAAAATACACAAGAACTACTTGATATTGGGTTATCGTTTTCTTAACTACTGTCCAAAAGTCACTTTTAAATACTGATTACTAGTATTTATACTCTTAAAGATTAAAACCCTAACGGTACTTTTCTTTATTTCTGCATAGCGAATTTATGTATGAGGGCTTTTGAGTCTAACTAGCTTGCTATCTCACTTCCAATAGAAATAGTCGCCAGGCAGCAAAGTTTCTCCTGACACATTGTAATAAGCAGATAAGTTTTAATTAGCTTAAGTTTTGAAAAACTTCGTTCAGCAATCGCTACGGAAAGTGGCAACGTAAGCAAAATACGAAGGGCTACATAAATGTTAAGAAATCCTTTTTTTTAAGATTATGTTGGTAAATGTAGTTTAGGACTTCTTCGTGGTTTGATACTGAGTCATGGAGATGATGAAAACTGCTCTTAGTTCCCTATGTCAGATTCATTCAATCTTAACCTTCATCTTTTTTTCAATTGTTAATGCTTTTTCCAAGTTTTTGCACATCGACTTAACCTCTGATGTAGTCTTGTTTTTAATGTCAGGAATGTTGTACAAAAAAACAACAACACCAGATACTTTATTTAACTGGAACCATCTTTCTTTTATCGCATAAGCAACTGTGTCTGATGCAGCAACATAAAAGCGGATCTTGAAACTTTCTGAGGGGTTACTTGCAATATGAACAGATTTATCTGTTGATTCGTAATCAACCATGTTATTCTTTTTTTTAATTCGGACCGTCTCTTTCTCAAATACTGGTTCTATTCCTTGCAACTTCTTATGCTACTTCATTAGCATCAACCAGAACTCTATTGAACGCTAAATCACTTCTAGCTGTAGCCAAAAGCTCCCCTTCGTTTTTTTTTCAGGTGACTAACTGCTCTCTGGAGACTCAAGACATTTTCTTGCAGTATTTTACTATATATCCCCAGTATATTATTATAGTTTTGTTCACTTCAAACAAACTGTTGTGCTGTGTGACAAGTGCAACAATTAACTTAAAGTCTGGGATATTTTTAAATAACCCAAGTGCTTCTACCTTCGCAATACTGCCACTAGGTCCAATTCGTGTCTTCAGAAATCTCTTCCAAAGCATCACAAACATGAGATAACTCGTACCACAGAGGTGTAAGTGCACCAATTCGACTGGGCCATCTTGTGCTACTCAGGGGATTTAATGTACTCGTCTTCGTAATTAACAGTCTGAAAATGCGCAAAAAACAACAACTGCACTGCCAATGCGAACAAGTAAGCGCCCTCACGACTTACGATTTTACTTATGTGACTTTTTTTTTTTGCACTTCCGGGGCGCTGCGCTGCAGGCGACCCGATTACGATGTGCCGTTTTTCAGCTTTACTGCCATCTTATCAAGCCAGAATTTATTAATTTGTATATGCTTAAAGTATGTGAGTAGTTTGTATAACGGAAACTATTGTTCCTAAAACTTTTATGTCAAGAACCGCCTTACACGAAACTATTTTACACCATTGGTGTCCATACTAATGAACGAACCGCCATCTTGGATACAAATGACAACAAATAAACATGTCTTCACACCAACAAGGCGAAATAAATGTAGCCGCAGAGGAGGAATATGACTGCGGACATTTTATCTGCTTTGCTCAGACAGACCCGTCAACAGTGGCAAAGTAAAGTTGGATGGCTGGCTATCTATATAAACAAACAATATTACAATACCAACTGTTTTACAACAAAAGAAGAATATGCACACCAGACGAAGAATTATTGCGCGTCAGCCTCAGGCCATACTATCTACCATAAATATATCGTCAAGACTTCAGTCAGCCAGAATACAGTGGATGACTACTAATGAACTTTTTCCTTTTATGATAAATTGTGTGAATGAGTGTGCGCTTGTCTATTTTATAAGTATATTTCTGGTCTTGTATACAAATTACAAATAATAATTTTTTTTTTTTTAAATATGCTGAAGGACAAACATCTGTAATCAAGACAAATTTCCATTTGTTTGGATCAATAAAGAAATCTTATCTTATCTTATCTTATGGTCACGTCACTTCACTATGATAATCCGCCGCAGCGTCGCATCCAGGGTGTGGCCAGGGGAAATGAGGGGGTTGCCTATTTGCAGAGCACTACGCGCTGCAAGGTCGCCAAACAAAGTAATGTTAGGGCAGACTTTCCTATTTTCTAAGACAACTTAAATAAAATACCCTTCGCCTTTTATTACCTTGTAATTCATCTGCCTGTGCTAGTAGCGCGCAGAAGCACTAAACTTTAATATAGTGTATACTATTAAATCCCCATATTTTAAAAAATATAGTGTATACTTTTAAATCCCCATATTTTAAAAAATCCTTAATTTTGCGCCCCCCCCCCATAAATTTTGCGCCCTAGCGGCCGACTAATCGTCCTATATGGATAAGCCGGCCTTGCTTTGAATACAATCAAATACTCTGACTGGAAGAGTTAGAATACATAATTATAAAAATCCTCATGAAAAAAACGAACAAAAATCTCAACTAAAGTTTTCATCGATCATTTAACTTAAATGCCTGAAAATAAAACTGCGATAGTTGTTAATAATGGGAACAATGTGTTTTGAAGTTTGATTATCAAATACGCATTGCTCCTATGAAGAGAGTTCTTAAGTTGTAGTTAGCTATTCACATGGGTAAAATGGGTGGTCACGTGAGACACGGCAATAACACAAATGACCGATAACTCTCACATACTCGGCAGTGCCGGCTCATAGATATTGGCAATCTAAAAATTGGGGGGAGGGGGAGGGGTTGCATTATTGAGGATTTTAAAAAATTGGGGGCTTTAAAATATAAACTAAATTAATGTTTTAGCATACCTACTTCTGCGCGCTACTAGCATAGGCAGACGAATTACTAGGTAATGAAAGGTGAAGGGTATTTTATTTAATTATGGTGTCTTAGATAATAGGAAAATATGCCCTAACACCACTCAGTTTCTCTCTGCCGAAGGCAGAGGGCGCAGAATTTGTTTTCGCCTAGGGCGTCAAAACCCTGGAGCCGGTCCTGATGCTTGGTATATGATAATAACTAATACTATTAATACTATTATTAGATTTTGACTTGTATTTTGTATCCGTCTGAGATGGTTTCTGTTTTGACAGGAGTAGGCTATATCTACCGGTATATAAAGATTAATTTTTCACTAAAATCGTTAATGTTCATACATTTTTGTTTGCCAAAGAAAACAACACATAAGCTTTTAAAAATATTTTTAAAAAATACAGTACTATATTTCTATTACGGGATGAAATTGAGAAAAAAAAATTCCAGAATAAGAAAACCCACTAGTAATTTTTGCTTGTTGGAATGTTTTTTATTTTAGTGCATCCGCAATTAAAAAATGTAGCCTACTCTACTTAATGAATATTTGACAATATTATTTCTTATGTAATTAAAATAAGTTTACGACAACATAGTGTTATGTTTGACAACTACAAAAAATACACAAATTCGTACACGTCTTTGTATAGGACTATGTTCCCAAAAGTTGTACGTTTAGAACCACTGGCAAGAATATCATATTTATAGATTGCTTTGTTTGATATTTAATGTGTTAAACGAAGGCAGAGAAGCAAAAAGTAGCCTACCATGATGGGTCCAAGCAGTGTACAATGTTATCATGTAATTGCTTGTCTTTGCTTAGGTGAGTATAAATATAACTCAGTTATTATTTTAAATAATAATAAATATAAAATATCATGATCTGCAAACATTTATCATGTTTTAGATTACTATATATATAGGCATTTTGTTATAATTTTTTAGAAGCATTAATTTGTAAACTTATGTCAGAGTTTTGTCATATTACAAGCCACATTTTGCTTTTGAGAAGGAAAATTTAAAATCGTTAAGCTTAAGTATAATATAATAGAAACTACAGTAAACGGATAAAAATGTGGCTGACTGATATTTACATCTTATTAAAGAATGTGTTATGATTATGTGATAAGGTGACATTGTGGCCAGAAGGCTGCACAATGACATGTAAGTCCACTTGAAGTATGTGTGCTCCGGAATGTGGAATCTCTGGTTTCTATATCTAGGAACATGAGGGGTTAAACGTCTACCTTGGTAGTTGAAACTGGCCCATACAAACAGCTTTTACACTTTTCCAGAATGTTTAAGCAAAAGATGTCTAGAGGTTTAGAAGTAGATGTCTAGAAGTCAGTGTAGAAGTAGATGTCCAGAAGTGTAGAAGTAGATGTCTAGAAGTGTAGAAGTAGATGTCTAGAGGTGTAGAAGTAGATGTCTAGAAGTTTAAAAGTAGATGTCTAGAAGTGTAGAAGTATATTTCTATGGGTGTAGAAGTAGATGTCTAGAAGTGCTGAACTAGATGTCTAGAATCGTAGAAAGAGATGTCTAGACGTTTAGAAGTATATGTCTAGAGGTGTAGATGTCTAGTGCTGTAGAAGTAGATTTCTAGAGGTGTAGAAGTAGATGACTAGAGGTATAGAAGTAGATGTTTATAGGTGTAGAAGTAGATGTCTAGAAGTAAAGAAGTATATGTGTAGAAGTAGATGTCTAAAAGTGTAGAAGTAGATGTGTGGACGTGTAGAAGGTTAGAAGTAGATGTCTAAAAATGTAGAAGCAGAAGTATAGACATGACGAAGTAGATGTTTATAAGAGTTGATTTATAGTCTAGAAGTGTAGAAGCAGATGTCTGGAATTGTAGAAGTAAATGTCCAGAAGTGTACAAGTAGATGTCTATGGGTGTAGAAGTGGATGTCTATAAGTGTAGAAATAGATGTCTATGGGTGTAAAAATAGATGTCTAGAAGTGTAGATTTCTAGTGGTGTAGAAGTAGATGTAAAGAGGTTGTCACTATATCATTAGATATTATGGAAAGTACGCATGTTGTTAGATGAGGAATAAGAAAGGTGTGCATGTTATTATTATGTACGAGATTGCACCATGGTTGATGATGATGATGAAAGGGAAGTGTAGAGAGTATGAATGATATAGCAATGCTGAATTCTAAATACACTTCAGTTGAGATTCTGACTGGACATGAACAAGTCGTACATCATATCAATCTTCGTTCAAGTTGAAGTGTAATACGACCAGTACCAGTTCTAAACAGAATGTATTGTTGTGATGGCATATTACATCTAATGTCATAAGGATTAAAGAAGCTATGTGTTGTATCAAGCAGCCTTCGTTGAGTGACTTAATGAATAATCCGTGTGTCTTAGTCCTGTGACAGAGGTGTAGCAGTAGATGTTCATAGGTGTAGAAGTAGGTGTCTAGAAGTGTAGAAGTGTATGAGGTCGATGGCAATGTTTTAGACCAGGCAATTCTTCGTGACAACGCTTGATATTTTTATTTGCGTACTATCTATGTGTGATCAGCACTCTCCTGTACGCAAGAGAAACTTGGACCCTGTACTCATCGCAAGAAAATAGACTCTCTTCTTTCCACATGCGCTGCCTCGGACGCATAATTGGGATATCTTGGAAGGACCGCATAACAAACAACGAGGTCTTGCAACGGGCTAACATGCCTAGCATGATCACTCTCCTTCGCGAACGACGTCTTCGGTGGCTTGGCCATGTTTCCAGGATGGAGGATGGGCGAATCCCAAAAGACCTGCTATATGTTGAGCTCGCTGAAGGCAAGATAGCTACTGGCCTCTCCCATCTCAGTTTCGAGGACGTCTGCAAATGTGATCTAAAGGCTATAGATGTAGAGGTCGGAAACTGGTAGAACCTTGCTCAGCACAGAAATAGTTGGAGAGGCACATTACACAGCGGTATAAGTGCGGCAAGGGCAAACTTCGCCTCATGGCGGAGGCTAAAAGAGCAGCGAAGAAAAGTAAAGAACACAGGCTGCCTTTAACAATCTCACACGGTCCAGCTTTCAGGTGCCAGAGATGCGACAGAGCCTGTCTCTCAAGGATATGTCTCCACAGACACTGTCAATTTTGCAGGGCTGGCCAAATCACAGGAGGGCAAATCGAATCGTCATTTGAGACGATGGAGACAGTGATGATGATGATCTATCAAGCAGAGTAAATATCTTTCTTTAACAATAACCCAATGACTAAAACAGACTATCAGCTTTAAATGAAAAGACCATAGGTTTAATCCGTAATCACATGTAGATATCAACATATAAATCATCAGACACATCAATCCAAATGACAGCTGTATTCTGAAGAGTCTGCGTATAGGTTAAATATTCAAAGAGTGAACATGAATTAGTAAGAATTAATAAGTACACAGAATGATATTAGCACAGTATTCAAGATAATCCGAAAAATGTCACACGTCAAAGCCAGTATGGCTTCCCGTGTATCTGTTCTTGACTGTCCGTGTCGTCTGGGTGAGACTGTGTGTAAGACTGTGTGAGAGTCATGTCTGCACATACATATAGGACCTCAAAAGGGCAGTCGCGGGGCGGTCTTTTCTATATCGTCATAACCCCTGATCCAATCATTACAATTGTGTACGCCCACTTCTCCACCAGTCTTCTGTCAATCCCTAACTCAGGGGCGTGTCCGACTGACCAAACCTATTATCTCCCTTTGTCTGGTCTCCAACGTCGAGGTCAACCATCGCACCGCCTTTGAATCTCATTATATCTCTGTGTTACCAACGAGTCTTATTTCCCGCAGACAAACCTAATGGTCTACCTGTATGGTATCGCTACACCCTACCGTCCGCCTAGACAAAGACACTTAATATGGCCATGCGTGACGTGGTCAAACTCAAAGGAACAGATAACCACAAGAAGGAGTGTCTGATTGCACCTACGCCCGCCCGTATACGAACAAAGGAGTAGAGGGGAGCGGTTACCCTTTACCAGGCCTGTGTTGACACAAAGGGAAAATATGGGATAGTCCCAGTCTCGCCCCCGGGTGGGGAGGAAAAAGGATGGACGGGTGAGAATTACGCCCTGCCTAACTAATTACATACAAATATTCATAGCATTAAATTATGTACTAAAATATGACGCTGTAATAAATAAATCTTCTTCTCAGTACTCCTCCGATATGCTTTTGAGAACTGCTCCGAGGGCGTGAATATCCATACTAGGGCCGATGGAAATCTCTATAACATAGCCCGGCTCCGTGCAAAGAGCAAAGTGGAAACCGTATTAATCAGAGAATTGCTATTCGCTGATGATGCAGCTCTTGTTTCACATACAGAGGAAGGACTCCAGCAACTGGTCAGTAGATTCTCGGAGGCGTGCAAAGAATTCGGCCTAACAATAAGCCTAAAAAAGACAAATATTATGAGGCAAGGTACAGAATGCCTCCCAGCAATCTCAATTGAGGGAAACACTCTGGATGTTGTCGAAGACTACACATACCTTGGCAGCAACATTTCAAGCTCACTGTCCCTGGAAAAAGAAATACAAACCAGAATCGGCAAGGCAGTATCTTTAATGGCAAGGCTCAACCAAAGAGTATGGGATAATGCTCAACTCACTGATAGGACAAAAATCTCTGTCTACCAGGCCTGTGTGCTAAGCACACTTCTCTATGGAAGCGAGACCTGGGCTACATACGCTAAGCAAATTAAGCAGCTCAATAGCTTTCACCTGCGATGCCTGCGCAGGATACTCCACATCAAATGGCAGGAAAGAGTCACAAATGTGGAGATGCTCAGGAGAAGTCATATGCTGAGCATAAACTCAATCCTGAGTGAGAGGCGCCTGCGTTGGATAGGCCATGTACACAGGATGGGTGCGCAGCGCATCCCAAGAGCCCTACTGTATGGAGAGCTGGCAGCCGGTACAAGAAAGAGGGGTCGCCCTTGCCTGCGGTTCAAAGACGTCTGCAAGAAAGACTTATTACTGGCACGCATTGAGCCCAACACGTGGGAGAGCCATGCTGAGGGACGCACCTCCTGGCGGTCCAAGGTGCGCGAGGGCACTCAAGCTGCAGAAACCACCCTCACAAAAAGAAGCGAAGAGAAACGAGCCTGGAGAAAGGCGAGAGGCAGAGAGAAAGGAGACTGCGCCATCGTCCCTTGAGGATGGAAGGATGCCATATAATAAATGCCACATCATGACCCCCCCCCAACTCCTGAAAATTGTTTAATTATTATTTCGTCCCTACTTTTTTACTGTATTTTGTGACTGTTATGAAATGTAATATGCAGGATGTATTTTATTGTTACTAATTGAACCTAATTATAGTATAGCGAGTAGTCATTTTAAAAAAGAAGACTTAAAAACGAATGTAATTAAATATTGCAAGATACTGGTATAGGCTTAGGCCTATATTTCTTACTACAACAAGAACATCAGCTATTGTGTTGGTTGAAATTGCGTATTTTACATCGGTTCAGAAATTATCGGGACAGTCTTTGCAAGAGCACCACAAAGAAGTTCATCTCCAACAATAAGTCTACTGTGTTTAGACTTGATAACCAACAAGGTGGAAAAGCATGTTTACTTAGTTTTTTTGTTGGAAATGGAAGCAAATGATGCAACACAATCTCAGTCAACATAGTATATGTCTGCACACATTTGATCGAGAATTGTGTACCAGGCATTATAGAGAAATCGATATCATTTTTCTATGCATCGTTGTTAATACACTCAATGAACTATTTTTGTGCTTTCTCAGAACATCTTCAACTTTGAATGTGAATGGGCTTCTGGCAAGTAGGCCTACATTGATATGTGGTGTTAGGTAGATTTTAAAAGTACCATATAAAATTTTGGTTGCAAGCATGTGAAAGTGTTATGTCACAAAATTTTTCATTTTAATAATTGTGTCTGCTTAAAATGTCATGTTTTTTAAAGAACACATATAAAGTAGACCAGGAGCCGTATGAGAAAAAACAAGTGCTGGTTCGATCCTTCTTTCCAAACACTAGTCATATCTAGATGATTTATTTGCATTACATACGTTTATAGAAATCAGGAATCTTTCAAAAGGTCTGTGGAGCATTTTATCAAACAGTCATAAGATTTACCATTAGAATGTAATCATATCATTCACAGCCTTACAGTACAAGTCTGTTCACAAAGAAAATCAAGTACAGTTTTTAATTTAAATTTGTGTAGCTTTTCCTAAACTTCAGTAATGATCCTACAAAAAACAGAGCAATAACTGCACACACACCCTCTTCGTGGGGCCTGAAGTAGACAGCATATACATTTCATTTTTATAAAAAAATTGTATCGCCAAAAAGTGCTTTAAAGAGCAGTCCTGCTTTCTGATATAAAATATAATATTAAAAAATTTTCTTCACCTTGAAGCTCCAAAATCAAGTTTTAATTTCTCTCGACAATCATCCCACAAGTGTGAAATAGCAATCATTGTTCGGAGCATAGTACTCGTTGCACAATTGCGAAAACAGTCGAATGTTTAAAGAGCTTGTCTTTACAAAAGGGACATTTAATGACGCTTTTTATTAATTCTTTTAACTGTTATGGCAATGTTCTTCGTTGATAATATTTGCCCCTATATTATACAATGAGCGCCGATTACTTTTGGCCACTAATTCTGTTAAAATCCAGACCGAACAGAATCTACACTAAATTCCAAAATGTTCATGAAGTGTCGGTCGTTTTATCGCGAACACAATGGCTGCTTTTAACAGAGAAGAGACTTTTTAACACAGCTCTCTACACACGTAACGTGTTACTGGTCCGCATACGTGCATTATTATGCCGACAATGTCACATACACCTGCGTTGATGTCATTACGCCAAGTAGTCTACACGTAGTATGCGGATGTATCTGAATGTCTGTGGACTCTCTTGGAGACGGAAACATACGTTTTCCGAAGGTCTTTGGCGACCTCGCGATATGGTCATTCGTCCCCAAGGGGGTCGCGACCCACAGATTGGAAACCGCTGATCTATACCGATAGCCACTGATCGTTACATTTTTTGACAGAACATTCCAGATTGTGCCTAGACTATATATTTCACGCAAAATTTATTTACACGGTGCACTTATAATACGAACTTCTTGAACAAACATATTTTTATTACTTCTTTTTATGGACATCGATAGACTAATTCTTCATTGCTATTGCGTACTAAACCAGATAAAAAGGTGTTGTTGTTTTTTTTACATAATATTATGATCTTTCAATCATAGTCCATTGCTTCTCTCTTTTCAAAGCACAAAGCCATTTGTCAATTTTGGTCAATTATTATTACAACAACGCGTGAACCATCGCAACCATCGATCGGTTGTTGTATCTACAGAATCACGAGCCGGCGCCTGTGTACGAAGCCTTATTATCGTTTTTCTAAACAAACAAAAACGCATTTATATTAGTATCATAAAACACTAAATCATTTCCTAGCGACTCACTATTGATGGTAATATGGTATATTATTACAACTTTATTGATGGTTATATGGTATATTATTACAACTTTATTGATGGTTATATGGTATATTATTACAACTTTATTGATGGTTATATGGTATATTATTACAACTTTATTGATGGTTATATGGTATATTATTACAACTTTATTGATGGTTATATGGTATATTATTACAACTTTATTGAAGGTTATATGGTATATTATTACAAATTTATTGATGATTATATGGTATATTATTACAACTTTATTGATGGTTATATGGTATATTATTACAACTTTATTGATGGTTATATGGTATATTATTACAACTTTATTGATGGTTATATGGTATATTATTACAACTTTATTGATGGTTATATGGTATATTATTACAACTTTATTGATGGTTATATGGTATATTATTACAACTTTATTGATGGTTATATGGTATATTATTACAACTTTATTGATGGTTATATGGTATATTATTACAACTTTATTGATGGTTATATGGTATATTATTACAACTTTATTGATGGTAATGTTGTATAACTATTCATCGTGATTGATTTACCAGTTTCCACAGTCAACGCCAACATGAAGATATCAAACTTTCACAGAATACAAAACACTACGGAAGTCAAGCTAGAAAACAGCACAACTCTACAAGCAGCAAGTCTTATCGAGTGTTCCACAAAGTGTCTCTCCCAGGACTGTCACTGCTACTCATTCGATAAACAGATGCGGGTATGTAAAATTGGTGAGTTAATTCGGGTGTGTTTATCATAAAAATAGTAAAGCAAAATTGAACATGGCTAAAATATTGACTTTTAATTGTCCTAAGTAGTAGCGTAGATAGGTTATTTGAACATGGCTAAAATTTTGACTTTTAAGTGTATTAAGTAGTATCGTAGATAGGTATACATTAGTGTTTTGGCTGGTGACAGGTGACCCGCCTTAAGTGACGAGGTAACCCGCCGAATTTGACGGGTCACCCTTCTTAAGTAATGAGTCACCCGCAGGATGTATAAATATAACGCAGCGAAAGGGATTAAAAACAAGATATCAGACAGGAAGTTATTAGAAACAAGTTATCGTTTTCACATGTTGATTCAAGATGATTTTTAATGATGGCGTCTAATCTACGTGGCATCCACGATGGCGTCAAATCCACGTGGTATTCAAGATGCCGGTGTGTCAAGGGTGACCCGTCACTTCCTGCAGGTGACCTGTCAAAATGATAACCCATTCCTCTCTATACCACTACTGTCGTACAGTGTGCTCTTTTGTTTAATGTCAATACCAAAGTATTATCACGGCTTCATTATTCTATAAATAAATTGTAATAATATTTTTCACTTATACATTTTGGATGACAAATCACTTCCGATTCTATTCGCTAAATTAGAATTAAAAAAAAAATGGCTGCCTTCTGCTATTTATTCTGGCATACTCACTTTTAATATTGAAGACATAATCCTCACAATGATACTTAGAATGTCTGTTTATTTGTAGTTAGCCTGAACTTGCTATTGAAAGTAAATAAATTTCTCAACATCAAGTCAGCAGCAAGTCGTAAATCTCTGCTTTCAATCGTAATAACTGTCATTGTCAGCAAACAAAAAATTAAACCGGAAGTTCAACAATGCATGCCAAAAAGTTAATTATGCGATTGTTTACGGAAATATAGCGGAAATGCATTTTCATCCAAATTCCCATTTTAAAACTCGTCAATTTAGTCTTGCTAAGGAAATAAGTAACAAAAATGCGGTAATGGCGTAAATAAAGAACAGCTTCCTTGGTGCAGGGTGAGGTATCATTGGCGCTTATCTATCATTTTAGTTTTCATTTAACCGTAATAGTAAACTTACTCGTAATGTAAGACAGGAAGTGTGTTGAAATCATTGCTTTTCTAAAATTGAAATTTCAATCGATAAAATAGTAGCCAATTATATTTAGCTCATTTGATTGCCAATTAGGCCTAATACAAGCTTTGTAAATAGTCAGTGTGGTGTCTATCACAACATAAGTGCCGGGGCCACTGCATTCTCCGCCCCTCTACAGTTACGCTAGTGAGATGTATTAAAAAAAAAAGATATGGTATAAAGTGGCTTAAGGTGTTCATAGAGAAGTTTGTATTGTTTGGTTGAACATAAACACTGTAAAACTAAGTAATGGGATGCTTGTCGGGGGAAGTGTTATGCTGTGATGCAGAAATGCGGCGGTTGCAGTTGTCGGCGCTGTACTTGAGGGGTTAGACATAGGGAGCGACTCCCTATTTCAATTAGAAAACCTAAGAGGCGACATTTAGAAGACTCGCAACATATGGACAAAATAACCCGCACGGTATTGCAATTGTCTGCCAATTTGTAAATTGAATGAATGATAAAAATTTAATCTGAGATCTAAAATTCATTTTAATTCACTGTTTCACATTGTGGTATTTTTATTTATTCATGATTAAAATTTTAAAGGAGCCTGCGTACAGTCAGTATCAGTTGATACGAATATGTACGTCACATGTAGGGAGGACAAGGGCTTTAAGTACTTGACCTATGGCTCAGTCAGTGCATGTGTATGGACATCAAATGACAAAGTTGATTGGGCAACAGCAAGAAATAACTGCAAAGGTTACGTCCAATCGAAATTATATAGATCTATGGCTTGATTAGTAAATAAATTAGGACATTAATAACACTAACCATTATTAAAGTATATTTTCGCTATTATTAATAAATATAAAGTGATTATGTGAGTTAATTATTTCATAATTATATTTCAAATATTATTGTTAGTCTATTACGTATCCTAATTTTGTTTGAATGCATTTATTTTCTTCTTTTTTTATAAATAATGTCAAACTTCAGCCAAGGGAGCAAAACTATATACACTGAAAAGTCTGGACAAGCTACAACTGCTGGCAACCCATTACTGGGGAACCCCAATGTGGATTGGTTTAACTGATAACGATACAGAAAGTGTTTTTAGGTGGGAAGATGATAACACTGTATGTGATGCAACATGTAAGGCAGGCATCTTTTTACCAGGTAAACATTTTTACCGATATATGGTTTATTATTCTCATCGTCGACTCGAAACTTCGGTTAACTTTTTTTATCTTTTTTTTCTCTATCTTTTTATTTGTGTTCATTTGAGTTATTTTTCTCTTATATATAATGTAGACTGTGTGTGTGGATTCCGATCCCTATTGGTTACTTTAAAAACACGTGACCCTATTGTCTCATTTCTTACCTTTGCGATCTCTCTTGCGGCAGGTGTCCACCCTAGCTAAGTGGTTAGAGTATCTGATTGCCATGCGTGCGACCTGAGTTCAATTCCACACTGACTGGTTTCTTTTTCGACTTTCCCCCTCCCCATTAATATAACTTTTGTTTTAAAATAAGAAAACAATTAGGCTTAATAATAGACAAAATTAACAAGAATTGCCTTCGCTTTACCTCTCTCCCCAACCGCCCTGTTTCTTTCTTTCTCTCTTTCTCTCTCTCTCTTTATATATATATATATACACTTTATGTGTGTTGCGCCAGCAGGCAGCAGCTTGTTTTTTCGTCTCCACTAGAAATATTTTGTGTGTTTTGTTACGTCCACAATCCCCTTGTGGCCAGAGCTGTGTAGATCTTGCTGATAATTCTCGTTAGTCCTAGGGGAGACTTTAATTATTAGTATTTATGTTTCAGTATTACACGAACTCTTCTTATAGTCCTGGGCACAAATTCAGTATTTGTATTCCAACATTTCCTTTCTTGGACATTAGAGTAGTAGATAAATCTTATAGTAATGTGTACAACACAATAGAATAGTAACTTGACAAGGAAGCTTCAGTGTTACTGTTGTTGATAGTTTATTTCAGGTGATATGTTCAATATATACAATATATCTAGTATGTACAGTTAGAATAAAATAGTGCAAACACAAACGTTCTCAAAGGAACATATTTTGAAACTCTCTGTCTTTCAGACAAAACAAATCATTAAATACTATCCGAGTGGTGCAAGGGACAGACCCATTACCAGTAGGAGTGAAAATCATGGTATCATTACAAAACTCATAACAAAACGATAGGAACTTCCCCTATTAAATAATGAGTCGTTCCCAGACCCTGAGAATTTGAGATCAACACAGAATCCCAACATTACCTAGAACCTTTTGTTTTCCTACTAAACGTCCTAATATTGTGTGTAGTAAGAAAAGAGAGAGAGAGAAGAATAAACATTGCGTGTTCCAATTCTTGGAAAAACAATATACATGACACGCCCCCACCCAATGAAAGAAATAATGTACCATAATTACCCAAGTAATACTCAACATGGTACATTTTTCGTACTTAACACTATCGTTTTAACAACCATCAATCAATGGAAGATTATAAGACAATTTAAGCAAACATGGCTCACTGGCACAACTAAATAATTATAAAAAGTGTCACTACCCAATGGTAATTGTGATTATAACGTGATGGACAAATATTTCCCCGATAATATTAATATTAACTAATGTCTCAACAAGTACAAATAATTCCAAAATATTCTAGTCATTCTTATTTTAACTATGTACAGTTGTGTGGATTTCCACCAAAAATTTGCAAAAAGTTTTAATCTATTTAAACAAATATAACATTTCTCAAACTCTGTCAATTTTCAACAGTTTACTTCTAATATACCAACCAAAAGATTTGTAATACATAACTCGAATCAAACTATAGGTTACTTCCCCTTTAAATTACAGTGTCAACTTGACATTAACAGGGTTCATACCTAAGATGACGATACTTCCCCTTTTCTCAAATATGAGGAGAAAATACACTCTAGTTACGATTACTACAGTAATCCAAATATTAAAATGTAATCCACTATTATGCGTTTTTGGCAAATTTAAAAGTTTAATATAAAAGATTGTTCAGGGTTGAATGAGTGCACACCTTTAGGTACCTTTGTTTCCCTCTATTCCCGGATATATGGAATATATAACAACCTATATACAACATAGTGAATATCCACTAGTTTTTCCTATTCTATTACCATGATATAACAATTTAGCAATATATTTCCAATATTATCTATTAATTTATACCAATTGATATTACATCTCTTTCTAAGATAAAAATTGTACATATTATTATTTAGTTCCATTCATTAACTAAAATAAAACAAGATAATAAATCAACTAGCTCAAAGTTTTCTCACTTAATTGCATGTGATGACAATTACTTTCATCCATCCATATCAAGTAAATACGTGCATATATATTTATTGCATCATGCATCAAAATTTAAATGGAATTTCTTTTCCATAATCAAATGAATTTAAAATATATCAGAACATCAATGTTATACATGATTATAAAAATTATTAATACTTTCAAAAGACTTGACTTCTGCATGATACAAGTATTCTATAGGTATTCCATAATCAAAATTCAAACGAATGATAGGTTATCATGACACATTCTTAATGAATAAGTGAGATGATCTGAAAAAGAAGTATAGGGTTATTCAGTCAATCATGTAGCACCCGAGATAGAGTATCAGCTGTGACGTTGTCTCTATCTTGTCGATGATACGGGAATGGGATACCAGTCGGTCTTTGTCAAATTACTTAATTTCCCAAGGTCTCTATAAAACTGCAGTGTGTGGTCGGTTTTTGGTACCATCACACAGGGTGTAGACCATTTGCTATCACATTTTCTCCTATGTCATCTTCTAACATATACTTTACATCTAATTTAATATGCTCAGGTCCGATGGGGTCAAATGGATGCTGTTTAATAGACCTGGCACTATTGGTTAACACTACATCGTGCTCTAAGACATGTGTCCTACTGGGAACATTTGTAAACATTGACTTATTTTCATGTACCAGCTCAATAATCTTCTCCTTATCTTCTACCGGAAGATGTTCTAGCCTTGTATCTAAACTCTTAAGGGCATCTGTATTATTAAGTTTACTTTCTGCAAACTTATATTCTATCCTAGATAAGTCCGTCGGGACTCTAGCTAATGAAATCTAATTGACCTTGCCAAGCTTTGACTCTATCTCATAGGGTCCACTAAACTTTGCACTTAAAGGCTGATTTTGCAAAGGTAGAAACACAAGAACTTTGTCACCTGGTGCAAAAGTTCTAGCTGTAGCTTTACGGTCATAGTTCTGTCTCATACGCTCCTGCATCTGTGGAAAATGAATCTTCACATGGTTAAAAGCATGATAAAGCCTATTTTTAAATTTATCTACATATGACAAAAGTCCAATCGGTTCACTGTCCGTTAGCCAAGTTTCATGTAGAAGTTTCAACGGACCTCTGACTGAGTGTCCATACACAAGTTCGAATGGGCTAAACCCCAGGGATTCCTGAGTGGCCTCCCTTGCATCGAACAGTACATAAGGCACACCCTTATCCCAGTCTTTCTCGTTTTCATAACAGTACTTTTTAAGCATCGATTTTAATGTCTGATGAAACCTTTCCAGAGCTCCCTGGCTCTCAGGATGATAGGCACTTGATAGCCTATGGCTTATCCCTAATTGTTCCATGACTTGTTTGAAAATGTTCGAAGTAAAGTTAGTCCCCTGGTCGGACTGTACTGTCTTTGGTAGGCCATAATGTGTGAAGAAATTTGTCAGGGCGTCTACCACCTTAACTGTTGTTATGTTCCGCAACGGAATGGCTTCCGGGAAGCGAGTGGATGAACACATGACTGTGAGCAGGTATTGAAAACCGGCTTTTGTTTTCGGCAACGGGCCCACGCAATCAATGAGTATATGACTGAATGGTTCGTCGAACGCTGGTAGCGGCTGGAGTGGAGCGACAGGAATTCGTTGGTTAGGACGTCCTACTATTTGGCATACGTGGCAAGTCTTGCAGTATTGTTCGACATCTCTTCTCAGTCCTGGCCAGTAGAAGTAAGGGAGGATACGGTGGTGCATTTTCCGGACTCCCATGTGACCAGCGAAAGGAAGATCATGCGCCATACGCAGTATATCTTGACGATAGCACTTAGGTATTACTATCTGGTGAATACTGTCCCACTCGTTTGTACCTGAGTTGAGCGGTTTCGACTTTCTCATCAACACTTCATCTTTCATGTAGAAACATTCCGCCATTGCATCTGCAGTCTTTTCATCAACAGCTTTCATTCTGAGTTGCATTATTACTTCGTCATTCAATTGTTCTTTCACCAATTTCTGCTTTGGTGACAAAATGTTATCGTTCTCTGTTGCATCACCAGTTGTTAGTTCAGCAAAGAACGTAGCTCTTAAATCGATGTCAGGTGTTTCAGTTATCACTGTTTCATTCGCATGTGTGTCTTCAGAACAGACAAACACATCTTTCGTTGCACTACACGGCGTAGCAGGAGTCTTTACCGACTTCTTTTTCTGCATTGCTCTTGTCAGTGCACATGTTGGGCGTTCATTGGCAGGACGTAGGTTTTTGTCCTCCGCCATCTTTGTCTCCAACACTTTAACCATGGGCTCGACAGTGACTCTGCCGCCCATAATGTCATTTCCTAATATCATGGAAACGCCTTTGACGGGTAGTGCGCGCCACACTCCCACTACGATATTTCCTGTAAAAATATCCGACTCGAGTTTTATTCTGTGCAGTGGAGCTTCCACAGCCTCCATACTAGCACCTCTCAGCACAACAGACTCACCGGTACTGGTGGCATCCGGTAACGGCACACTGCCCTCCAGGATCACGCTGACAGCAGAACCCGTGTCACGTAATATCTGTATTTTCTTCTTGCTGAGTACATCGACTTCTGTCGACACTGTCCCCTCGTAGACAAAGGGTCGAAAATCGGATAGGTCGTCCTCTTCCGGGACTTCAGGAACCATCTGTTCTTCACGGCCTTCTGAAAGCATAATAGATTGAGTACAGCTATTCTCTTTTACCTTAGATAGACAGTTCTCAAAAACCATCGACTCCACAACTATGGGCGATGCCGGCCGCATTTCTTTTGAGTTTCTTGACCCTGTGTTGCACACTTCTTCTGTCTGCTTGCTGTCTTTCTGCACTCTGGCACAGTGTAGAATAGCACCTTGCTTCTTGGTAAGGATCCAACAATCTTTCTTCATGTGGCCCTCTTTCTTGCAATTGAAACATACCACCTTTGCTTTATTTACATCTGTCTGCTTCCTGAAATGAACTAAGTTACTATTATTATTTACACCACTGTTCTTATTATTGTTGTCACTTGTCTCTTTTGGTTTACTAGCCTCCTTGGGCTCTGGTTTGTGCACTTTGGGTTTGTCAGCATAATATGGCTTTATGCTGGCGTGAATTATGGCATAGTTATCTGCCAATCTAGCAGCTTCAAGCACATCTTCAACCCCTCGGTCTGAGATGTGGGTTTTAATATCCACTCGAATACAATCATTGAATTCCTCAAACAATATTAGGTTCTTGAGTTGATCAAACTCACTTACATTCTGTGACCTTAGCCACTGTTCTAACGTTTTCTCCTTTTGTCTCAAAAAGTCTACATGAGTTTTATCATATGCCTTCTTTCTGTCTCTAAATAGCTTTCTATATTTTTCTGGTGTCTGGGAATAACTTTTTAGCACCCTATCTTTGATTACTTCATAGTCATTTATTTTCTCGGGTGTTAAACTCAATACTACGTCCAATGCTTTTCCTTTGTTGCGAGTTGACCTTAACAATAAAGCCATCTTATCATCAGGGAACTGATAATCTAAATCTATCCTCTCAAATAGCAAAAAGAAATCTTGAACATCTTCTTCTCTGAATATAGGCAAGTGTTGCTTCATTGCGCTAATATCCATACCATTGCTGTCCCTACGATGGTCAGGTCTGTTCATGCGTGCCATCTCTATCCTTTCTCTGCTTTCAATTTCTATCCTAATTCTTTCCAATTCCATTCTCTTCATAGCTAATTGGAATTTTAGGTTTTAACTCAACCCTTCATCTTCATCATTGTTTGATGATCTAGATGACATATTTCTTACCTCGTCTCCGTGGGCAATTACCTCGCCCCCACTGGGAGCTACATAACCTTCATTGATATCGTTCTGTCCCACTTCAACTACATTACCAGTGTTCATGGCATTCTGCCCGTTCAAACATTTCATAATTTCTTTGATCAAACGATTACGATTAGGTCTTGCCTGTCCTGACTCAATCCCAAAGGACTCAGCTAATTGTTTTAGTTCAGCATATGACATGGCATTAAGTTCCTCACTTGATATATTCGAAGCCATAGTATAGCGTTCGAAATATTTGTGATAGTAGAGTAGTATATATTGTATAATAAAATATAAAGTTCCAACTTACGATTTGTCCAGAAATTTGCACAATATAATATTACACACTTCGTGGAATCTTCACACTTCCCAAGGAATAAATACGCAAACCAGTTCTCTCCTCTTTTTAAAAAGAATAGTTTCACAGTCCTAGAAAACGAAACACAAATATGCCGCTCTCAGTACTACTAATGTCACAAAATATTTCTAGGTCAGGAAAAATATAACTCAAATTTTCCAGACGAGATCAACAAATTTTTTCCAATCCTAGATCAGGAAAAGTAGAACTCAAATATATCGAACGAGACCACTAAATTTTGTTAATCCTAGGTCAGGAAAAGTAGAACTCAAATATCCCGGACGAGCCCCCAAATTTTGTTACGTCCACAATCCCCTTGGGGCCAGAGCTGTGTAGATCTTGCTGATAATTCTCGTTAGTCCTAGGGGAGACTTTAATTATTAGTATTTATGTTTCAGTATTACACGAACTCTTCTTATAGTCCTGGGCACAAATTCAGTATTTGTATTCCAACATTTCCTTTCTTGGACATTAGAGTAGTAGATAAATCTTATAGTAATGTGTACAACACAATAGAATAGTAACTTGACAAGGAAGCTGCAGTGTAACTGTTGTTGATAGTTTATTTCAGGTTATATGTTCATTATATACAATATATCTATTATGTACAGTTAGAATAAAATAGTGCAAACACAAACGTTCTCAAAGGAACATATTTTGAAACTCTCTGTCTTTCAGACAAAACAAATCATTAAATACTATCCGAGTGGTGCAAGGGACAGACCCATTACCAGTAGGGGTGAAAATCATGGTATCATTACAAAACTCATAACAAAACGATAGGAACTTCCCCTATTAAATAATGAGTCGTTCCCAGACCCTGAGAATTTGAGATCAACACAGAATCCCAACATTACCTAGAACCTTTTGTTTTCTTACTAAACGTCCTAATATTGTGTGTAGTAAGAAGAGAGAGAGAGAGAAGAATAAACATTGCGTGTTCCAATTCTTGGAAAAACAATATACATGACAGTTTTCATTGTGCTACTTGGAGTGTAATTATTTATATCAGTGGTTTTGTAAAACATTCCTCTTGGCAATGGTGTGCTTGTCATTGTGTTTCTATCAATACAGTAAGAGATATTAATTAATTTGCTGTTGAAATTTACTTTCTATTTTAACACTACACATTAGGACTGAACTTTCTTCACAACACTGGTCCCGGGCACTTGTTGTCACATCCGTTCCGCTCTGTTGAACCAGTGTTTCCAAACAGCCATTTTACACACACAAGAAACTATTTATAATCAACGGGTCAAGTATTCAAAGACTTGCACATTCTATTTAATGAATCATATACACTCTCGTCCTTGTATCCCGGTCAACAAATGCTGATGGTGCAGTACAGTAGAGCCGAATTGTTTCGGGTTCGATCCATCGTGTACCGAAGTAAAATCCTTAATCAATTGCCTAATAGTGAGGTGAAGGAAACCCTGCGAAAGCTGGGACTAAATCGTAAAACAAAGCGTGGCTCAAGGAGACGAGGGAGGAACGCTGTTCTCTTCGCCACGTCACCCAGTCACCTCGTTGTGTTCCAGTCCCAACCGGCGAACCGTAACATCAGTGTACCCGCCACAACCCAACCATCACCCATACAGGACTCCAACCTCGCACCTTCGACACGCCCGTCATCCTTGGCCCATAAACCTCTACTACCACCCCGTCCGCTGGAGAGTACAACCATCCGTACACTTGTTATCAATTTCCAGAGCATACTCCCCAAGAAAGAGGAGTTGTTAAATCTCATATCGACAACCCAACCAGACATAATTTTGGGGACAGAGACCTGGCTTAATTCAAACATCAACAACTCAGAGTTGTTCCCTCCTGCGTACAACGTTTATAGAAGAGACAGAGATGACGGTTACGGGGGCGCGTTGGTTGCAGTGAATTGCTCACTAGCATCAAATGAGCTTCAAACAGGCTCTACCGAAGAAGCGGTCCTTGTCTCTATTACAACATCGAAAAAGAAGGAACCACTTATAGTTAGATCTATTTACCGTACTCCGTCAAACAACAGTATGGAACACATGGAAGAAATCCTAAAAACGCTTGATGTAATAAAAACAGACGGCACAGTATGGGTTGGAGGAGACTTTAACCTTCCAGACATTGATTGGAACGACCTTAAAGTGGTCAGAAATCAGTACCCACGTGCACTGAGCGAGGCCTTCATTGATAAAATCAATGACTTGGGTTTACACCAAGTGAACAACATACCCACCAGGGGCAAAAACGTACTCGACCTGTTCCTCACCAACAGACCAGGACTGCTGACCAAGTGCATCACTATTCCTGCACTGGGTGACCATGACATAGTACTTGCTGAAAACCAGATAAGGGCAACAAGATTAAAAGCGGTGGCCAGGAACGTCAGTATATGGAAAAAGGCGGACTTTGAAACCATGAAGAAATCCACAGTGTTATTCTGGGAAGCCATTCAAGGAAACCAAGAAATCAAAGTCGAAGATCTTTGGCTGCGCATAAAAGATCATTTGACATTAATGATGAGTAAACATGTCCCCAGTAAAAAATCTTCCACCAAAAATCACGTGCCCTGGATTAGCAACAACCTTAAACGAATCTCGAGACGTAAGTACCGAGCTTGGAAAATAGCAAAAACCTCCAACAAAGCTTCAGACTGGGAGCGCTTCAGGGAGATTAAGAAAAATACCAGAAGAACTAACAGACAGTGCTATCAGAAGTACATTAACAAAATAATCGAGGAGGATTCCAACAACAGCCTGTGGAGGCTTATAAAAAGTAAACGTAGCGACCCGACGGGCACTGCACCCTTAAAGCATAACGGCTTGTCTTACAGTGATAGCAAGACGAAAGCCGACATTTTAAATCATCAATTCTGCGACGCTTTCATGAGAGAGGACGTAAGCACAACACCTAACATGGACGACTCCCCATACCCAGACATGCCGGATATAAAGGTCAATACCAACGGCGTCCATAAGCTGCTCTCTAACCTTAGCCCCACAAAAGCTGCGGGCCCAGACGATATACCCTGCCGACTACTCAAAGAATTAGCATCAGAACTGGCACCTGTATTGACCCTCTTATTCAACAAATCACTGGCCTCCTGGGAATTACCAGGTATCTGGAAACACGCCCGAGTGCAACCAGTATTCAAAAAAGGGGACAGAAGCCTACCAGGCAACTATAGGCCAATCTCATTGACTTGTGTGTGTTGTAAGCTTCTTGAACACATTGTCACGTCAGAAATCTCTAGCCACCTGAACAAGTATAACATCATCACAGATGCTCAACACGGATTCAGGAAAAAGAGATCCTGCGAGTCTCAGCTCATCCTCACCGTTGACGACTTGGCAGCGACCGTCGACAAGGCTGGGCAAACCGATACCATCCTGCTAGATTTTTCAAAGGCCTTTGACAAGGTCCCTCACAAGCGCCTCCTTCTCAAGTTGGATTACTACGGTATAAGAGGGCTGACCAAGAGATGGATTGATAACTTTCTCGTCGGCCGCACCCAACAGGTTGTCGTAGAGGGTGAAACTTCCACAATAGGACCGGTCATATCTGGAGTCCCTCAGGGCTCGGTTCTTGGGCCTTTGCTGTTCTTGATATTCATCAACGACTTGGAGAGTGGACTTCACTCCAGGGTACGACTCTTTGCAGATGACACCATCCTGTACGCTCCAATCGATAGCCCTGATGATGCTGTCCACTTACAGAAAGACCTCCTAAAGCTAGAGGCCTGGGCATCGAAATGGCAAATGGAGTTCAACGTCGATAAATGCCTCCTCCTCTCTGTTTCCAGAAAAAGAACTAGGGTACCAACTAGCTATACTTTAAATGGCCAATCTCTTGCAAGGGTGTCAGAAGCCAAATACTTGGGTTTGAACATCACAGAAAATCTCCACTGGAGCATACATGTTCAATCCATTGTTGCCAAGTCTAACAGAGTCTGCGCCTTCGTCCATAGAAACCTAAAGGGGTGTTCCACGAAAATTCAGACCCACTGTTATAAAAGCTTAGCTCGCCCCATCCTAGAATACGCCTCGCCAGTTTGGGACCCCACCAGCAAAATCTGATTGACAAACTGGAGATGACCCAGCGACGCGCAGCACGTCGAATACTAGAGGACTACAGCACCAAATCAAGCGCCTCTGCCTTAGTAGCAAAACTCAACCTAGATACACTACAACAACGAAGAGCAATTGACAAAGTGTCCATGATTTATAAAATCATCAACGACCACGTGGACCTTTCGACCCAAACAAGTAGAATGCAGAAAGTGTCCCGCTCTACCCGAGGCCATCAGCTCAAGCTGCATGTCCCACATGCACGCACGGACGTCTACAAACATTCTTTTTTTCCGTCAGCCATTAGGCTGTGGAACACCCTGGACCAGGCCTCCATCACTGCCCCTACAGTTCCGGCCTTCAAATCGTCACTAAAGTGCTGGTCCAAAAACCTAAAGTGACACTCTTTTATCTGTATATAACTGTTGTTTGCTATGTAAAGGTTTGCTATGTTATTTTATGTGTATCTAAATTGTGGACTTTTTCCTCGGTTCTACGGGGTCTCCACAGTATTACGAAGAAGAAGAAGAAGAAGATATATATATATATATATTTATATATATAAAACGATTGTGGGTGTATGAGTTCGACGATAAATTAAAGGTAAAGATGGGGGGGGGGGGAGTCTACCCGCAAACAAGAAATTCTAATCAATGGGTTAAAGAAGTGAAACGTGTTTGAGAGCTGGAGCTTTATGAAAAAAATGAACATTTGCCCTAATAATCAACGTAAAGTAAAGCTAATAGCCAACATAGAGTAGACCTAATAGTACCTAGTCAATATACCAAGTTTAATTATTATTGTTTTATTTTTGTTAATGAGTTTTTTTTTTTATCCATTCGTTTCCCAGGCCAACCTGAAGGAGGGAGTAACAGTAACTGTGTCAATTTCTTCTACAATGAGCCTAAACTAGATGATATTGAATGCTTTAGTCTTCGCTACTATATATGTGAACAATTATTTTTTAATACCTTCTAAATAATGCTAATTATAGACAGGTGTTCTTAAATGCATATATTTATAATGAATTCTTTGTTGTTGTTGTTTTAATGCGTAATTAGGCATATATTTTATAATTCATGTTCATTAAAATTCTTCAATGGGCCGTATTGCTGCTGAGAGTTAACACCCTTGCCCCTTATACAAGTCAATATTTTATGACTGACTTGTAAAAATAATTTTCATACATTTTTAACGTTTAGTGTAACTATATACAACACTTTGAATTCAGGAACAAGTCGAAATTTCATAGTCTAGTTTCTACCCTCTTTCCACGGGGAAGCCAAATGTTTATTAATTGTTATAGTGCACATGAGCCAGGGCCGGCTCATCTATATAGGCGAACTAGGCCGCCGCCTAGGGCGCACAATTTTAGGGGGGGGGGGGGAATTGGTGGATTTTTTCTAATTTAGGGATTTAAAAATATAGATCTCAACTGTATTAAAGTTTAGTGCTTCTGTGCGTTACTAGCATAGGCAGATGAATAACTAGGTAATGAAAGGCGAAAGGTGTTTGATTTAAGTTGTCTTAGAAAATAGAAAAGTATGCCCTAACACTACTCAGTTGAGCAACATCGCTGTGCGTAGCGGAGTGCAAAGCGGCAACCTCACACTTGACAACCGCCAAAACCTGGATGCGATGCAGTGGCGGAATTTTACACCAATAAAGAATACTCGAGCGCAAGGTTATGACAAGGGCAGCAACATGAGAGGAAAGGAAAGGGGAGTTTAGAAAATGATTTTAAGTTTATTGTTGCACTTTTCACATAGCACAACATTTTTTGAAGTAAACATAACTAGAAAGACACTGCAAGAAAAGGACTTGAGTCTCCAGAGAGCAGTTAGTCCCCTGAAAAAAAAAGACGAGTTTTTTGGTTACAGCTAGAAGTGATTTAGAGTTCCAGAGAGTTCTGATTTATTCTAATGAAGTAGCAGAAGAAGTTGGAATAGAACCAATAAAGAAAGAGAAGGTCCGAATTCGAAAAAAAAAGATATTTTTTTAATACAAATCAACAGATGAATCTGTAAATATTGCAGGTGACCCATCAGAGAGTTAGAAAGTTCAAGATCCATTTTTATGTTGCTGCTTTAGTCACAGCTGCTAATGCAGTAAAACAAAGATTTCCCCAGTTAAATAAAGTATCTGGTGTCTTTAGAGTTTCGTACAATATTCCTGACCTTAAAAACAAGACTACATAAGAGGTTAAGTCGATGTGCAAAAACTTGGAAAAAGCATTAACAATCAAATAAAGATGAAGGTTTGCATGGATTTGACATTGCTGCTGCAGTATCGTGTTCTGATATAAGAGCAATTTCTCATAATTTCATGGACTCAGTATCAAAACCTGAAGAAGTCCTAAACTACATTTATTACCATAATCTTGAAAATGGTTTTCCTAACATGTGTGTAGCCCTTCGTATTTTGCTTACGTTTTTCAAAACTTACTCCAATTAAAACCTATCTGAGTAGTACAATGTGTCAAGAGATAATTGCGAGTCTGGCGACAATTTCTATTGAAAGTGAGATAGCAAGACACACTCAAAAGCCTTATACAAGAATTTGCTAGGCAGAAAGTAAGAAAAGTAAAATTATGGTTTTAGTCTTTAGGAGTATAAATACTGTTAATCAGTATTTAAAAGTGACTGTTGGACCGTAGTTAAGAAAACAATAATCCAATATCAAACAAAATCAAGTTTGCTTTTTTTTAAAGTGTTATAAAAACAGAAAAACTCTCTGTAATCTAAATGTGAGTTTCTGTTTGTCATTACGAGAATTCTACATAATTCAATTATAAAACCCATAAACTCATTAAGCCTACCTAATGTAAGACTGTGTTTATTTACTTATCCCAGTGATTATTGAAAGGTTATAAAATAAAATTCTTTGTTATAACAATTATAAAAAAAAACATTTCCGAAGTTCCACAGCCGGCAGACCCCGCCGAAGGCACTTTAATGAGGGCGCAAAATGTGTTTTCGCATAGGGCGTGAAAAGCCCTAGAGCCGACCCTGATATGAGCTGATTCATCACTTTCTTTTAAAATCCATGCAAATACAAGTCAACACGTTTACATAACAATTACTCCCTATGTATGATCAGAAATTTGAATAAGAAAAAAGTATAGGCTTGAGGTCAAGTCGCCTGCATGGCAGCACCACAACTAAAATGGTGGCAGAAGTATATAACATCAAATTGTTTTTAAATAATGATTGCAAACTTAACATTTTTCGTTCTTGTACATTCATGATAATTGTATTTCGAAATTGAAACTAATTTGGTGGCCTGAGGTTATTGAAATTACACCTTTGTTTTTATTTTTGTTAAAATTGGAATGGTGGGCGTCCAGTAGTCGACGTTGGCGATCCAATAAAATCTATTACCTCTAATCTGTCCTACATTTGTATAATAAAAAAACAAACAATCCAAATTATTGTTTTGTTTGAATATAGTTAACTATATTATATGAATTTTGTCTTTAACATTTATGTATGTCTAATACAAAGCATATATTTAATATTTGGAATGTAGAACAATAGATTTAGTATTCATTTATTTCAGTCTATATTATGTATGCTATTTTCACAACTCATTTTCCCCGAACATTCTCTCCCTACGTCATTTGTGTTTTGTTTTTTTTAATTAGATGTAGATGGGCCGGAAATTCAATTCAATTCAATTCAATTGCTGTTGTTTCGCATAACGAGATAGAAGCTCTGTATTATTGACCAATGAAGTTGAACGTTTTTATTGCACATAAGTTCAGGTATTACATTCTTCTTTAAACAATCAACGAGTGGCTTGAGTGTATTATTTCATAGTTTACAAGACCCTAGACAGACGACAGAAGACCCGGGTTGTAACAATATATAGATCAGACTTCAGAATTATGGCTTCTTTTTAAAAAAACGGGTTTAACATAGACAGTGTTTTACTTGTTGGATGTACACAAACCTAAGGCCATATTGGAAAACACCCAAAATATGTTGGTTAAAATGACAACGATGAAATGTATGGGTTCTAGGTGGAAGGAAAAAGGGGGGGGGGGCAATAAGTCTACTCATGACCGAAACATTTTAATCAATGGGTGTGACGAAGGGAATCGTGGTTGGGAGCTGCAGCTTAATTAAAACAAAACGAACGGTGGCAAATGTTCTTCATAAACAATTACTGCCCTAGAACTGTAAAGATGATGAAGTTGATTCTTTTAGCGTTGTAAACAATCTCTTCAGAGGGGAGGCAACTAGCCAAGAATATGTAGCAGACGATCAATACATATAATTACCGTGAGTTTGTTTATATGTTTATATATATATTTATATGTTTGTTCCTATAGGCTCCTAGACCGTTTGACCGATCGGCACAAAAGTTAAATGTATAAATGGGAAACGTCCTCCAAAAGATAATTTTATTATAATATAAACAATATTGCTTAATTCGTTTATTTATTATTTTTAACAAACGTAGGCCTATTACTAATTACCGATGTTAAGGTTTTAAACTGAGCAACATTTCGGTGTAATCGCCATTTCCGTTCATTTAGTATGTTGAACGCGAGGTCTTTTCGGGTTTTCCCAATAATTCCCCTTGCAGTCAGTTTTTTTCTTAACGCGGTGTAATCTCCTTTTTTTTAAAGGTGCGCACCAGCAATTTGGCTTGGAGAGTTTGGATGTTGTACTTTTAAAAAATACTAACGTATGACGTAATGTCTATCAAATCATGTTTTTTTCCTTAATAGAAAATCCTTTAATTGGCGACTTTATACACTCTATAAATTAAATGATACGAATTATAAAGGACAAGTTATAAATGATTACTTTTCAATACCAGAAGCTTGACAGTGTTACGTAAAGGAAAGTAGTGTTATTTCCGTAGTTATATTGGTTCTCTATCAATATCTAATTAAGTTCGAAAGAAATCTTTAACCCAAAATGTTTTTCCATTCTAAGAATAAAACGTGCATATCTGTCAGGACACTACGTCATTGCAGAAAAACGCGTCATGCGTCGCACGGGGTTGGAGATCGTTAGATCAGTTCTATTTTGGGCGCTGTTGTGGAAGGACCGTAATTGACCACTCTATATAAATATGTTGTTAGAGCCTGATATGTTCTAGAACATAGGTTTTCAACCTTTTTCGGCTCACCGCCCCCTTTTACAATTTTTTCCGCTCACCGCCCCCCCCCCCAACTTTCTTTTAGCTCCCCCCCCCCCCCTTCCGCCTATCTGGACTATAGTTCCCGCAATTTTTTTTAACCGACTAGAATTTTTGTGTGATCAATTATCTTCAAAAAAAATGAAAAGGAAACATATTAAAAAATTGCCTTACCAAAAGGTTTAAATAAATCAATATTAATGCGAATCGTTTGCCTTGTGTGTTGCTAGCAAATTGTCTATTTTCGTTTCAATTTTGGTTGCAAAAGCTGTAGGTCTAAAAATCAGTAATATTTGTTATATCACAAAACATAACTCGCTTGGCATCACTATTGAATCAAATATGGAAACATATTTTTAGTTAAAGGGAGATAATTAGCCCGTTTTATTTTAGCTAATATTTCTGGGGTTTTCTTTTATAAAAAAATAATGGCTTACAATTTATAACTTTGAAATGATCAAACTGTCAAAAGTATTTGAAAATTATATAAATATTATATGACTAAAGAATTTATGTGTATATTTTCAAGCATTACAATTACTACCCAGTTTGTATGATTACTACTTATCTATACCGCTTAACAATAATTGATTTTACATTCCTAGTCGCAAAACACATTGAACATCTCGGTAAAACTGAGATCAAAACATCATTAATATTAACATATTATGTTAGGCGACAGTGATCGGTCAGCAGGGTTGACAGTCCGGTGAACCAACCACAGGACCAGCCGGTCGCACACTCTATTTGCCAAATATATACCCCTACTTCATCGATTCCTATTTCTTATTAATATAATAATATGTAGGCATGTCGGATATTTAGCAGCACTTGCGTTTACATCACATTTTATTCTCCAAAAAAGCTAATCGATTCAAATAGCTGAGGTGTTAAAATATATCAGGTACGTTTGAACCGCCCACTTGCCCTTCACCGCCCCCCAATCGCCCCCGGGAATGTCAGCGCCCCCTTAAAGTTTCTCACCGCCCCTCGGTGGGCGATATCGCCCACGTTGAGAACCTATGTTCTAGAAGAATCTCAACTGGTTACGTTGATCGTCCACCATTGATACCTGTAATCTGTTTTGCTGTTTCATTCATACCTTCATTCTTGTTTGGAATAAAGTGTGATTACTATTTCAAACAGGATTTTGTATTTCTTAATTATTAAGGTATAGTAGTACCTAACGTTATTAATAGCATTTAATTGCATATCCTACGAGCCAATCGAATATAAAAATCTACAAATATATTGCAAATACTAATTCTTATACAACCTTGTGGAATTCAAAAGGGATGTGAATCAAAGGATGTAGTAATTATACTAAATAAATTATCAAATACGTCATTAGCTGTTTCGCACGTGACAACAGCAACAATTTTTATGCATGTGCCAGTGTCAGGGCGACCAGACACAATATAAAATAACTAAAACTAAACACCGAAAGAAACATTCTTATTACTGTTTTAATGATACAATAAGCAAGAACTAAAATTAAATACCGAAAAAAATCGTTCTCACTTAAGTTTTTATTGTATTGATATATTATTTTATATGTTAATTTATTATTATTTACCATTTTATTATATGGTTTTTGTGTTTGTTTTTTTCTTTTTAGATAGTATATTATTGTTAATTTAATATATTATTAATAACAAGTGAAGTCAACACAACTGTTCGCTACGTTTTAATACCAGAAGCTTAACAGCAACAATTCTTATGCATATGCCAGGGTCAGGGTGACCAAATTAAAAATTCTCTTACAAAACCCGGAAGAGCCTTTCGGTTCTTGTGTCCAGGGCATAACGCTTAAGATTGAAAAAACTCTGTCCGATAAGAATGGGTGCAGGTTTAGACATTTCAGGACCTATAGCAGGCAAAAAAGGAGATATAGATAAATAGATATAGATATAAATAGATATATATATATATAGAGAGAGAGAGGGATAATTTTTTTCAATGAATTTGATGAAAATGGAAATAATTTGTTCTTTAGTATGATAGACAGAGATTTTGTATACTCGCTTGTCAATCAAAAGCTTTGCAGTTTTATTACATGGCAACAGTGGACATCCGACTTCGACAACAGCATTTTGTATATTTTAATGTAAGTAAAATAAAAACAAAATTGTCAAGCCAGCAGTTTAGTTTTAATTTCTAAAAATACAATAACAATTGGCAGAAATGGACAAAAAAGAAACACGTTAATCCTGATAAGCATTGTATAATCATACACTATTTTTTGTTGTTGTTGACTTGTGCAATCATGACAAAGTTGCAGTAGCTTTGGCTTGATTAAATACTATTTAATGCTCATTGAGAGATTTTAAGCGCTGTAATGTCTAAGCTATGATGTCGACTTGTCAATAATTGTCAACTGCACCAGTTCCAGTAAAAAATGATGAATCAGCCATTATATCTCTATACACAATATAACTATTGAAGAAAATTCTTCCTCATGGGAAGAAGATACAAGCTAGAATATAAAGTTACCATATGTTAATGAGTTTAAAGTTTTATAGTCAAATAAAATCGATAAAAATAGTTTAAAACATGTATGAACATTTTTTGCTGATATTTTTAACTCTATACTGTCTCAAACATAAATGCCAGTCGTATAACAAATTGTTGTTTGTAAGAGGGGATGGAAGGGAGGGAATGTAAAACATTGGGGGGGGGGAGTGTCACTAAACGTTTACTTATTGTTGACAGAACGGGATGGGGGGAACACATTAACTACTAATTGTTTACGTATTAATAGGCGTCCCATTCAATAAATACAATTTAAGAAAGTTTAAAAAAAAATTGCGCATTAATAAAAGAAATGTTTTTATCAACATGTGTATTTAAAAACATCGGTATATAGGCTATGAGCATTATTTAGAAGTTATTAAAAAATAACTTTTCACAAATATAGTAGTGAAGAAAAGAACATTCGACAACATCCAGTTTAGGCTCCTCGTAGAAAAAACGAACACAGTTACTGTTATTTCCACCTTGATTTGCACCTGGGAAATGAATTGATAAAAAGATTTATAAAAACAAAATAAGACCCAAAAAAATATTCTACCTTCTAAAGAAATGAACAAAAAAATAATAATTTCAAAGTAAAAATTCCTATCTAACCTAAATATTTTAAAACTAATATATAATTCATGACATGTATTACAACTTAATAATCTGTTACTCAGAAAAGGATAAAGAAAGCAAAACCATATATTTTACAAATATATTTATAAATATTTTAGAAATATTGAACTAAATCTTTTTTAAAAATTAGTACATTTGATTTCAATATTATGGTAAATAAATTTTATAGGAATTTCATTACAATAACAAACTTATTCATAAATTAAATCATGTATATTGCTAAAAATGTCGCTTTGTTTGCTTCTTCCCTTTTTTGTGAGTGACAATGAGCACAACTCTTGGAATAGCTAATACTTTACAAATAAGTATATCAAAGACTAGTATCAATCTTTGTTTGCTGGATATGTTTCATTGATTGATCATAATATGAAGATGATAGGTGACAAAAGAAGTGTCATTCACAAATACATAGGCTACATATCTTTTCTTCAATTAATAATAATAACATTTTTTTTACAAATAATGAATTTTTTTTTCTCAGAAACCTGTGTTAAAGAAAAAGTGGTGTGAGAAAAATGTTTAAATAATTAATAACTCAAATGTGCACGTATTAAGAAGGAAGCAATAAAGATACGAAATGTCCACCGAAGTTTAGAAAAGATAGATTAACTATTGTGCCAAATGTCGGTACAATTTTACCTGATACAAAGATGTCTGCCATACATGTCGTATTACAAATAGTGTCATCATATTCCCACCTGAAAACACCTTCTGTAGCATTATCAGTTAAACCAATCCACATTTGTGTCCCCCAGTAATGGGTTGCCAGCAGCTGTAGCTTGTCTAGACTCTTTAGTGTATATAGTTTTGCTCCCATGGCTAAAGTTTTACAATATTAACAAAAGAAAATAAATGCATTCTAATAAAAATATGACACGAAACAGACTCTCCAAAAATAACTTTTGAAATATAATTTATGAACTAAATGACTGAGAAAATGAAATAAACTAATAATATTATAAATAATAGTTAGTGTTATTGATGTTCTAATTCATTTACTAATCAAACTATACCATTATAGATTGAACGTAATCTTTTGTTAAATATTTGTTAAATAATTGTAAATAACGAACAATATATCTAAACACTTGAAAAAAATTTTTTGTTTATAATGCTGTTGACAAGTCTTAACGAGTGTGCATTTATAAAAGGTCGAAGATAAAAACATGCCTGGTCTCATTCGATCAATTGCTTCGAAACATGTTTGTGTTGCTGCGTAACTGGTTGTACAAAAAGGTGTAGTGGATGGAATATTTCATTTTCAAAAGATACTTCCAAAAGAAAACGATGTATTGTGAAAGTCAGAAGTAAAGAATCAGTTATTTATAATATCAAACTTATTGCTTAATGCAAATAATTTTTTTATTTATTTGTTCGTATGAATCTGCGCATTGTGTTTTTTAATAACCAAGAAACGCAACTCTTGGCTAATTTATTTTATAAGCAATGCTAAATCTAACTTAACGCGACTAGCACTTTTAGTTCTAATTATGGCCTACTCAGTTTCGATGTTAAAACTGATTCCCCAAAGGCTTATTGGAGCCTTTATACATTTCTAAAAGATTAAAACTGGCCGTCGAGGTTGAAATCAAATGTTAAACATCGGCAAAAGCATGTTTAAAGTTTACGGAAATCGCGGAAAATGTCACCGGAAGTTCATGATCTCTTGCATTTGAAAAGGTCACGCCTCATTAAGACTTGTCAATGTTTCACAAATTAAAAGTTGATTGGTGCATATTTTTTTATCTTTAGTTTGACCAGTATATTGGTATAAATTATATATTTTTAAACCTTATGTTTGACAAGTATAAAGTTTATTGGTGCATAACTTTTTAAATCTTATGTTTTGACCAGTATAAAGTTGATTGGTATAAATTATTAAATCTTATGTTTGACAAGTATAAAGTTTATTGGTGCATAACTTTTTAAATCTTAAGTTTTGACCAGTATAAAGTTGATTGGTATAAATTATTAAATCTTATGTTTGACCAGTATAAAGTTGATTGGTTTTAATTATGAAATCTTATGTTTGACGAGTACAAAGTTGATTGATATAAATTATGAAATCTTATGTTTGACCAGTATAAAGTTGATTGGTATAAATTATGAAATCTTATGTTTGACCAGTATAAAGTTGATTGGCATAAATTATGAAATCTTATGTTTGACCAGTATAAAGTTGATTGGTATAAATTATGAAATCTTTTGTTTGACCAGTATAAATTTGATTGGTATAAATTATGAAATCTTATGTTTGACCAGTATAAAGTTGACTGGTATATTTTTTTTGTTTTTTAATTTAAATTTTATACCTACTGACGTAAAACAAGTAAATTGTATAATAAATATGAACATTACCTTTGCAGTTATCTCTTGCTGTTGGATAATCGACCTGGTCATTTGATGTCCAAACACAAGCACTGATTGAGCCATAGGGCAAGTACTTAAAGCCCTTGTCCTCCCTACATGTGACGTACAGATTCGTATCCGCTAATGCGCGTAGTGACACTACCTTGACACCTTTAAATTAAAAAAAAACAAATCCATTAAAAAAATCAATTTTTAGACGGCCATTTTAAATTCATGTCAGCTGTCAAGTTAAAGTTTTCTCATTCATTCAATATATAAATTGGCAGCCTATTGGAGGTCAGTGTGGTAGAGTTTCTCCGAATGTTTTAGGTCTTTTAATTGTTCAAATTGAATTTAGATGTCGCAGCTTATGCCCCCCCCCCCCCCCCACCGCACTTACAGTGCCTACTGAATCATCTGCCTTTCTGCATCATAGCAGCGCACTTCCCTGGACAAACTTTGCATTACTTAGTATTGGTATGTTTAGGTACAACTAAAAATAAAAAGGTCTTTGTGAACATGTTCTATTCAAGCCTCTGACTTTTTTTTTACTGCAGGTCAGTATACTAACCAGAAAAGAATGGTCGGGGCACCGGCTACCGGCACCTAGGTTGGGATAGACGACTCACTGACGCTGTAAAAGTAATCAAAATAACTGAAAACAAATCCGCTCGTATTTTATCGACTTAAATTTAAGTAAAGCAATGATTTCAACACATCACCCTGTCTGAGCCTCTACGTTAGTTCATTAACAGATGAAAATGTAATAGCTTATATAACAAGAGTCCAATGAAATTTTTCATTCTTTCCGGGACACTTAGCGACTTGGTGTTTGAGAGTATAGACATATGACGTAATACCTACATTATATTAATAGTGTATGTCTACACAATTTTGAATAAGGCCCATAAAAGTAATCTGTTTGTATTATGCATAAAATAAACATAATAAAATCAACTCACCAATTTTACATAATTTCAGACGCTCATTGAACGAGTAGCAGTCACAGTCTTGGGATAGACAACCGATGGTACACTCGATAAGACTTCTGGCTTTTAGAGATTTGCTTTTATATAGGACTGCCTGTGACTTTAGTACATTGAAAGAATACGCTGTTTTCATTTCGGTACATGCTGAGGAAACTTTTCAGCCAATTGAAAAATAAAGTTATACAATATAGCCATCAATAAAAAAGTAAAGTTATACAAAATAACCATTAAAAAATAATAAAAAGTTATATAAAATAACCATCAATATAGAATTAGAGTTATACAACACAACCATCAATAGAGAATTAGAGTTATACAACACAACCATCAATATAGAATTAGAGTTATACAACACAACCATCAATAGAGAATTAGAGTTATACAACACAACCATCAATAGAGAATTAGAGTTATACAACACAACCATCAATAGAGAATTAGAGTTATACAACATAGACATCCATAGAGAAGTATCAAATTATATTTATTTGTCGTCTTCTTAAAACCAGTCTTATGAGCTGTTGACTCTCTTGCAGTCAATGCAATGCAAACAAATTTATGTCCTACTTGATCTGCTCTGTGTTGTTATGTAGTGTGGTTGGTGAAGGGGGCAATAATGTATTTTTGGGGATTGAATAGATTTCGACATTGCAGTAGAATGTGCTTTAATGTTCTATGTGAGTATAGACTATTTTTACACTGTTTTGAGTATTTTGGGTTTATTCTGGCCTAGTCAATTCTGTACCCAATGGCCTTATTGCTGGCGAAGTGTGGAAACCAACATTTTGCTTGCATCAGGGGTACACAGGTGGACTAACGCATGGAGGACAACACTTGCTGTGCGTCCCAGGTCTCATTGCACGGCCGAGAGATCATGAACCTCGGTAGGGAGGAAGCAAGTTGCGCAGCGTTCCTGCCTCAACCCAGCCCTGACGCCCTTACCTATAGCATGGCATTTGGGCTCCCTGGCGACATTGCAAATCCACCACTATAATAATTCGGCAGGACCTGGCTGTGAACCCCGCCCCCTCGGTCTATCCCTGAACATCGTTACACCCTAGACGGAGGCTCGTCCGGATTGTTTTGTTGGACGCAATTATAATAACTGTTGGAATTATATATTTCTCTTAGTGATCGATGAACTTTACGTGGTTTTATGTATAAACCATATGTTATACACCATAATAAAAGGGTTGGAAAAAAAGCTTTACTCCATATACGTCGGAGCAGCACAAAGATCACGTGTTGTCTTATAATATCAATATGAACAAGACGGCAGAAGATAATTTGAAATACTGTTCATAACTTTTGACATCCCATTGCATTAGATAATTACTCTAGGCTAAGCCAGTGATTATATACAATGAAAATATGAGTCTGCTACTTGTTCTTATCAGTTTATTGTAATTTCGAACATATAATGATTGAACTTAACGTTTTAAAATTGTCTATTACAAAGATAGATCTAACATGTATCTTTCAGTATAAAAAATGTGAAACAAAAAACAACAACAGATATTTGATATATATATATATATATATAAGATATATAAGATATAAAAGATGTATAAGATATCTTCTGAAACGGGCATAAATAAAAAGGCATGAATAACTCGTAATCTAATTCACTATGCATGTCTGAAGACGCAGAACAAAAAAAGTTTCACATTTCTTTTTTTATCGTTGTTTAAAATAATAACATTATAATAGTTAAACTCACCAAAGCAAAGAGAAGCAATGACACAATGAACAACACTTTGACCCAACATTATGTCTTTGCTCCTACAAATTCGTTGTAAAGAATAAAATAAAATACAGTTTATACAGCATTTCAATAATAATTATCGCATCGCTATTTTATTCTTTCCCTAAAGCCAATGGTTCTCAATGCATATTTTTAGAACCCTAAGTCCTGTACGAATTTTCAAATTACTTTTAGTTTAGTTTTCAATTTAAAAGTCTATGCAACCTTGTCTTAATTTTATTTTATTAACGTTAGAAATAATATTGTTAAAAATTCATACAGTTTTTTTTTATTGCATATTCATTTGAAATAATCGCATGGTGAATTAGAGAAAATCCAAAAAGAATAATGTGACTGTGGCTATCTTATGCAAACGTGTTGGAAAACTGTTCCTAAACATTATTCTTTAATACATAGCCTATACTTCATTTTTGCAAAGAATATATAAACATTCAGGAATTGAATATTAATCTTTATCGAGATATATACTAGGGAAAACAGAAACCAGCCAAAACAGAAAAAAAGTCCTGTAATATATTGAAAACGTAATTATTACAGTTCAGATTTGTTTTCAATAAGACTTTATTTTGGAAAAAAGTCCTGTAATATATTGAAAACGTAATTGCTACAGTTCAGAATTGTTTTCAATAAGACTTTATTTTGGAAAAAAGTCCTGTAATATATTGAAAACGTAATTGTTACAGTTCAGAATTGTTTTCAATAAGACTTTTTTTTGGAAAAAAGTCCTGTAATATATTGAAAACGTAATTGTTACAGTTCAGAATTGTTTTCAATAAGACTTTATTTTGGAAAAAAGTCCTGTAATATATTGAAAACGCAATTGTTACAGTTCAGAATTGTTTTCAATAAGACTTTATTTTGGAAAAAAGTCCTGTAATATATTGAAAACGTAATTGTTACAGTTCAGAATTGTTTTCAATAAGACTTTATTTTGGAAAAAAGTCCTGTAATATATTGAAAACGTAATTGTTACAGTTCAGAATTGTTTTCAATAAGACTTTATTTTGGAAAAAAGTCCTGTAATATATTGAAAACGTAATTGTTACAGTTCAGAATTGTTTTCAATAAGACTTTATTTTGGAAAAAAGTCCTGTAATATATTGAAAACGTAATTGTTACAGTTCAGAATTGTTTTCAATAAGACTTTATTCTGTATGAAAGTTAATACAGAACGCACTTCATATATGGTGGACAACACACTAGGGAAATCTGGGACAACAACAAAAACGGGAAATCAGTTTTACAGTTCACACAAGGGAAAACAACACAACAAATAGTTATAACGATTACAACAAGTTCAAGTAAACTACTAAAATTAGTTATTACAATCAGTATGTGAGGGAGATCAGAGAACTGTTAGGGCATAAAACACGTGCCTTATATCTCCCTACCAGCCAATTTGCTCATGTGCCTTTACAACATATGTTTATTAAACCCAACTCTGAATAATCTGATGTACTCAAATGTGTCAAATTTAAAGTATTCGATTTATATAATATAAGACCTTAAGCATTGTCTGGTATTATTTTTGTGCAAACATTTCATGAAAAATAGAGGTCAAAACAATTGATAACCAACAACTTTGGAACCCTCTTCAGTTGAGCCATGCATATTTGATAAGCAAACATTAAACCGTACAGTTCCTTTTATTAAGTAATAGCGCAGTTTTTTTTTACGTTTCAAACATTTTAAACATATAGCTAACTAGTCTTTGAAAATGTCCTGGACATTTTGGATTGTGGTCATTTTTGCATGCCCATCATATAACCATAAATGTTCAATAGTACGTACGATAATAATACACTTTCAGCTCATAAAGTTCAGGAATTTTATAAAGTAAATTTGGTTTATTTTGGAAGGGTTAAAATTGCTGTTTGCGGAATCTGTTGGATTCTCAAATTGCTTGTCAAGGCATTTTAATGTATGCAAAGCAATCAATATTTTTCTTTGTAGGATCACGATTGATTCTATACGTTTATTTTTTACAAATCTACCTTTATTCTGAAATATTCAAATAAATAAGTGGAATTAGCACCACGGCGCCTTAATGGAATATTGGTTGTGCAATTTTATGTACCACTTTTAATCTATTACTTTCGAGCCCACTGGTGTACTCTTTATGGGCTTGTATCGATGGTTTACACACTTTGTCAGCTTTGAAACCCATGGGTACAGAAGAGCCAAAAAAGTAGGCTACCAACTGCTAAAAGTATCTAAGAAAAAAGAAACAAATTGTCTTTAAACTATTTTATTAATGGAAAAGACATGATACAGACTAAAAATGCAAGGTCCTTATGAGAAAAAACATATGTAATAAATATCACGATGAAGTAATTACCCGGTAAATAACCAAACAAAACTTTAGGCTTTATTACTATTTTTTTTACAAATATACTAAACTGATATATAACATTTCTTAGACCTATATTATAAGCTTCATCTTCTGTATTGGACCCAGCAACAGTTAACTACAAGAATTAAAAAATCTAGAACACCTACTTTCTTTCGGTTCTCAGTCGAAATCAATTGCTCGATTATGCCCTTGTAATTAGGCAATGTACTAAAATTCGACGCTAAAAGTACTTTTAATAAAGTACTAAAACTCTACGTTAATAATTTTTGTTTCCAATATTTTAACGCTAAACTTTAGAAACCTTTTTCTATAAGGAAATAATCATTTTAAACCAATGATGTGGATTTTAGTGTATCTGCCAGAGTCAACTTGAAGGAAAGTCAATATTTCAGTTGTAGGCCTATGTATTGTGCAGGGCTTTTCTTTTCAATGTTGTTAGCCAGTTCGAATTTAAAATGCACGCCATATGATATTTCAACAAATACCATGATATGTAAACTGAAACGGTCAGATAAAAAAAATAACTTCACCAGCCTAGGAAGTGGTTGGCTATTTACATTTTAATGTTACGTTCGCTTTGTATGTGTAAATACAATTGATTTAAGGTTGCCGTTTCATATATACTAATTAAAAGAGGCAAACAATAAAACTGTTTTTCTCTTGAAAGGTGGGCTGGTCCCTGCGGTTAGTTAACCGGATTGTCAACCGACACGTCGAGGGTTCGATCGGTTCCGCCGACCAATCCCTGCCGCCCTGCAGGAATTTATGGGCAAATGGACGTATTCATATTCTATCTAGAATCTAAACGGAGCGTCTGTAAACTTATAAGAATACATGAACTTTCCAAATTATGACCTTAGATATCAGTTTATTTTGTGTTATATGTATTGTTGCTACGTGTTTATATATTTTGATTAGACTATATTCAGTCTCTCTTCAGAGGCAAACACGAACTAACACAACAGCTGATTCATATAGAAGATAACGTACAAAATATGCATACAATAAAGTGATTCTTTCTATTACTCTACATAACTTCTTTGTAGAATAAGTACACATCGTTTTATGATCAATATATATATATTAAGCTTATATATAAAAAGACGGTAAAACAATGCCATTTGTCAATTTGAAAACACGTTAGTTTGTGTCACTGACCTGCCTTGGCCTACGTATCGGACTGGCATGTGAACGACCCAGGGTTCGATTCTCCAGTTAGTCTATAGTCTACCTTTTCTTCTACATTTTTTTTTTACAAATAATATTACTTTTAAAAACAAAACACATTGTAAATCTACGGGTAATTTAGATTTTTTTAAATTAAAACTACTTGCCTTTAACAATATTTATTTTAAATTACTTTCCTAAATGTCTTTAAAAAAAATTAATTGTTAAATTTATAGATTTCTTTCAATTTTAGTTTATAAAAAATGTATATGCTCTTTATACAGTCCTTTATTTTTCACCCGGGCATAGCCTGGCAATTTAGCTTGAATATATAATATAATATATATATATATCAGATGTCACACTGAAAAACTGCTCACTGAACACATATTTTAAAATATTAAGTCCCACATATCTTGGTCTAAACAACATGGACTACCTCTCCTTAGATTGTTCGTACTATAACTGACCAAAACCTCTCCTTACTTCTCCTTGTTAACTTTCTTAACATCTCTCTGTACAAATTCACGCTTTTACACACTTCTCGCTGTCTCTTATTCTCACATTAATTCACTGACCTTCATACATATCGAACTATTTAACGTGTAACATTTAGTATAAAAAAATGTACATACGTTTGAAAAAAAAAAGATAATTACATTGTAGATTATAGTTATCGTTTATTCTGGTTTACTTTGAATTAACACATTGGTGCCGGGGTGACCCTGGCCACTCTACTAAATATCGCAAAAACTAAGCTAAAAAATTTAATATAAAATATATTCAGGTGTCTATATCAAGGACTGACAAGTCCTCATGAATTACAACTAATTATAGATTTATAAGGTTGTATCTGTTTAAGATATTATAGAGAATTAAAGATTAAAAGTGGACTAAAGTCACCGGTACTAAAAAATTAGTTTTAGAACACAGATAATCTGTAAACCACACTACACAAATAATCTTTAAACCACACTACACAAATAATCTTTTAAGTATACTACACAAATAATCTTTAAACCACACTACACAAATAATCTGTAAACCACACTACACAAATAATCTGTAAACCACACTACACAAATAATCTGTAAACCACACTACACAAATAATCTTTAAACCACACTACACAAATAATCTTTAAACCATACCACACAAATAATCTTTAAACCACACTACACAAATAATCTTTAAACCACACTACACAAATAATCTTTAAACCACACTACACAAATAATCTTTAAACCACACTACACAAATAATCTTTAAACCATACTACACAAATAATCTTTAAACCACACTACACAAATAATCTTTAAACCACACTACACAAATAATATTTAAACCACACTACACAAATAATCTTTAAACCACACTACACAAATAATCTTTAAACCATACTACACAAATAATCTTTAAACCACACTACACAAATAATCTTTAAACCATACTACACAAATAATATTTAAACCACACTACACAAAAAATCTCAAAGCCTTAAATAACTATTAAATATTTCTGAATGAAGTATCGATAAAATTCTAAATACAATTTTTAAAATATTTAAACATGCCATGCATAAAACTTGCTAAATATGATAGCCTATTGACCATTTTTAATTTTTATACAAAGCCAATGTCAAAAAGAAATGCTAAAACCTATACAAAATGCAAAGCAATCTACTTCAAGCATTTGCGTTACTTCATATTCTACAAGCTAAATTCCCCGGCGTTGCCCGGGAAAAAATTAAATAGGCCTGACTGGGGCCGTCCATAAATTACGTCACACAATTCTCGCTGATTTTTTACACCCCCCCCCCTCCCCCCCTTGTCACACATCGTCACAAAAAGTCAGACCCCCCCTCAAATATGACATCACAAAATCTGCACCCCCCCCCTCCTAAAAGATATTTTTTCTAAAATGCAGATTTACAGTTCCAAATTAAAAAAAATGTGTCATCGTTTTGTAATAATTAATTAATAAATTTTGTATTACACAAAAGAAAAATCGAAAGTGTAATTATAACAATATCATGTGCACAAAAATAAATGCTTTAGTAAAATCAGAACAATTTTAAAAATAAAGTTTATAAAAACACAACACAAAATGTATGTTTATCATGCATTCTCCCATATTGATGAAAAATGCTCCTGTATGGAATAAATGGGGACTGTATTGGTCTCTTCATCAGGTGGAATGGATATTCCATTCAAATCAAGCTCTTCTTTATCTATCCATTCAGCACTCTCTCCATTTTCTTCATTAGCGATAATAACAATTAATTCACGTTACCTATGTGCAGCAACTCTTTGTGGCTTGATAGGTTTGTGAGGAATAATTGATTCCTGCTTGTGTGTTTATTTAATGGCTGCGCGGCATGACTAACGAAGCGAAGTACATATAACATTTTTTGAAAATCCCATCGCTAATCACAGATTGTATTGACGGACAGTACAAAATCGTATGGAATCGAACGGTAAGGATTTGATGACCGAGGAAGGATATCATCCACTTTCAGACTTTGAGCTGCAAACAGAGATGGAAACTTATGCCACGCTCCATCTGTTGTCAGTTCTTGAATTTTCAGACCTTCGCACGATTGAACAACTGGTAAAGGATGTGGACAAAATCTCTCTGTTACTACACTGAAATATGAGTTTCTTGGTTTTGAACAGCACTTTTTGTCGGTGCATTTTACAATTTGAGTTAAATATTGGCTTGTTCGTACATGAACGTCAAACCATTTTTGATCTCCATCGATTTCTGAGACTGTTGGGTCAATGAATTCTGCTACTGTTGAAAAATTATCGACTACCAACTGTGACCGAATTTCAGCTAGAGTGTTGCCTGCAAACTGAACATTCTTTTTTTCTAAATCAGCATCTATATATCAACCCAGTAAGTTCCTTACTGAGTGGCGCCATTTTACTTTCGACCCTATTAAACGAACTTCACCCTGGAGCATTAGTAGCGATGAATACAGCATCAAAATCGTACTGAAGAAAGTGGTAGACTGCAACCTTAATAACTTTTCCGTATCTTGGGCTTTCGTCTGAGCCACCATCAACTGTCGACACTAAAATTGGTTTCACCAAGCGATCAATACCCCTCCGTGTAATGACATTAAATTCCTTGAGAAAATTCCTTGAAATCGAGTCCATGACTGAATTCTGTTTATGAAGAGTGTTTTCCAGATGTGATTGCAATGTAAGTCGGTCCTGAATAACCAATAGCGTCTCGGTTTCCTAAACCATTGGACTGAATTTGGATTCCAGCTTACACCGACGGAATTAGCTTATGTCCTGCAGCCAAAACCCAGTCATGGTCAACCAAGCTGACTCTGTATTCGATATGCATCAGCAAATGACCTTGCTTGTTAGCAGTAGTCAACCCGACTGGCACTCGAGCTTTATCGTCTTGGCTCACAAAGCACACTTCGTTTGGCATGGATGCCAACTCTTCCAATACTCTTATTGTTGCCGTACAAAACAAACCGTTTATATATTTTTTTTAGCATGTTTAGATCTTTCTGTGCTCTAATGAGCGTCACTTGGACTGTTGAGACATGACGCTGTCCTTTAAGAGATGAGCTGCACTTTGGTAAAAGACGAAGTCCACTTCTACTGATTGTAAATCCGTCCATCTTTAAGTGTTCAATGAGTTCATCTAATGTTTTTATGCTTCTGTACACATACTTTGCCTTATTTAGTGTTATGATGATCCATGCATAGCAATATCCACAATAGTTTCCAGTAACGATGTGTGATCTTCCTCAAGTCTTGGCCTACCAGGCTTGGCTCTGACCTTCAGAGATGCGAATAGTTCTGGATTACTTTCAATCAGAGTATTAAATTTATTTTTAGCATTCAGACGCGTTCGCAATGCGATCATCATTTCAAAATAGCTAAGAAACAATGCGATCATAATTTTAATTTACAATTCTTATTAATAGTAACTAGTTGACCCGTGGATACATTGTGTCCATACAAAACATATAGAAATTAAAAGAACAATAGCGAGATCAACAATAGAGAACAAAAAAGTACAGTATAAACCAACAATGCAAAAAAAAACAACAGAGTGCGCAGTAATACACACAAAAACGTCGGGAAAACCCAAAGTTGGCTGTTCAACACTCTCAGTGAAAGAAAAATGAAAGGGAAGCTACTCGCTTTTACGTCGAGGAGTTTTTTTTTTTTTTTTTTAAATTACAGTTTTCATGTGTGCATAAATGGCATACTTCTATTTATATAAAATCAACAAAGTCAACAGCATACGTGAAAAACTAAAATTTTATATTCCTGAAAGTTGCGAGAAAATATTCATTTTTGGTTGTCCCGATCGATCTAACGGCATAGGAGTCTAAAGCGCACAAACATATATATGTATACGTTTATTCATTTTTATGTGACGTCGGATATCTTAGACCCCCCCCCTCCCCCCCTCGTCACACCTCGTCACAAATGCGTGACCCCCCTCCCCCCCCCCTTAATCATGTGACGTAATTTATGGACGGCCCCTGTGTAAGTCATATCATATCATATATATATATCATATATATATATAAATCTCAAAAGGAATATGTATGTATGTATGTGGCTGGCTGGCTGGCTGGCTGGCTGGCTGGGTATGTACATACCGCATAATCTTTTTAAATACTGGACATAAAAACGTGAAATTTGCTACAAATATTCTTTGCGTTACGGCGGTGAACACTGTCAAGGTTTAAAAAAAATTAAAATGACCGCAGTGGTCAGTTTGGTCAAAAAACGCGAAAAAAACACAACTTTTGATTCACATTGTCTTTGCCAGTACAACTTTTTATAGTTTTTCGTCACAAAGTTAGAAAAAAAAGGATGCGCTGAGATTATTTTTATGACGTCATCAATCTTTGCGCATGGATTTTATAGCAATGAAGGGACATTTTTCATTCATGTTTAAATTGACGTCATCAAACTATGTGCATGGATTTTATTATCTCAACTCAATGACGGGAACAAATTTTCTTCATGTTTAAATTGTCTACGTGCCGTAAACAACATAAATTCTTTACACTACCAATACTGTAGTTGATTTTCTTAATTTATCACTACTTTAATACTTTACACTGTGAATACATTGACTTAAAGCTAATTAATAATTTAAAACTTTACAAACATAGGACAAAGCAAATAGATTTAGCATTTTTTTTTTCTGTTTCGGGAAGTAATACCGACGCCTTACTAAGCTTATTTAAACGCAGTGGTCCTGGTTACACTCTATATTTAAGCTTATAATTATATGGCGTCATCAAATTTTGCGTATTTATGCGTTTAAGAAGGGAAAAAAATTTTGTTTTAATTTGCGTCGTTATTTGTGGAATGCAATATTTAAATGGTATAAGTTACCGGAAAATACTTTATCCCCGCTTAAGACTATTGTTTATAACTCCATGGGTTATTTGGGCACCTTTAGGCTTATCGCCTAGGTAACGGCCATTGTTTAAATTACCGGGCAATGTTTAAATTACCGGGCAATGTTTATAATACCGGGCAATGTTTATAATACCGGGCAATGTTTAAATTACCGGGCAATGTTTAAATTACCGGGCAATGTTTATAATACCGGGCAATGTTTATAATACCGGGCAATGTTTAAATTACCGGGCAATGTTTAAATTACCGGGCAATGTTTAAATTACCGGGCAATGTTTATAATACCGGGCAATGTTTATAATACCGGGCAATGTTTAAATTACCGGGCAATGTTTAAATTACCGGGCAATGTTTAATTTGCCGGGCAATGTTCAAATTGCCGGAACTAAATTTTTAAAGTTTTAATTCGTGTCGTATACGTTTTATAAACATTATTTCATAAGGGTTTCATTTGTTATTGTTTTACATGTTGAATAGAAAATTTAATTCTAAGTTTGCTTCCAAAGCAACAATAAATAAATAAATAGCAAATAAACAAAAACAACACAACATAGGTCTGCGACTTAATGTTTGTCGTAAAAAAAATATATCAAACAATCATTAAAAAAAAAAAAAAGTACTGTCGAATGTTCTTAATCAATGAATAGAACAAAATATATTCATGTTTTAATTTGCGTCGTAATTTATAGCGGACAATTTTGTAATTGTTATAATGGGTGATGAGTAATGATTTTAACGGGTAATTCATGTTGTAGCGGGCAAATAAAAAATTACCTCACGTTTAAATTCGTGTCGTAGGTCATGCGGGCAATCTCATTATAACTGCCTGAGTAGTTAGAGTGTATGTAAACATAACTTTTAGCCGGTTCGGAGGACCGGGCACATAACGGCTTGTATATATATAAATCTCAAAAGGAATATGTATGTATGTGGCTGGCTGGCTTGCTGGCTGGGTATGTACATACCGCATAATCTTTTTAAATACTGGACATAAAAACGTGAAATTTGCTACAAATATTTTTTTGCGTTACGGCGGTGAACACTGTCAAGGTTTAAAAAAAATTAAAATGACCGCAGTGGTCAGTTTGGTCAAAAAACGCGAATAAAACGACATATTTTGGGTTCATGTTGAATTTGCCGTTCCAACTTTTTATAGTTTTTCGTCACAAAGTTAGAAAAAAAAGGATGCGCTGAGATTATTGTTATGACGTCATCAATCTTTGCGCATGGATTTTATAGCAATGAAGGGACATTTTTCATTCATGTTTAAATTGACGTCATCAAACTATGTGCATGGATTTTATTATCTCAACTCAATGACGGGAACAAATTTTCTTCATGTTTAAATTGTCTACGTGCCGTAAACAACATAAATTCTTTACACTACCAATACTGTAGTTGATTTTCCTAATCTATCACTACTTTAATACTTTACACTGTGAATACATGACTTAAAGCTAATTAATAATTTAAAACTTTACAAACATAGGACAAAGCAAATAGATTTAGCATTTTTTTTCTGTTTCGGGAAGTAATACCGACGCCTTACTAAGCTTATTTAAACGCAATGGTCCTGGTTACACTCTATATTTAAGCTTATAATTATATGGCGTCATCAAATTTTGCGTATTTATGCGTTTAAGAAGGGAACAAAATTTTGTTTTAATTTGCGTCGTAATTTGTAAAATGCAATATTTAAATGGTATTAGTTACCGGAAAATACTTTATGCCCGCTTAAGACTATTGTTTATAACTCCATGGGTTATTTTATCCAGTTCCGAGAACTGGGCACCTTTAGGCTTATCGCCTAGGTAACGGCCATTGTTTAAATTACCGGGCAATGTTTAAATTACCGGGTAATGTTTATAATACCGGGCAATGTTTATAATACCGGGCAATGTTTAAATTACCGGGCAATGTTTAAATTACCGGGCAATGTTTATAATACCGGGCAATGTTTATAATACCGGGCAATGTTTAAATTACCGGGCAATGTTTAAATTACCGGGCAATGTTTAAATTACCGGGCAATTTTTCTAATACCGGGCAATGTTTATAATACCGGGCAATGTTTAAATTACCGGGCAATGTTTAAATTACCGGGCAATGTTCAAATTGCCGGAACTAAATTTTTAAAGTTTTAATTCGTGTCGTATACGTTTTATAAACATTATTTCATAAGGGTTTCATTTGTTATTGTTTTACATGTTGAATAGAAAATTTAATTCTAAGTTTGCTTCCAAAGCAACAATAAATAAATAAATAGCAAATAAACAAAAACAACACAACATAGGTCTGCGACTTAATGTTTGTCGTAAAAAAATATATCAAACAATCATTAAAAAAAAAAAAAAAGTACTGTCGAATGTTCTTTATCAATGAATAGAACAAAATATATTCATGTTTTAATTTGCGTCGTAATTTATAGCGGGCTATTTTGTAATTGTTATAATGGGTGATGAGTAATGATTTTAACGGGTAATTCATGTTGTAGCGGGCAAATAAAAAATTACCTCACGTTTAAATTCGTGTCGTAGGTCATCTCATTATAACTGACTGAGTAGTTAGAGTGTATGTAGACATAACTTTTAGCCGGTTCGGAGGACCGGGCACATAACGGCTTGTATATATATAATTCTCAAAAGGAATATGTATGGGGCTGGCTGGCTGGCTGGCTGGCTGGCTGGCTGGCTGGCTGGCTGGCTGGCTGGCTGGGTATGTACATACCGCATAATCTTTTTAAATACTGGACATAAAAACGTGAAATTTGCTACAAATATTCTTTGCGTTACGGCGGTGAACACTGTCAAGGTTTAAAAAAAATTAAAATGACCGCAGTGGTCAGTTTGGTCAAAAAACGCGAATAAAACACAACTTTTGATTCACATTGTCTTTGCCAGTACAATTTTTTATAGTTTTTCGTCACAAGGTTAGAAAAAAAGGATGCGCAGAGATTATTTTTATGACGTCATCAATCTTTGCGCCTGGATTTTATAGCAATGAAGGGACATTTTTCCTTCATGTTTTTGTCTACGTGCCGTAAACAACATAAATTCTTTACACTACCAATACTGTAAATGATTTTCTTAATCTATCACTACTTTAATACTTTGCACTGTGAATACATGACTTAAAGCTAATTAATAATTTAAAACTTTACAAACATAGGACAAAGCAAATAGATATAGTATTTTTTTTTCTGTTTCGGGAAGTAATACCGACGCCTTATTAAGCATATTTAAACGCAGTGGTCCTGGTTACACTCTATATTATATTTAAGCTTATAATTATATGGCGTCATCAAATTTTGCGTATTTATGCGTTTAAGAAGTTGTTTTAATTTGCGTCGTAATTTGTAGAATGCAATATTTAAATGGAAGACTATTGTTTATAACTCCATGGGTTATTTTATCCAGTTCCGAGAACTGGGCACCTTTAGGCTTATCGCCTTGGTAACGGCCATTGTTTAAATTACCGGGAAATGTTTAAATTACCGGGCAATGTTTATAATACCGGGCAATGTTTAAATTACCGGGCAATGTTTAAATTACCGGGCAATGTTTAAATTACCGGGCAATGTTTAAATTACCGGGCAATGTTTAAATTACCGGGCAATGTTTATAATACCGGGCAATGTTTAAATTACCGGGCAATGTTTAAATTACCGGGCAATGTTTAAATTACCGGGCAATGTTTAAATTACCGGGCAATGTTTAAATTACCGGGCAATGTTTAAATTACCGGGCAATGTTTATATAACCGGGCAATGTTTAATTTGCCGGGCAATGTTCGAATTGCCGGAACTAACTTTTAAAAGTTTTAATTCGTGTCGTATACGTTTTATAAACATTATTTCATATGGGTTTCATTTGTTATTGTTTTACATGTTGAATAGAAAATTTAATTCTAAGTTTGCTTCTAAAGCATTAATAAATAAATAAAAAGCAAATAAACAAAAGCAACACAACATAGGTCTGCGACTTAATGTTTGTCGTAAAAAAATATATCAAACAATCATTAAAAAAATAAATAAAAGTACTGTCGAATGTTCTTTATCAATGAATAGAACAAAATATATTCATGTTTTAATTTGCGTCGTAATTTATAGCGGGCAATTTTGTAATTGTTATAATGGGTGATGAGTAATGATTTTAACGGGTAATTCATGTTGTAGCGGGCAAATAAAAAATTACATCACGTTTAAATTCGTGTCGTAGGTCATGCGGGCAATCTCATTATAACTGCCTGAGTAGTTAGAGTGTATGTAAACATAATTTTTAGCCGGTTCGTAGGACCGGGCACATAACGGCTTGTATATATATAAATCTCAAAAGGAATATGTATGTGGCTGGCTGGCTGGCTGGCTGGCTGGCTGGGTATGTACATACCGCATAATCTTTTTAAATACTGAACATAAAAACGTGAAATTTGCTACAAATATTCTTTGCGTTACGGCGGTGAACACTGTCAAGGTTTTAAAAAAATTAAAATGACCGCAATGGTCAGTTTGGTCAAAAAACGCGAAAAAAACACAACTTTTGATTCACATTGTCTTTGCCAGTACAACTGTTTATAGTTTTTCGTCACAAAGTTAGAAAAAAAAGGATGCGCTGAGATTATTTTTGTGACGTCATCAAAAATTGCGCATGGATTTTTTAGCAATGAAGGGACATTTTTCATTCATGTTTAAATTGACGTCATCAAACTATGTGCATGGATTTTTATCTCAATGATGGGAACAAATTTTCTTCATGTTTAAATTGCCTACGTGCCGTAAACAACATACATTCTTTACACTACCAATAATGTAGTGGATTTTCTTAATCTATCACTACTTTAATACTTTACACTGTGAATACATGACTTAAAGCTAATTAATAATTTAAAACTTTACAAACATAGGACAAAGCAAATAGATTTAGCTTTTTTTTTCTGTTTTGGGAAGTAATACCGACGCATTACTAAGCTTATTTAAACGCAGTGGTCCTGGTTACACTCTATATTTAAGCTTATAATTATATGGCGTCATCAAATTTTGCGTATTTATGCGTTTAAGAAGGGAACAAAATTTTGTTTTAATTTGCATCGTAATTTGTAGAATGCAATATTTATATTGTTTAAGTTACCGGAAAATACTTTATCCCCGCTTAAGACTATTGCTTATAACTCCATGGGTTATTTTATCCAGTTCCGAGAACTGGGCACCTTTAGGCTTATCGCCTTGGTAACGGCCATTGGTTAAATTACAGGGCAATGTTTAAATTACCGGGCAATGTTTATAATACCGGGCAATGTTTAAATTACCGGGCAATGTTTAAATTACCGGGCAATGTTTAAATTACCGGGCAATGTTTAAATTACCGGGCAATGTTTAAATTACCGGGCAATGTTTATAATACCGGGCAATGTTTAAATTACCGGGCAATGTTTATATTACCGGGCAATGTTTAATTTGCCGGGCAATGTTCAAATTGCTGGAACTAACGTTTTAAAGTTTTAATTCGTGTCGCATACGTTTTATAAACATTATTTCATATGGGTTTCATTTGTTATTGTTTTACATGTTGAATAGAAAATTTAATTCTAAGTTTTCTTCCAAAGCAACAATAAATAAATAAATAGCAAATAAACAAAAACAACACAACATAGGTCTGCGACTTAATGTTTGTCGTAAAGAAAATATATCAAACAATCATTAAAAAAAAATAAAAGTACTATCGAATGTTCTTTATCAATGAATAGAACAAAATATATTCATGTTTTAATTTGCGTCGTAATTTTTAGCGGGCAATTTTGTAATTGTTATAATGGGTGATGAGTAATGATTTTAACGGGTAATTCATGTTGTAGCGGGCAAATAAAAAATTACCTCACGTTTAAATTCGTGTCGTAGGTCATGTGGGCAATTCCATTATAACTGCCTGAGTAGTTAGAGTGTATGTAAACATAACTTTTAGCCGGTTCGGAGGACCGGGCACATACCGGCTAGTTACAGATAATTATTTCATAAACTACACTGAACAGAAAGATTTAGGCTAGATATAATAATTTCAAGAAAATAATTTTTATTGACTGAAAACATTTAGGAAAGTAATTTAAAATACATATTGCAATATATTTAATTTTATTAAACACAAAAACTAAATTGCCCGGCGTTGCCCGTGGAAAAAAAAGTACATAGGCTTAGGCCTAAAGCTACAAGTTTTTTTTTTTACAAACAACAATGAACATATATGTATATATATATATATATATATATCAGGGACGGCTCATACATATAGGCGAACTAGGCGGCCGCCTAGGGCGCAAACTTTTGGGAGGCGCAAATTTAAGGATTTTTTTTTTAATTTAGGGATTTAAAAATATAAACTATATTAAAGTTTAGTCCTTCTGCGCGCTACTAGCATAGGCAGATGAATAACTTGGTAATGAAAGGCGAATGGTATTTTATTTAAGTTGTCTTAGAAAATAGGAAAGTATGCCCTAACAGTACTTAGTTTGGCAACCTAGCTGTGCGTAGCGGATTGCAAAATGGCAACCCCTCACTTCCCCCGGCCACACCCTGGATGCGACGCGGCGGCGGAATATCATAGTGAATACCCACTAAGTGGCACAAGATGGTCCTGTCGAATTGATGCACTAACACCTCTGCAGTACAAGTTATCTCATGTTTGTGATGCTTTGGAAGAGATTTCTCAAGACACTTCTCTAAAAGGATCTAGTGACAGTATCGGGCTACTTAAAAATATCTCAGACTTCAATTTTATTGTGTCACTTGTCACATGACACAACAGTTTGTTTCAAGTAAACATAACTAGTAAAATACTACAAGAAAAGGGCTTGATTCTCCAGAGAAAAGTTAGTCACCTGAAAATAAAAACCGAAGAGTTTTTGGTTACAGCTAGAAGTGATTCAGAGTTTAATAGAGATCTGGTTGATGCAATTGAAGTGGCATAAAAAAGTTGCATGGAATAGAACCAGTATTTGAGAAAGGAAGATCCGAATTAAAAAAAGAAGAACATGGTTAATTACGAATCAACTAATTAACTAACTTGAACTCCTATTGGAAACGAGAGCTGGGAGTATTATTCCCTTGTAGCTCTAAGCAAGAACTCAGCCGTGCGTTTGAGCACGGCTCTATCTCCGTAGAGATCAGTGGGTAGTGGGTCACCCGTCCCATCTCCTCGATCGACGAGACGGGGTTACTCCCGCAGGATATGCTCCACTGTCTCCTCCTCCTCCCCACAGTGGCGACACCGCGAGTCGTAGTTAGGCCGGAACCTGGCGAAGTATGCCCCAATGGGGCAGTGGCCAGTGCGGAATTGAGATATGATACTTTGTTCCGACCTATTTAGGCACCACCATGGGTCGGCGCGGTTAGGGCGGGGCAAATGCCGCCAGACTTCTCGGCCCTTGTCAGAGCTGTCCCAGCTCTCGTTCCACTTTTCTGTCTCCCACCTCCGGATCAATGTACGGGCCTTCTCAAAGGAGCATGGTGTACTGCCGGGCTCCTCGGAGGTCGGTGTACTCAGCCCACGTTTTTGGCAAGGTGGTCTGCTCTCTCATTGCCAGGTAGGCCTGTGTGCCCTGGGACCCACTGCAGTAGTACGCGGTCTCCAAAGTGTTGGATTAGCTCGTCTGAAGCCAGTAGAATTTTCTCTATCTGAGGGGGCCAGTTGTTCATATTCTCAGTAACCTGGAGCACAGACAACGCATCAGTCAGGATAATGACGGTCGTAGAGCCGATGGCGCCTTCGACGTGGCGAAGACGAATCCACTCCAGAGCTCAACTGATGGCCTCGATCTCTGCGCCGTAGTTGCAGAGACCGTCGCAAGGCCCCCATAGTTCGTCTCTATTCGGGTTGCCGGGGTACTCTAAACACCAAAGCCGGCGGTACCGGTGTCTGCGTTAGCCGACCCGTCGGTGTAGACATGGACAGCCCCGGGCGGTAGGGCATTTAGCGTGTCCATGGCTACTTTTCTGAGTAGTTTGGGTCGGTCGTTTTGCTAACTGAGGTGTCCTTCAGCTTCGTTCTTATTTCGGGGAGCGTTGGCGTGTTCCCCGGAGAGAAACTCGAGTACCTTTGCATAGGCAGCCTTGTATCGGGTAGGTTGATTTCGGATGACAGCCTTGTTGCGTGGTGCATAAAGGACTGCATCTTTATTCTCTTCCTACCCTTCCAGGTGTCTACTAAGACTCTGGTTGGGAAGCTTTCCTCGAGTCTTTTATAGCGCTCATAGGTCGTTATGACAGCGCATTCTCTCCTAATCTGAAGGGGTGGTATGTTAGCCATCACCTCGGCAGCTGCCACTGGGGACGTTCGAAAGGTGCCACAGATAAAGCGTAGTGCTTGGTTCTGGATGCGATCCAAAGTTTCTAGGGCCGTTTTGGACGCGTAAACCTGTAGAGGCAGGCTGTAATCTAATTATGATCTTACGGCCCCTGTGTAAAGGGTTTATAATACTTTGGCGTCGGCACCCCACTTTGTGCTGGCCAGTCGTTTGACTAGGTTTAACTTGTTCGAAGCTTTTCGTACCAGCTCCTGGATATGGTCGAATAGTCTAAGCTTCCTGTCGAGTACTACTCCTAGGTACCTGGGTGATTTGTCCTCTTTGAGGGTTTCACCGCCGATTTTTAACTCTATAGGCTCCTTGAGAATGTCGATGCCCAGGCTGAACAGCGTATAGACCGTTTTTGAACAATTAATTTCGAGTCGCCATTGTTTGGCGTACTCGGAGATGGTTTGGAGGTCTTTCTGCAAAACTAATTGCATGCTTGCAGATTTCTTTCCAGATTTCCAAAGGACAAGATCGTCCGCAAATAGCAGCTTCCTACAGCCAAGTTTTTCTGGCAGGTCGTTTATGTACACTAGAAAGAGGATGCAGGACAGAGCAGAGCCTTGTGGCAAGCCCTTCTCAAGGGTTGTTTCCCTGGATAGGCTTGTCCCGTATCGTGTTTGGATCGTTCTCTCTGATAGGAATGATTTGATCCAGCGATGCATATTGCCCTCAATGCTTATTCTCCTCAATTTCTGCATGAGGCCCTGCCTCCAGACTCGGTCGTAAGCCTGCTTGAGGTCTAGGAAAACTGCTATGGTGGACTCGGCCCTTTTGAATCCATCAGCCATCTCTTGTACGAAGAGGTTTGTTTGGTCTATCGCGCTCATGCCCGCTCTAAAACCTGCCTGTTCTGGGGCTATGAGGCCTTCTTTCTCAAGATACCACGTTAGCCGGTTGCCGACCATGCGTTCGGCCAGCTTCCCGACGCACGAGGTAAGGGAAATCGGGCGGTAACTCTCTGCCTCGGTGGCGATCTTGCCTTTTTTCAAGATTGGGACTATCACCGCTTGCCGCCAAGCCTTTGGTACCTCGCCGGTTGACCATGTTTGATTTATTAGGTCCAGGAGTCTGGCCTTACCTAATCTGCCCAGGTTTCGGATCATTTCGTTCGCTATCTGATCCGGGCCTGGTGTTTTCTTTGGTTGGCACTTTCGGACTGCCCTATCTAGTTCCTGAATAGTGAGGGGGGAACTGAATATTGGATCGCACTCTGTGACACCTCTGTCATTACGCTTGGCTCGCAGGCGTATTTTTGCTTTCCTTTTTGTAGTTGGTGTGGTGGTTGCCGGTCCCTCCTTGCTAACCCCTGCGAAAAATTTATTGAGGGTTGTGGCCCGCCGTTCGGCCGTGACGGCAGGTCCACTTGGGGTCTCCAAGGGAGTTTTGTTTCGAGGACGGTCTAAATTTTCGATATTTGCCAGCAACCGCCACATTCTACCAGTATCCTTATGGTCCAGACCTTGGCAGGTCGTACTCCATTTTTGCCGTTTTGCTTCCTGGCATGCCCGCTTTACATCAGCTGTTAATTTGTTGAAATCCCGTCTATCGTCAGGAGTACCCGTTTTTTCGGCCTTCTTTCTTGCCCTGCGTCGGGCCTTAACCAGCTTGCCAAGCGCGGTCGTCCAGAATGGTTTGTACTTCCTGCCTTGGAAGGATCTTGGGATAGTTTTGCGGGCCGCACCCAATATGGCTTTAGTAAAGTTTGTGTACACCGTGTTGATTGGAGCGTCGTGCACTTCGGCCCTCTCGAAAGCAACTTCGGTTGCTTCCTTGAAGGCAGGCCAGTTAGCTTTGGTAAACATGAACCGCCTTGCCCCGTCTTTGGTTCTGTTACCCTTGGCCTTACTCTTTTTCCCGGCCTTTTCCAGGTCGATATGTACGACTGTTGGCTTATGGTCACTGCCAACATCGTCCAGGACTTTAAAGGTTGTTATGGGGAAGAGATCACCCGAAACCAATGTTAGATCTGGTCTTGACAGGGTGCCATTTCCCCTGTGGAGAAGGGTTGGAGGAGAGTTTGCGTCCTGCAATCTGAACAAGTTGGTAGTGTTACAGAGCTCCTCTACCTTTCTACCGGACATATCATAAATTGTATAGCCCCATGCAGGAGAATGTGCATTAAAGTCGCCTCCTATGATAGTGTTTGAGAGTATGGGTGGATCTACAGACAGAGAGATGTCGTGCTTCGGCGGGTTATATATGTTTATGCAAACGATCTTTCTCTCGTCCACCCATACTTCCGTTGTTAGAGTATCTGTGCGGCCAGTCGAGCATTGTGCCGTCAGGGGTCTGGCAGTAAGTGAGTTTGATATTAGAGTTGCCAGCCCCTGGCAGCCCTGGCACGTACAGTGGTACATTGTGTACCCTTTAATGACTACTTTCCTATCTCGGAGCATGGTTTCTTGCAATAGGGCTATATCGACCTGGTTTTCGCGCAGAAGCTTCGTCAGCTCAAGCGCCTTTGGTGCTAATCCATTGACGTTGAGCTGCAACACGGTGAGACTTTTTAGTTTAGGTTTTGACTGGGGCTTCACAGTTTCCCCAGTCGTGTTTTGTTCGATACGTTTCTTAGCGACAGATGAATCAGTAAATATTGCAGGTGAACCCTCAGAAAGTTTCAAGATTCACTTTTATTTTGCTATTTAAGACACAGCTGGTTATGCGGTAAAAGAAATATTTTTCCAGTTAAATAAAGTCTTTGGATTTTTATACAACATTCCTGGTCTTAAAAACAAGACTACACAGATGGTAGGTCGATTTGCAAAAACTTGTAAAAATCATCAACTATTGAACATGATGAAGGTTTTGAATGAACCTGACATTGCTGCTGTACGACAGTGTTCTGAAGAATTACTCATCATCTCTATGACTCAGTATCAAACCCTGACAAAGTCCTAAACTACATTTACCAACAAAATCGTGATAATGGATTTCCGGACATTTGTGTAGCCCTTCGTATTTTGATTATAATGCCACTTTCCGTAGCTAGTGCTGAACGAAATTTTTCAAAACTTAAGCTAATTAAAGCTTATCTGCGTAGTACAATGTGTCAGGAGAGACTTACGTGTCTGGCGACAATTTCTTTTGAAAGTGAGATAGCAAGACAGACTCAAAACCCTCATACAATAATTTGTTAAGCAGATTTGTGAATTTCGGTTTGTTATCAATATAACTGTACATAATGCAGGTATAAAACCTATAAACTACTCATACATCTAATGTAGAATTGTGTGTTATGTAACTTTTCTATAATAATTTATATTTCTAATTATTAATATAAAATGCAAAGCCATTGTTACTTTTCATTCAAATGTTTTATTTACATCTCACAGTCATCAATCAAAAGTTATAAAATGTTTGTACAATTAAATTCTTTTTTGAGCTGTAACAATTATTAAACTAAAACACATTTTCGAAGTTGCATATCCTGCAGACCCCGCCGAAGGCACTTTAATGAGGGCGCAGAATTAGTTTTCGCCTAGGGTAGGGGTCGGGAACCCATGGCTCGCAAGCCAGATGTGGCTCTTTTGATGGCTGCATCTGGCTCGCAGACAAATGTTCGATTATTAAAAAAATGTTTCATTCTACAAATGAGCTAAAGTCTACTGCAGCTCAGCATCAGAAGAATTCAGAGAAATAATTATTGTACTTTTAGTGTTGAAATTACACAAAATGCATACATTTACTTAAATTTTTAGTTTTAAACATAATGTATGGCTCTCACAGAATTACTTTTCAAAACATTTGGCATCCATGGCTCTCTAAGACAAAAAGGTTCCGACCCTTAGCCTAGGGCATCAAAAACATTAAAGCCGGCTGTAACAATTATTAGCTAAAACAAATTTTCGAAGTTCCATTTCCGGCAGACCCCACCGAAGGCACTTTAATGAGAGCGCATAATTTTGTTTTCGCCTAGGGCGTCAAAAGCCCTAAAGCCGGCCCTGGGATTATGTTTTGTTAACATTAAACTTTTATTATTTTTGTATTGCGTTTATTTCTGGGCTAATGTTGAGCTGTCTTGCACAAGTTTGTCCATGGAGTAGGATACCTTGAAAAATGTTTAGCCATGTTAACTTAAGCAGTTGTTAAAGAAATATACATTATGTTATTTAATTTAACTTATCCCCATACGTAATCATTTGCTTGGTCATCTTTTACCTTAAATAGTAATAGAATAGGATACATGTTCACTGAAATAATAACACATTAACTTATTTTATTGTTTCACTCAGCTGCCTTTTACGGAGATTATTAATTTGAGATCCCTAAATTTTATATCATTAAAAGTAATTTTAAAAAATGAAACTATGGTTTAGCATACCTGTAACTAAGGTAAACCAGAAAAATATCACCGACCACCCCATGGTATAAAGAAGCTGTTGTGGCAATATCTGACAGGTAACGTCTCACGTCTTTACACTTTTCAGTCTTTGACTCCAAGGATAAAAAGAAACAAGAAAAGGTCACTCTTAACTCTCTTACTGTATTATTACATGGAAAAAAATAGGAGTCTTTAGAAGCTGGACGTTTTTCGGTTGAGGACCTTCAATGAATTGCTTCGTGTAGAGAGATATCCTAGATGCCCATTGATCTAGCGAACAGAACAATGAGATCAATTGTTGTGACTTTCTGAGGCGAATCAATAGTCTAGAAATGACAACAAGAAAAAAAGGGATAAAACAATGGCGCTAAAAGCACTTAAAGGCAAAAGTGGTTGTTAGCTAAACAAAATAGCCTACTATGTCTTAGATTTGTATCATCAAAGCTAATATTCTACAGACGCTCGTGTTTTTCTTTTGTTGAAAACCTGCAACAGCCCATGGGAAACCACGGGCGACAAAAGAATTTATGGTTTTCCTATTTTGTAAGCGTTCTTAAATTTCAGTAGAGTGTCGTACAATGAAGTGTAATAGAGTGTTATGGAGCCCAGTCGATTCCTGGGATGAAAAGAATATCACCTCAATTGCATTATATGATGATGTCTTCATTGACTCCACTCTCCGTCATCCTATTGATTTTAAACTTGGCACGCAGACGCAGTGCCAATGACATCCCGCTCTAATAATCTCTAAAAAGTTTAACGTCGAAGACCAGGGTCATATTTAGGGTTGTGGGGTTTGTGACGATGTGGACAGGGGATTGTGTGGCCAGCAGAGAGTGAGAAGTCTCCGGCCAATGGTGATTCCACCCGTCAACTGTTGTTGGCTCGTTGATCAATGGAGGATGATAGCCGAACTGACTCTATGACTGGTGTCATTTGTTCAATATTTATATTTGTTAGAACAGGCTATCTACCTGACATACACAAACAGGTAAGTAATTACTTCACACAGTAAGCTGGTTTACGAGTGAGCCAAAAGGCACACGTTTTTTTTCTCTGAATTCATTATCTCAACGGCGTCACTTAGGTGAACGCGACTACAATGTCTGATAAATCGATATACATTCCTATGACAGAGTACTGTTGAATCTAAACAGCGACAATAAACGACAATTGGCAAAGTACACCACTGCTACATGTAAGGGAAAATACACGTTAATCCTAGTCCAGGAATGTTTAACACGTCGTTGACAACTCGGTAGTACCGTCAAGACGTGCACAGTCATCGGTCTCGTGTCGGATCCGCAGAAGACTGCCTAGACTCTTGTGAAAAGTAACTCCAATCCTTAAAAGGACTCTAGAATGCCTGAGTGTAAATAGCGTGGCAGCGTCGTTGACATCTCGAAAGTACTATCAAGACGCGCATAGGTCTCTTGTCAAAAACTAAACCCAGGTAGACTTAGGTAGACTAAACTAAAAAGGTAATCTGCAGATTAAGTATATCGTCAGAGAGGCGGGACTAAGGCAGAAGGCCCGCCCACTTAGCCTCTAAAATCAAAGTTCAGTGCTGACGTCAGCGGTCAGGTGATTTTGACTATGTGGCGTGAGAACATGTGTCACGTGAGGAAAGGGGTGGGTAGGGGTGTCGTTCAGGGCGGGGCCTCTGGTGACTACGGTCAGTCACGGGAAAAAAAGGCAGTACAGCATTTTAACACATTAGCTAATTCTCCATTGTTCCATCATATCTCAAGCAAGCTCGGTTAGATTTATGTTTACCCTAGCTTACAATAGCGACATAACTAGACGACCTTGGTATTCCAGGTGGCTAATCAATAGGGTAAAGTACAAAAGCTTATAGGTCAACACGGCGATACAATAGAATGCCGCCCCCCCCCCCTCTAAGGGGCGTGGTTGAGAGAAACTGTCCATGTACGACAATAGAAGGGGAATTTACGAAGCGCCTAAACTACAAAGGTTGCACACTAACAAATTATATAATTGTGTACTAATTAATTTCCTGCAACATTATGCATGACTTCATGACAGGGCCATGTTCCTAAATGTATGTGATGGGGGGCCCTTGTGACCACGCCCCTGCTTTCCGACATTGCTATGTTAGCCTGTGTTTTGGAATGTGTGGGGGGCCCTTTTGTGTGTCGGCCCCTCGTGGCCTCGCCCTGCCTTCCACATACCTCAGAAAAGTGCAATTCATTCATGTTACATTCTGTAAATTCATACATTGTATGTTGCGCTTAGCGTGGTTGGACTGGAGCGCTTATAATTGTAGGGAAATAAATATGTATTTTTTTTTTATATTTTCAACGAAAGAATGAAGTATATCACTAAAAAATTTCTTTTCGGGATGTGTGGGGGCCCCTGTTCCAATGGAACATGTGGAACATGCCTAAATACGCCACTGTCTAAGACATTTTATGATTCTGCCACTTCCCGTCATTCTTTCAAAATGAAACTTGGCACATATACGTGAATCACTGGGCAATTCATTCTATCGAGTTTTCAATCACACCTTCCAACCCAACTCAACAAGTATATTCTTTTTTTAAACTGTTTTTTCCCATGCCACTTTATTCTACTCTAACTGAAAGTGGTTGCCTGACTTACCTATGTATTATATCCCACTGAGTTATTCTAAGTGATACGAAATATCCCCTTTTAAAAGAATTATCATTATAGAACTATTAACTTAGCTTTTTTTAAATCCTTGATATTAACTTCGCTAATATGTATATCTGGTTGGCGACCAACCCGACCTTCCGAAGGCTAATTGGACTTCTCAGCTCACTAAAGAGCGAAAACTTGGCACATAGACGTAAAGTCCTGTGCAACATTTTTTTTTGTTCAAATTTCCAGCCACATAACTCAAACCTCAACCTCCCAAAGTCAGTTTTTAACTGATTTTTCTATACACTTATAGATCTAGTGCAAGTAAGTACACATTAGTTAAACAGATACAAATATTGAATTAAAATAATGCAATAACTTATATATACGTTTATCACAGTTACGGTTGACACAAAAAAACGAAATATTAACCTTACTTGAATATGAAGACAATTTTTAATGAGCAGTGCTACTTTTTTTTTTAAATTTCAATTAGGCCTATCCTGTATACTAGAGGTTTATTAGAGTAAGACGAAAATCAATAGGAAAGACTCAGTTCGAGTAGTCTAACATGCAATATACGTTTTGCTGAGACAGAAGTTCCATTTGATGATGGAAGAAGGCGCCAAGGTCTTTGGATGTTTAACCCTCCCTTTACATCTGGTAGAAGTTAGGCCTATTAATTTATTATAATCAATAATAAAATTTATGGGCCATGGTTCTGGGTTTGAATCTTGGTAAAGGCTAGAATTTTCTCACCGGTTCAGCATTGTGTCACTTGGTCTTCTGTTATCTAATGTGCAAGCCACACAACCCCATAGTATGCCGTTGTCACGGAAACTGGTTATCGCTGCTTTATCTGTCCCATGAATCGGTCCATGTATATTATAGTCTATGATAAAACTAAAGCAAGCGGTCCATGTATATTATAGTCTATGATAAAACTAAAGCAAGCAGTCCATGTATATTATATTCTATGACATAACTAAAGCAAGCAGTCCATGTATATTATAGTCTATGATAAAACTAAAGCAAGCGGTCACTCAGGAGTTCCACAAGGAACTGTTCTAGGGCCCCTACTATTTATAATTTACATTAATGATCTGCCAAATTGCATCAACACAGGCACAAAAGTAAGATTATTTGCCGATGATTGCATAATTTATAGAATAATAAAGACAGGAAAAGATAGTGAACTTTTACAAAAAAACCTAGATGAACTACAAAAATGGGAATCAAACTGGAGTATGTCTTTTCACCCAGAGAAATGCCAACTAATAAGGGTATCCAAGAAAAAGAAACAAATAATAGCAAACTACTTCATTCATGGTAAAGAACTAACTCAAACTAGCAATGCTAAGTATCTAGGAGTAATAATAAATGATAAGTTATCTTGGAACCCTCACATTGATGAAGTAATTAAAAAATCTAACAAAACATTAGGATTCATAAAAAGGAATTTTTACAAATGTAATAAGAATATAAAACTAAAATGCACATTAGTTAGGCCTATACTAGAATATGCAGGATCTGTATGGGATCCATCAACTAAAGAAAACATAAAAAAATTAGAACAAATTCAAAAAAGAGCTGCAAGGTTTATAACTAGTGAATATTCCCAATTGACAAGAGTAACACCATTAGTCAAATCACTAAACCTAGAAACACTAGAGGACAGAAAGGCAAAGAGTAAAGTAGTAATAATACATAAGGCATTAAACTCTAATTTAGAAATACAACCCAACAACAATCTGTTGCAAAGCTCAGATAAACATAAAGACAAAAACACCTTCCTTGTCCCTTATGCGAGAACAAATGCATATAAGTACTCTTTCTTCCCGAGTGGCATTCGGGCATGGAATGGGTTGCCTGAACAAACCAGGAAAACCAATAACCTAACATCATTTAAAACATTAATAAAAATGCAAGACTAGACTCGGACCACGGATGAGCGTAGGACGCAATAATCTTCTTTATAGAAGGAGCGTCTGTAATGTATAAGATAAGATAAGATATTATAGTCTATGATATAACTAAAGCAAGCGGTCCATGTATATTATAGTCTGTGATATAACTAAAGCAAGCGGTCCATGTATATTATAGTCTATGATATAACTAAAGCAAGCGGTCCATGTATATTATAGTCTGTGATAAAACTAAAGCAAGCGGTCCATGTATATTATAGTCTGTGATATAACTAAAGCAAGCGGTCCATGTATATTATAGTCTATGATATAACTAAAGCAAGCGGTCCATGTATATTATAGTCTATGATAAAACTAAAGCAAGCGGTCCATGTATATTATAGTCTATGATAAAACTAAAGCAAGCGGTCCATGTATATAATAGTCTATGATATAACTAAAGCAAGCGGTCCATGTATATTAAAGTCTAGAATAAAACTACAGCAAGCGGTCCATGTATATTATAGTCTATGATAAAACTAAAGCAAGCGGTCCATGTATATTATAGTCTATGATATAACTAAAGCAAGCGTTCCATGTATATTATAGTCTATGATAAAACTAAAGCAAGCGGTCCATGTATATTATAGTCTATGATATAACAAAACAAGCGGTCCAAGTATATTATAGTCTATGATAAAACTAAAGCAAGCGGTCCATGTATATTATAGTCTATGATATAACTAAAGCAAGCGGTCCATGTATATTATAGTCTATGATAAAACTAAAGCAAGCAGTCCATGTATATTATAGTCTATGATAAAACTCAAGCAAGCGGTCCATGTATATTATAGTCTATGATATAACTAAAGCAAGCGGTCCATGTATATTAAAGTCTAGAATAAAACTAAAGCAAGCGGTCCATGTATATTATAGTCTATGATAAAACTAAAGCAAGCGGTCCATGTATATTATAGTCTATGATATAACTAAAGCAAGCGTTCCATGTATATTATAGTCTATGATAAAACTAAAGCAAGCGGTCCATGTATATTACAGTCTATGATAAAACTAAAGCAAGCGGTCCATGTATATTATAGTCTGTGATATAACTAAAGCAAGCGGTCCATGTATATTATAGTCTATGATATAACTAAAGCAAGCGGTCCATGTATATTATAGTCTATGATAAAACTAAAGCAAGCGGTCCATGTATATTATAGTCTATGATAAAACTAAAGCAAGCGGTCCATGTATATTATAGTCTATGATATAACTAAAGCAAGCGGTCCATGTATATTAAAGTCTAGAATAAAACTAAAGCAAGCGGTCCATGTATATTATAGTCTATGATAAAACTAAAGCAAGCGGTCCATGTATATTATAGTCTATAATATAACTAAAGCAAGCGTTCCATGTATATTATAGTCTATAATAAAACTAAAGCAAGCGGTCCATGTATATTATAGTCTATGATATAACTAAAGCAAGCGGTCCATGTATATTATAGTCTATGATAAAACTAAAGCAAGCGATCCATGTATACTATAGTCTATGATATAACTTAAGCAAGCGGTCCATGTATATTATAGTCTATGATATAACTAAAGCAAGCGGTCCATGTATATTATAGTCTATGATATAACTAAAGCAAGCGGTCCATGTATATTATAGTCTATGATAAAACTAAAGCAAGCGGTCCATGTATATTATAGTCTATGATATAACTAAAGCAAGCGGTCCATGTATATTATAGTCTATGATATAACTAAAGCATGAGGTCTATGTATATTATAGTCTATGATATAACTAAAGCAAGCGGTCCATGCATATTATAGTCTATGATATAACTAAAGCAAGCGGTCCATGTATATTATAGTCTATGATATAACTAAAGCAAGCGGTCCATGTATGTTATAGTCTATGATAAAACTAAAGCAAGCGGTCCATGTATATTATAGTCTATGATATAACTAAAGCAAGCGGTCCATGTATAATATAGTCTATGAGAAAACTAAAGCAAGCGGTCCATGTATATTATAGTATATGATATAACTAAAGCAAGCGGTCCATGTATATTATAGTCTGTGATATAACTAAAACAAGCGGTCCATGTATATTATAGTCTATGATATAACTTAAGCAAGCGGTCCATGTATATTACAGTCTATGATAATACTAAAGCTAGCGGTCCATGTATATTATAGTCTATGATAACACTAAAGCAAGCGGTCCATGTATATTATAGTCTGTGATATAACTAAAGCAAGCGGTCCAGGTATATTATAGTATATGATATAACTAAAGCAAGCGGTCCATGTATATTATAGTCTATGAAATAACTAAGGCTAGCGGTCCATGTATATTATAGTCTATGATAAAACTAAAGCAAGCGGTCTAATGTATATTATAGGCTATGATATAACTAAAGCAAGCGGTCCAATGTATATTATAGTCTATGATATAACTAAAGCATGAGGTCTATGTATATTATAGTCTATGATATAACGAAAACAAGCGGTCCATGTATATTATAGTCTGTGATATAACTAAAGCAAGCGGTCTATGTATATTATAGTCTATGATATAACTAAAGCAAAAGCGGTCCATGTATATTATAGTCTGTGATATAACTAGAGCAAGCGGTCCATGTATATTATAGTTTATGATATAACTAAAGCAAGCGGTCCATGTATATTATAGTCTGTGATATAACTAAAGCAAGCGGTCCATGTATATTATAGTCTATGATATAACTAAAGCAAGAGGTCCATGTATATTATAGTCTGTGATATAACTAAAGCAAGCGGTCCATGTATATTATAGTCTATGATATACTTAAAGCAAGCGGTCCATGTATATTATAGTCTATGATAAAACTAAAGCAAGTGGTCCATGTATATTATAGGCTATGATATAACTAAAGCAAGCGGTCCATGTATATTATAGTCTATGATATAACTAAAGCATGAGGTCTATGTATATTATAGTCTATGATATAACTAAAGCAAGCGGTCCATGCATATTATAGTCTATGATATAACTAAAGCAAGCGGTCCATGTATATTATAGTCTATGAAATAACTAAGGCTAGCGGTCCATGTATATTATAGTCTATGATAAAACTAAAGCAAGCGGTCTAATGTATATTATAGGCTATGATATAACAAAAGCAAGCGGTCCAATGTATATTATAGTCTATGATATAACTAAAGCATGAGGTATATGTATATTATAGTCTATGATATAACGAAAACAAGCGGTCCATGTATATTATAGTCTGTGATATAACTAAAGCAAGCGGTCTATGTATATTATAGTCTATGATATAACTAAAGCAAAAGCGGTCCATGTATATTATAGTCTGTGAAATAACTAGAGCAAGCGGTCCATGTATATTATAGTTTATGATATAACTAAAGCAAGCGGTCCATGTATATTATAGTCTGTGATATAACTAAAGCAAGCGGTCCATGTATATTATAGTCTATGATATAACTAAAGCAAGAGGTCCATGTATATTATAGTCTGTGATATAATTATAGCAAGCGGTCCATGTATATTATAGTCTATGATATACTTAAAGCAAGCGGTCCATGTATATTATAGTCTATGATAAAACTAAAGCAAGCGGTCCATGTATATTATAGGCTATGATATAACTAAAGCAAGCGGTCCAATGTATATTATAGTCAATGATATAACTAAAGCATGAGGTCTATGTATATTATAGTCTATGATATAACTAAAGCAAGCGGTCCATGTATATTATAGTCTATGATATACTTAAAGCAAGCGGTCCATGTATATTATAGTCTATGATATAACTAAAGCAAGCGGTCCATGTATATTATAGTCTGTGATATAACTAAAGCAAGCGGTCCATGTATATTATAGTCTATGATATACTTAAAGCAAGCGGTCCATGTATATTATAGTCTATGATATAACGAAAACAAGCGGTCCATGTATATTATAGTCTGTGATATAACTAAAGCAAGCGGTCTATGTATATTATAGTCTATGATATAACTAAAGCAAAAGCGGTCCATGTATATTATAGTCTGTGATATAACTAAAGCAAGCGGTCCATGTATATTATAGTCTATGATATAACTAAAGCAAGCGGTCCATGTATATTACAGTCTATGATAATACTAAAGCTAGCGGTCCATGTATATTATAGTCTATGATAACACTAAAGCAATCGGTCTAATGTATATTATAGTCTATGATATAACTAAAGCAAGCGGTCCAATGTATATTATAGTCTATGATATAACTAAATCAAGCGATCCAATGTATATTATAGTCTATGATATAACTAAAGCAAGCGGTCCAATGTATATTATAGTCTATGATATAACTAAAGCAAGCTGTCCAATGTATATTATAGTCTATGATATAACTAAAGCAAGCGGTCCATGTATATTATAGTCTATGATATAACTAAAGCAAGCGGTCCAATGTATATTATAGTCTATGATATAACTAAAGCAAGCGGTCAATGTATATTATAGTCTATGATATAACTAAAGCAAGCGGTCCAATGTATATTATAGTCTATGATATAACTAAAGCAAGCGGTCCATGTATATTATAGTCTATGATATAACTAAAGCAAGCGGTCCAATGTATATTATAGTCTGTGATATAACTAAAGCAAGCGGTCCTTGTATATTATAGTCTATGATATAACTAAAGCAAGCGGTCCATGTTTATTATAGTCTGTGATATAACTAAAGCAAGCGGTCCATGTATATTATAGTCTATGATAAAACTAAAGCAAGCGGTCCAATGTATATTATAGTCTATGATATAACTAAAGCAAGCGGTCCAATGTATATTATAGTCTATGATATAACTAAAGCAAGCGGTCCAATGTATATTATAGTCTATGATATAACTAAAGCAAGCGGTCCAATGTATATTATAGTCTATGATATAACTAAAGCAAGCGGTCCATGTATATTATAGTCTATGATATAACTAAAACAAGCGGTCCATGTATATTATAGTCTATGATATAACTAAAGCAAGCGGCCCAATGTATATTATAGTCTATGATATAACAAAAGCAAGCGGTCCATGTATATTATAGTCTATGATATAACTAAAGCAAGCGGTCCAATGTATATTATAGTCTATGATATAACTAAAGCAAGCGGTCCAATGTATATTATAGTCTATGATATAACTAAAGCAAGCGGTCCATGTATATTATAGTCTATGATATAACTAAAGCAAGCGGTCCAATGTATATTATAGTCTATGATATAACTAAAGCAAGCGGTCCAATGTATATTATAGTTTATGGTATAACGTAAAATAATTTCATACATCTTATAATGATTACCATGGAGCACGATGACCGACGCGTTCGGTTGGCGTACCGAAGGTTCTAGGTACGAATCCTGGTGAAGGGACTGGAGGGTGTCCCCGAGTCTACCCAGCTCTGATGTTTACCTGACATAAATTAGGGTAAACTGAAGGCGGTTGGACATTGTGCTGGCCACACCATCATTTGTATGCTGTGGCCACGGAAACCAGTGACCGCTGCTTCACTGGCCCTATTATAATCAATCTGGTCCGAACGTTACTTTACTTTGTGGCTAAGCAAAACCTAAAAACAACCTTATAAAACCTCTGCGTGTTTATTATAGATTTTGGTGTAGAAAGTGCTAGATTAGATTTTACTGAAGTTTTCAGAATTCAAAAGAAAAAAACGTACTAAAAAGGTTGTAGAGAGTACAAGAACATATATTGGTGTTTTTACTTTATAACAAATAACTAATATATAGTAAATTTAGTAATTTACATATTGTTTATTTGCTGAAAACATTTAAGAAGGTGATTTCAAATTAATATTGTAATTGGGATTAAAAAAGCGTGACTTTTATGTAGCAAAAAAGTTAGGACTATCCATATCCAAGTGGATGAGAATAAAACATCCGTTATCCGAGTGCGTCAAAAAATATAGTTATTAGATTTTACTTACTGAAAACATTTTTAGGGAAGCTTTAAGTTCTGAAAAATTATTTTCCATTTTTAGAAAAAAAAGTATTATTGATGGATATTATTTTTTTTTTAGAAGACAGATGTCAAATGCGAGATCAGAAAAGTAAGATATGAGACAATAAGGTCATGTGACTTTAAATAAACCACTTTTGATTGGTTAGACACACAGACAAGCTACTTGATATACATAAATGTGTCTTTAAATAAACCAATTTTGATTGGTTAGACACACAGACAAGATACTTGATATAAATAGATGTGTCTTTAAATAAACCAATTTTGATTGGCTAGACACACAGACAAGATACTTGATATAAATAGATGTTCGGCTGTCTATGAATCATTTTTATTTTCTTTACATTTTGCGCTTTAGTAAAATTTGGTTAACACCGAACATTTAAACAGTTAAAACATTTTTTTAAAATAATTTAATATTTCAGAAACTGAAAACAAATTAAAAAACATTATGCAAAAACATAATTTAGCGCAATAAATTATTCCATCAAAATTGCGAGAGATAGAAAAAAGAGGTTATTTTAAACCAATAAGTTTATAATAAAGTAAATTTATGCACAATAAATACACTATTTAGAAAAGTAGTATAACAGTCGCCTTAAGCCACAAAGTGAAGTTGAGTGAAAAGCGTTTATTACTTTCTCATACATTATTGCAAATACGATAGATATACCAAAGAATAACTATTAACATTTTGTTAACAGTAAATCTCAAATTTAAATGATCTTTATTTACTATTTAATTTAAAAAACAAAAATAATAATACAAAACTATTTAAAAGAAGAATTTTAGAATGTATTAAAAAATATTTTTGACAAATGTACAGGTTCTGCTTTTCGCAAGGGGCGTCACTCAGTTTAGGCTGTAGGTAGAAATAATAAACACAGTTAGACATCGTTCCTCCGTCAGGTTTATCTGGAAAATACATTGAGAAATACTTCATCGCCCATGTATTTGGTACAATAAAACACAATTTGAATGTAATTATAATTATAATTCATCATTTTAGTTTGTTCATGAGCACTCAAGCCCGAAAGTTTAAAGACCAAGTGAACAGCTCTTTATCAAAATTGAGATAAACGTTTATTTTCATAGCAAATAGTGTATTCAGTACCCAAATGCTAATAAAATCATGTATACAAAATATTAAGCATAACTTTCAAGTAATTAGTTCAATATTAGCACTTAAATGTGCGTAGGAAAAATCCAAATCTCGTAGCCATTTGATATGGCAACAAAGGGTAGTGACGTCAGAGAAGGAATTCCGACAAGGAAAAATGAATATTTTCACGTGTTTTGAATCTATTTCCACGTGTTTTGAATCTTTTCCCGGTCTTATTTTTTAACAAAAGGTTAAATATAGATTTTGTGGGTCGTGTCTTGTTTATTTATTGTCCTTCTAACACGTCCCTTCCGTATGAGACTTTTACAAATCTCGTCCCTTCGAGAAAAAAGCTGTTCACTTGGTCTTTAAAAAGAAATATTTACGCATAAATAAGTAATCTTATTATGTTGAAATAATTTTGTGCTTCCATTTTCAACTATGTATTAACGCGTCAATAGAAAGAAAATAATTTCTCTTTGTTTTTGTTTTTAAAATAATAATGTTACGTGCCGGAACACATAAGGTTCGTGACTATCTGGGTGGGGGTGGGGAGCTTTTATCCTCTTGTATTTTTGAGTGCTGCTGGGTACTATTTGACAACCACTTAACTTTCAACTAGTTAATAATGAAGAAATTCTTGTTGTTGAACAATAAACAAAAGTAATTTTAATACAAAATTATCCACAAGAGTAGACTTGGTACAGTATAAGCCTATATTCAAACGAAATCAATGACAGGTAAAAATGCGACCGATCTGGAAGACTCTTAAGATGGGACTGCCCAATCAAAATCTCAAGACCACGGCGGTCTTAAAATGGTTGGTTTCTATTAGTCCTTACCAAGCTACGTAAAACAACTTCACTAGGATGTTGGGGAGCCCGTGATTACTTGTTAGATTCATAGAAACCGTGAATCTCCAAGCATGGTGTGACAACGATATCACGCCGTACCCTTCCCACATTGGGAAACTAACAACAACTTATTCTTAACGTATTCTTAATTCTCGGGCATTACATTCATTACTTTTTAAGCTTGGTACATCTCATCGTAGTGACATTTTTTCAGGCAGTGGTATAGGAGGGCCAGAAATGAGATTTCTAAAGATATAAAAGAGTCAAAGTTATTAGTGCGTGTTTGTAGAGTCGCTGAATGATTTATTTATTTTATTGCTGATAAATAGAATTAGTATACACATTTTAGTACACAAAATGAATTTCAATTTTGTGAGTAACTTTACCTATTTTGTTTAGATTTAATGTTATCCACAGAATGCCGTAACGACTGCTAAAGTCTTAGTTTTTGTTTTTATGCAAACTTTTTTTTACATATTCTAAAATGTATCGTTCATTTCATTATGCCTCTCGCCCCAACTGAGACATAGGCCGCCAACAAGATTCCTCGAGGTGTACGATCCTGGGTCAATTTCTCTATCTGACCCCAGTTAAACCTTAGCTTTTTGACAATGATTGGAGTCGGCCTGGTGGCTTTCAACTGAGGTTGACTTTCACCACCTGGCTTCATGAATTCTCCAGTGGGAGATCCATCTTTCACCACCTGGCTTCATGAATTCTCCAGTGGGAGATCCATCTTTCACCTCCTGGCTTCATGAATTCTCCAGTGGGAGATCCATCTTTCGCCACCTGGCTTCATGAATTCTCCAGTGAGAGATCCATCTTTCACCACCTGGCTTCATGAATTCTCCAGTGGGAGATCCATCTTTCACCACCTGGCTTCATGAATTCTCCAGTGGGAGATCCATCTTTCACCACCTGGCTTCATGAATTCTCCAGTGGGAGATCCATCTTTCACCACCTGGCTTCATGAATTCTCCAGTGGGAGATCCATCTTTCACCACCTGGCTTCATGAATTCTCCAGTGGGAGATCCATCTTTCACCACCTGGCTTCATGAATTCTCCAGTGGGAGATCCATCTTTCACCACCTGGCTTCATGAATTCTCCAGTGGGAGATCCATCTTTCACCACCTGGCTTCATGAATTCTCCAGTAGGAGATCCATCTTTCACCACCTGGCTTCATGAATTCTCCAGTGGGAGATCCATCTTTCACCACCTGGCTTCATGAATTCTCCAGTGGGAGATCCATCTTTCACCACCTGGCTTCATGTATTCTCCAGTGGGAGATCCATCTTTCACCACCTGGCTTCATGAATTCTCCAGTGGGAGATCCATCTTTCACCACCTGGCTTCATGAATTCTCCAGTGGGAGATCCATCTTTCACCACCTGGCTTCATGAATTCTCCAGTGGGAGATCCATCTTTCACCACCTGGCTTCATGAATTCTCCAGTGGGAGATCCATCTTTCACCACCTGGCTTCATGAATTCTCCAGTGGGAGATCCATCTTTCACCACCTGGCTTCATGAATTCTCCAGTGGGAGATCCATCTTTCACCACCTGGCTTCATGAATTCTCCAGTGGGAGATCCATCTTTCACCACCTGGCTTCATGAATTCTCCAGTGGGAGATCCATCTTTCACCACCTGGCTTCCCGAATTCTCCAGTGGGAGATCCATCTTTCACCAGGGCCGAATTATCTTTAGTTCTCTTCTTTTGGCATTTTTCTAGCAGGTTTTATTTCTTACAAAATAAGGTTGCTATCCTAATGTTTAACCCCCAACCTGGAGGACCAGGGCACTAGCTTCTGTCTGACCCCTACCCACGCAGATCTTCCCAGCTTGGTTAAACCTGCCAGGAGTTTAAACTCCCGCTGGTATAGCTCTGGGGGTCTTCAGGGCACGCAAGCTGCCAAGTCACGCCAAAGCTCTAGCACCAGTTGGCAGCTAAAATGTATCACTGTAATAAATTATTTACATGCTTTTTTTAACGATGATGTTCTTACTTAAATAATATTTATTATCAAAATCAAAATTGTTTCAGTTAATACTGATTAAAGTGTAGCTTACCGGCAGCAAAGATCGCTCTTATGCATGTAGTATCGCATATAGTGTTATCATCTTCCCACATGTATGATCCTTCTATGGCAAAGTCATTTAAACCAATCCACATTGGGATACCCCAGTAATAGGATTCCAGTAGATTCAGTTTGTCCAGACTTTTTAGGGTATAAAGTTTTGCTCCCCTAGCTAAACATTTACAAAAAATTTTTTTTACAAATATATCTCTTAACATTTTAAAGTTGGCAACAACACCAAAAGTCAAAATATTATTTGATTTACATGTACTTTTTCTTCTTCTTCTTCTTCGTTCTCAAATGTTTTGATTGGGAGGATTCAGACAACAAGTCCGATAGCTGTAATGAACTGCGCCGTGGCTGTCAGTTGCTCTAGTCCACCGAACAGTTTGTCGTTGAGGGTAGCCCCCAGGGGCCAAAAGGCTGACCGGGTAGAAAGATACAGAGGGCAGGTCTGAAGGACATGCTCCGCATTTTCGGGAGCTGTTTCGCAGGGGCACATTTCGCTTGCTCCGATTCGTAGTTTGCGGAACATATGTTGCTTTAGCCTGTTGTGACCAGTCCTTAGTCTGAAGATGATGTTTTGAAATTGGCGGGAGAGTTTGTAGTAAGCATCAATCTTTGGGTTGTTTTGTTGCAGCTCAGACCATCTTTCGGATTCATTCCTTTTGAGTATTGTCTTTATTTCTTCGGGGTGTAGAGATGGGTCTGTCTGGTTTTGTCTGCCTCCAGCTTTAGCTAAGGTGTCGGCAGTGTCATTTCCTTCATTTTGTATATGTCCAGGGATCCATTGGAGAACCAGTTCTTTAGTTATTTTGCTCAGTTTTAAAAGTTCTGTACTGAGTGACTGGTTGATCGGGGCATTTTGGTTTTTTAGAGACTGGAGTACTGTTTTGGCGTCAGAGAAGATGACAATCCGGCTGTTGGGAGATTGAGTGTGGCTTGTTAGTATATTTGCAGCAAGCTCAATTGCTTTTCTTTCTGCTCTAGTGCTATCTGAGAGGCTACCTGTGACAGTGGCTTTTTCTAGGAGTTCTCCATTTGGCCACTCTATGAAAATGCCGGCTCCTCCATTTTTCAAATCTTTTCCAGTTGACCCGTCAGTATAGACTCTGGTCCATGCATTTTGAGGGTATTGTTCTCTAATGATGTTGTTTACTGCTTCTTTTAGTATTTCGGGCGTGTAGTCAGATTTTTTTCCTATGTTGCTTAGTTCGTCTCTGATTTTTAGAGTAGGGCTTGGGTCCCAGGGGGGGAAGTGGCTGTGGGGTTGGGTAGGTTCAATTGCAATGTTTTCTATTTTATGTTTACTTTTTAGATGTTTGGCTTCTTGTATAAAATTGGATCTTTGAAGTCTTTTTGTTGAGGAGGTGTTGAGTAGCTTGGGTTTTAGAGGGTGATGACCTGATGCTTCTAACTTGGTGAAGTGAGTAAGGATTTTGGTTTCTCGTCTAGTTTCCATAGAGCTTAGGTTGGTTGCATCCTCCATTGCTCTGATCGGGGTAGTTTTCATTGCTCCTGTTATGATTCGAAGTCCTAGGTTTTGAACTTTGTCTATTTTTCGGAGGTTTGATTGGGCTGCCGTACCCCACACTGTGGCTCCATATTCTAGGGTAGGCCTTATATAACTGGTATATGTTTTTTTCAAGATAGAGTGATTTGCACCCCAGTCTGAGCCAGCAAGTTTTTTCATCAAAGCTAGTCTTTGGATTCCCTTTTTCTGTGAGTTTTCTATTTGACTTTTCCAGGTTAGTCTTGGGTCAAACGTAACTCCTAAATATGTGGGATTGTCATTTTTTTCAAGGATTGTTTTATCCAAGGTCAGTTTGAGGCTTTGTACTTTAGTAGATAGAGAGAAAATTGAGTATGTAGTTTTTTTTGAGTTTATGGTCATTCCCCATTCTGTGGACCATAGGTTGAGGTTGTTTAGTGCATCTTGTAGCCTAAATTTTGAGGTGCCTATATATTCTTCTGTGCTTATTAGAGCAAGATCGTCTGCGTACATGCTGCTTTTTACTTTTCTAGGAATATGTTGAATTAGGTCATTTATGAAAATGAGAAATAGTGTGGGTGACAGTACACCTCCCTGGGGAACTCCATTTTGTATTGTTGCTATGTTGCTCCTTTTTCCTTGCAAGTTGACTATAGCTTTTCGATTTGTTAGGTATTCTGTAATCCAGTTTAACATTTTGTGGGATATATGGTTGTTTAATAGCTTTAGGATTAGACCTTCTTTCCAGACCTTATCGAATGCTTTTTCTAGGTCGACCCAGACAATGGTCGTTGGTTTCTTTTCCTGGAATCCATCTTCTATTTCTTGGGCTATATAAGCTATTTGGTCTTCTGTTGATCGACATTTTCTGAAACCTGCCTGTTCATCTGCTAGTATATTTTCAGATTCAAGAAGCCATGTGAGCCTATTGTTGACCATTCTTTCCATTAGTTTGCAGACGCAACTGGTTAAACTTATTGGGCGGTAGCTGTCAACTTGGTTTCTTGGTTTACCATGCTTTAGTATAGGGATCATGATAGCTTTTTTCCAGACAGTTGGAATTTTTCCTGACTTCCAACTAGCATTGAATATTTGCAGTAGTTTTTTCTTTGCCAGAGGTCCTAAGTGAATAAGCATATCATTTGAGATCTTGTCTGATCCTGGAGCTTGTTTGGGTTTGAGGAGTTTCAGTGAGTCATCAAACTCTTTCATGCTGAGATTTGCTGTCATTCCATGAGAGTGTGGTATGGACATTTTTGGAGCTTTCTCTATGTGGTCATTGACTTCTCTGGCTCTTTTTTCGGTGATACTAATATTTCCTACGCTGCTAAAGTGTTTTATAAATTTTTGAGCAGCTTCGCGGCCTGTGAGCTTTTCTTGGTCTGCGTCTAGGACTATTGGCGAAGATTTGTTCTCCTCTTGGTTCAGACTTTTGGCGATTTTCCACAGCTTATGTCCATCTCTGTCTGCATTTAGTTTTTCTGTCTTTTCATGCCAGCTCTTCCTAATTGACGAGAGATATTCCTTTCTGAAGATTGCGTTTGCAGCTTTTAGTTGTATATTATTTTCTATCGTTGGGGATTCTTCTGCTAGGTTTCTTGCTTTGATGGTTTCATTGTGGAGGAGTTCCAAGTGTTGAGACCAGTTTGGTATATAATTTTTCCTGGCTCCTCTTGGGATGGATTCCTTAGCTGCTTTAAGGAGAGCTCTAGAGAATTCAGTGTAGGATTGTTTATCCGATTTGTTTTGCCATTGATGTGTGTCACATAGACATCTGTTAAGCGTGCAAAGAGGTTCCAATTTGCTTTCTTGTAGTTCCATCTGGGAAGGGTGGGGTTTTCTATGGCCAGGTGAGTGGTTTCTATTTGGATGTTCATATCACCCAGTATTAGACACTCTTCATTTATTGGGATTTGAATTCTGCCAAGTTCTAGCTCTTTGTCTGGTGGGCAGTAGCAATTGATTATGTTTAGGTTTCCCCCTGGTAGGATCAGCTTGGTCCCCATTATTTCAGATTGCATGGAGCTTGGTATGATGATATCTGAGGTAGGTATGTTGTTTTTGACGAGAGTAAGAATTCCCCCTTTAGATCTGTTTTCCCTGTCTTGTCTTAAGCATGTGTAGCCTCTAATTGAGAAACGCAGATTGCTATTGAGGTGAGTCTCTTGGATGCATGCCACATCTACTTCATTTTTATGGAGGAAGATCTTTAAGGCTTCTTTTTTCTTTTGGATGCCCTCTGCATTCCATTGGAGAAAGACTAAATTGTGTTTTGTTTTCCCCTTAGTGTTCTTGTCAGTAGAGTTTACTTCCTTTTCTCTGCTCCTGACTTCACAAGCAGAGGAGGAAGAACCACCAGTTCGCTTGGGTGGGCTCCTTCGAGGCGGAGAGCCCGGCCCCCTACCTGCACGGCGGGATTCCACAGGCAGGACGCCACAACTATATGTACTATTGTCTGTTTCCTCCATCATTTTGAGGTTTGCGTGCCGACGTGTTTTGCGCCAGTTGGCCCGTGGACTCCGACTTCAGCCTGCTTTTCTTTCTGGATGTGCTTCCATAGCCTTTGATCAACCAAGATCGTCTGCAAGGCAGCAGTTGATTTATTTTTGGAGTTTTCTCTCCTAGATGATTGCTATCCCTAGCTAACGGCCTCATCTGTCCGGGTTTAGAGTTTGAGCGCTCTATGTTCGCTTTTTGCAGTCATTTCTTTGGATTTATAAGGCATTTTTTAGAGAATATCCTTACCACGGGATACCCCACCTCACCCTCCATGACAGCAAACCAGTTGGTCCGCGGCCGCTTATTCAGTATTCACGGCTAACCCTTATATCTAAAGGTCATTCCCCTATCCGCCACCTGGGGACGCGCTTGGTAGGAGATGATAGCTCCCTCAAGTACATGTACTTGATTATGTGTCTTTTTTGTTTGTTTGTTAGTTTATAAGTAAATAAAATAAATGAATGTGAAGATTAAGTGATAAACTGCTAGTCAATTTAAATAATGGATATAAAGATTAATGTAGATATTGCCTTTCCCTACATTAATCATTAAGCTTAGATTCGTTTTTTTAATGAATTTGGTATTTATATTTAAACGTTTGCATTTAGTTGCTTTGTATTATTTAATATTCATAGTGAGTTTTTGCTAATTATAAATAATATATATGTCAGTGACGAAAACTTTGGTTAATCGTCTGATGAGTTAAGGTTTTTAAGTTAAGAATTTCCGCCCAAGTGTGGCTGATAGCATGGAAGCAGATATATAACTTCTTTCTGTAAATAGAAATTGAATATCTTTATAATTTTTCAATCATCAAAGTTTATCTGTGTTTGTGTTGATTAAATAAATATTGACGTAAGTAGAAAGTGTTACTTCATCATTTCAAGTTTGCTTATGCATATACTGACTCGCAAGCTGCTAGAAGAACAGCTGAACGATAATGAAATTAATTAAAATAAAATGTTAAGATGCTTATAACACGCCACCAATAATTTATGAACTTCAAGTCAATAGGGCGTTTGCAATCCCGTGACAAAAAGCACGTGATTTGTGTTTACTTTGAGTAATGGTGTACAATTAAATATGGCCGCTGTATTAATAAAGTTTCATATAGGCTCGAGCTTTTTTTAAATGATGTGTTGTGTTTTAAGTCTTCTTAAGATTTAAGCTGTATTATGTATGTTAAATAAAATAGGCTATTTTATTATTATCATAGACATAGATCATAGACGATGTGAGCCTAATAGTGACTTGACTAGATAGCCTATTCACCAACAATATCGCTTGACATCGTAGCCTAGCCTACGAAACATTAAAAGTGTAGGCCTATAAAGTGAAATTGAAAGTGTAAATAGGTTAATAGGTCTAGCCGGCCCTAGCCTAATCACATTAATCAATTAATCTACAGTACTACTATTTACCTCCTTATTTTTGAGTAGGATAGCCAATATTCAGATGTGAATTTTGCATGATAAAGAAGTACTTTACTTTCACCACGTTATGTTTGTACCTCAAGTGGGTTCTATATTTACACAAATACGTCACTAAATTTACACAAAAAAACTTAAGCTCCGCCTACTGAAAACGCTCTATATAAACAATGGCTATAAAGATTAGGTGATAAACTTTTAGAATATAAACAAAGGATATAAAGATTAAGTGATGAACTTCTAGTCAATTTAAACAATTGATATAAAGATTAAGTGATGAACTTCTAGTTAATTTAAACAAAGGATATAAAGATTAAGTGATGAACTTCTAGTCAATTTAAACAATAGATATAAAGATTAAGTGATGAACTTCTAGTCAATTTAAACAATGGATATAAAGATTAAGTGATGAACTTCTAGTTAATTTAAACAAAGGATATAAAGATTAAGTGAGGAACTTCTAGTTAATTTAAACAATGGCTTTAAAAATTAAGTGATGAACTTCTAGTTAATTTAAACAATGGATTTAAAGATTAAGTGATGAACATCTAGTCAAATTAAACAATGGATATAAAGATTAAGTGATGAACTTCTTGTCAATTTAAACAATGAATATTAAGTATTAAGTTTCAGTGATAAACTTCTAGTTAATTTAAATAATGGGTATTAAAATTAGGTGTTTAACTTGTAGTCAATTCAACCAACGGATTTAAAGATAATGGCATAAACTTCTTGTCAATTTAATCCATGTATATTAAGTGATAAGCTTTTAGTTAATACAACCCACATATATATTATATATACATATAACATAATTAACCTTTACCATAAGCATCCCAGGAAATATATCCGAAGCTTGTCTATTTTATGAATTACAATTTTATTTTCTGAGACATTGGGTGGCTTAACTTTTTCACCTGTCCGATATACTCTTTTCTATCCAAAAGTATGATGTTAAATTTAGTCATTCATAATATAAAAAAACCACAACATTAATTTATAGCAACTACAATAAAAAAAAGGATATTACAAAAAGAAAACCATAAAAACACAGTTTTATTATACTCCCTTTCTTTGTAAACTAAGTTTACCATTTCCACTTCTCTACAAAACTAAAATTTCGAATCGGTAATGTCTGTAAATACATATCTAATTATAACGATTGCACATTTTTTTTTAAATGCATGAAGCCACAATCGTGGCTTTGCTTTTGCGCATCCTTTTTTTTTTTATAGCTATGGCTCGCAAAAACCATAAAAAAAATAACTCGCTTTGTTTCGTCTACATTGTATCGTTTTCATTCGTACTTTTTCGTAAAAACGAACATATCCGAAAACTTTAGTTTCTTCCGTCAAAGGCAGACATGTTTTTTTCGTCGATTCGCAAATCGGTGGAAGGTATTCGTGACTATTCCCAAGGCTACGATGCTGAAAATACAAATTAATAGAAAGGGAGTAAGAATCAAAGGAATTTCGGATAGAAAAGCTGATAAAATTTCTTGCACAGTTCTTTTAATTTCTATTTATAGATGTGTAGGCCTATGCCATAATGTATTCATAGGAAGTTTAGTTTACATTTATAGTTTTTAACAAAATTATCATCACCTTTGCAGTCATCTCTAGCCGTTTTGTAATCGACTCGAGTCTCAGCTTTCCAAATGCAGGCACTGACCGATCCGTGAGTCAAGTACTTAAATCCTTGGGCTTGATTACAATGTGTGTAAATCTCCTTGCCTAGATTATTATCTTCACTTGAATTGGCTTTCATGCAGGTTCCTGTTCAATATTGCAATCAATGGATCAATGTAGATAATAAAAATAAGAATAATGCTTATTGAGGACAGTTATATGCGCTGACATAAGTTACAGACCGAGTAAAAACACGATGAACAGGCGAAAATTTATATATACGCTTCTGCAACAGGTGAGTCTTCAGTCGGCTCTTAAAGGTGTCGAAGCTAGGGCTCTGGCAAAGCTGGAGTGGGAAGGGATTCCAGGCAGACGGTCCCGCGTAAGAGAATTCACATCGGCCAGCGGACACTAGCTTTGCGCGAGGGATCCGAAGAGATCAGGTTAGGTTAATCAATACACTAATCAAGTGATAATATATACATATGAATCTATATAGTAGGCGTAGCTGTTGGGAGGAGGACGTTCACATTTATGGTAATTATGTCTAAACATTATCTTTTGGTAATCAAATTTGAAGATCTATTTGACAAGTCTAAACAAGGCCTGACCTTTCAAATGGAAGAGATCATGAAATTCCGGGGCTATTTTTTATATTATTTTAGACATTTCCGTAAACAAAAAAGCATGCTTTTGCTCGTGTTTGACAATAGGGCGTATTGCTGCTGTGAGTTAACACCCTTGCCCCTTTTACAATTCAGGTATATTATATGACTAACTTGTAAAAGGGGCAAGGGTGTTAACTCTCACCAGCAATATCTCCCTTTGATTTCAAGCTTATAAAATAAATTAATCAAGAGTTGCGTCCTTGGTTATTAAAAAAACTTACTTAGTAGATAAGTCTGGGATTATAAATATGTGATTCTTCACGTCTGACATTCACAATCCATCGTTTTCTTTTGGTAACATCTTTTAGAAATGAAATAAAATATAATCTGCTATATTACTATATCTTTTCGTACATCAAGTAATGCAGCACACAGACACGTTTTTAATATCAAATGAATGAATTAGACCTGAAATGTATTACACTTTGACCCTTTATGCATGCAAACAATTTAAGACTTGTCTATACCTGTCACTTTAAATATACTTTGTTCTCAGTTAAACTGAGAAATTTATTATTTTCGGTTATTAGTAGCACTGAGAGTAAGACCCATTAAACTAACAACGGAATAGACACATATTTGTTATATTAACTGGTTAGTAAATGTAATGTTTAAAAATATACATATACATTTTTTTTTATGTATATTAAAAATACTTTTTTACTGTCTGATCATTACAAAGTTATACAATAAAAGCCATTTATTTTTTGAAAAAAAAAAGAAACAAAGAAATATTAGCAAAAAAACAAAAACAAACGGGTTAATTATCTCCCTTTCATTAAAAAAAAATGTTTCCACTTTTGATTCAATAGTGATGTCAAACAAGTTATGTATTATTATATTACTTACTAATTATTGTTTCTTTCTAAAAATATATTATTATAGTTTTCATGACAAGATTTAATTATGAGAGGATACAAATTATAATTTACGTTAAACAGTTGGAAATAAACATTTCCTGTATTAATTTGTTTGTTTATTTAAATGTACAAAGTTTATCTTTTAAACATTAATAATTGCAGAAATTCCATAATATAGTGCTATTTAATAAGTCTCTTATATTTATTTAAGTAATAATAAAAAATTAATTATAAAATTACTTATATTTATGTTTAATTAAAGAAGATGAGCATAAACACTCGTTTGAATTTAATTCATTATCATCATCATCAAACCCTTAATCGTTGTGGTCGTTGGGAGACCGAATGGACACCTCGGCAGTCAACTTTCTACACTTTTGCCTATCTTGAGCGGATGTCAATAGTTGAGTCAACTGAAGCCCTTTCCAATATTTTACATTGTCGAACCAGCACCTCCGCTAACGGCCTCTCCACGTCCACCGTCTACCGTGCCCTGGAGGATTGTTTTTGGCAGTTTATTTTGCCGCAATACTTGACCGAGCCATGTCAGTTTGTGTCGTTTAATTGTTGTCATATTGTTTTCTTGAGGGCCTGCAATTGAGGATATTATGTCCCACACATATGCATTAGTCCTGTGCTCTACGAATGAGAATCGAAGTATTTTTCTCATGCATTTATTTTTTCGAATGCCTGCAACTTGTTTTCGGTTGCTGATAACAGTGACCAGGATTCACATCCATACAGAACAATGTTTTTGACAAGGGCTCGGTAAAGTCTGTGAGTTTTATTGGGAGACCAATGCTTTTGCTGGTCCAAATTGTGTTTAGGCGAGTTATTGCCTCAAATCCTTGCTCGAATTTCTGACTCACAGTTTCCGTCAACGGATATATTTGCGAATGTAATTAGTATCTATCAATTAATGAGCGGTAAACAGTAGATGACCTCTTTGTATGCTTAAAACAGCTTTTATGTGCGATAAAATCACATGTATAAGTTGAACCAGAAGCTGTAAGCAGAAGAGCAAATATCAGAAAACTTTCCTAAGCTGTTTCCTTCCAGCCTTTTTCTGAAATAAATGGGCATCCCATTTTTTTTATTTTTAAAAAATTCAAATTGCTGCATTTTAAAATCCAATAAGATCTACATCTAAGATGGTTGAAGTAAGATCAAACCAGTTAGTCTTGATGTGGTATGAATAAATTAAGCATAGTCCATCAATTCGATAATATTGCCTTTAATTAGAAAACTCCGCTTTGAGTGCTTTGAGTTACTTCTGAAAAAGCCCAACTATTTATCCTAATATATTCCCTAATCTAGGGATGTACATGTAGTTAAATGAATTTAAATTTATTTCACACCAAAATATGTCTAATCTTATCTTATACATTACAGACGCTCCTTCTATAAATAGAAGATTATTGCATCCTACGCTCGTCAGTGGTCCGAGTCTGGTCTTGCATTTTGATTAAGTTTTAAATGATGTTATGTAACTAGTTTTCCTGATTTGTTCAAGCAACCCATTCCATGCCCGAATGCCACTCAGGAATAAAGAATACTTATATGCATTTGTTTTTGTCTTTATGTTTATCTGCGCTTTGCAACAGGTTGTTATAGGGTTGTATTTCTAAACTAGAGTTTCTTCTTCTTCTTCATAATACTGTGGAGACCCCATTAGAACCGAGAAAAGAGTCCACAATTTAAATACACATAAAATAAAAAGCATCACAAACAACAATTATAAACAGATGACAGAGTGTCACTTTAGGTTTTTAGACCAGCCCTTCAGTGACAATTTAAAAGCCTGAACTGTAGGGGCTGTGATGGAGGCCTGGTCTAGGGTGTTCCACAGCCTAATGGCTGACGGGAAAAAAGAATATTTGTAGACGTCGGTGCGTGCATGTGGGACATGCAGCTTGAGCTGATGGCCTCGGGTAGAGCGGGACACCTGTTGGATTAGGCCTGGCTGAGTGGACATTTCCAGTTTAATGCCTTATGTATTATTAATACTTTACTCTTTGCCCTTCTGTCCTCTAGTTATCTAGGTTAAGTGATTTTACCAATGGCGTTATTTTCTAGTTTCAGTGCAAAGCCATTCCAGTGGTCCTTGTAAATGCAAGTTCATTTTGCCGAAATCTGTTACTATGTCATTCAGAAACATCGGCTTCAACAGTCAGTTTTCTACGGAATAGGAACTTTTGTTTTATCAATATAAAAACCTATAGGAGGTCTATTGCGTGCCATTTAAAATCGCCCTGCGTGTTAAGTTTGGCACGGGTGCCTTCGGTTGCCAACCCTTGTTATAAACAAAAATGTCATCAATAGCCTATATAGGCCTAGGTTGATCAGTAATGCTTTTTATTGATTCATTTTTAAAAGGTTGCTGAAGAATTCCCCCCTTCCTATTGGGCATTACATTTTATAGAACAGCGTTTAACTCTCCGTGCGATAGTAATGTATTGTATGCATACATTAATTTAATCTCTAAAAATCAAATTTGGCATACACTTTATACGTATGTGAGCATGACGAATTATTTGTGGTATTTTCATTTCTAAAACTATTTAGTTCCTACCTGCTATTCTACTTTTTAGTTAATGTTTTTCTCCACGTTTTAGGGATATTGGTTGGTGGTATTATCATGGAATGCCTAGATTGTTGATATTAACCCTTCTCGTACCGACCTAATTCTATCTATGCTGCCTTCAGTTCCGCTATATACGCGCCGGGACTGTAAGGGTTAATTGACACTCTGTAGATCATCTTTAGTTTCCTTGCTAAATTTTGTCGGTTGGTAGGAAAACAAACAGACAGTAATCACATGCCTACTGATGAGTTATTTCATCCAAAGCTGTCTAGATCTATGGAAATCATTAAATATAGCTGAAGTCCAATGGTTAAAATTAAAAATTAGGAAAAAACGTGAGATGATTTTGCAAAAGATGTTTAATCTATACTCCAAACAAAGTTGTTTAGATTTTACCTTTTATATGTTGTTTTGGGGTTATATTATCTTATGTTTTATAAACGCAATTTCTGTAAAGAAGATTATTTCGTCCTACGTTAAATCTATGGTCCGATTCTAATCTTGTATTTTTTTACAAATGTTTCTTCACCATAGCCTCAGGCCGAAGGGCAAGTGCCCAGATGGCTGCTGGATCAGGATGATGATGATTAATGTTTTAAATGATAAGTTACTGGTTTTTCTGGTTTCTTCAGACAACCCATTCTATGCTCGAATGCCACTCGGGTTGTTGATGATTTTTTTTTTGTTTTATGTGTAATGCTAAATAACTTTAAAAAAGACTGTCATAACATTTGCTTTGCGACTTCAACTTGGTATACCAAAATCAATACAGAATGAATATGAAATCTAAAATCTTCTCACCTATATTACATAACTGTAGCTGTTTATCAAATGAGTAGCAGTCACAGTCACGTGAGAGACACTTAATGGCACAATGTCGACGACCAGTAGGGCTCAGAGATTGTACGGCATCAAGGCCGACTCCGTTGCTGACTTTTATCTGGTAATATTCAGCCGCTCTCCGACTGTCACTAGCTGTAAGAACTTGTCAAACCGATAATAATGACATAAGGTAAACCAAATTCACACTTAGAAAATTATAAGTGTTAGTAATAACCTTCATGTTATCTGAAGATAAATAATTAATTAAACACTTAATGTTAATATATGAAATCTTATAATATATGTTACAGACACTTCCTCTATAAACAAGATGATTGCATCCTACGCTCAACCGTGATATGAGTCTGGTCTTGCAAGATTCATCAGTGTTTTAAATGATGATAGGTTAATGGTTTTCCTGGTTTGTTCAGACAACCCATTCCTTGCCCGAATGCCACTCGGGAAGAAAGAGTATTCATATGCATTTGTTTTTTCATAAGGAAAAAGTAAAGTGTTTTTTTGGATGGCGGTCATAGTATGTAATCATTAGCTCAATAAAATAGTTTTAGTATTGTAATTGTAACGCAGAGCCTCCGAGTGTACGATAAAACCAAAGACTATAATAAGAATGACTTCTAAGCTCCTACAATTGCATTAAAATTTCCGCTGTATAAAACTTTTAAGTCTTTAATGTTAATCTTAATTTTCCAATCAGAAAATCATATCGAATTACTAAACCGGAAGTCTAGAGGACTTATAGCGATCGGAAATTCTGAAACTGTTTCAAAATATCAAATAGAAGAAATATCAATCAAGCGCTCCATCCTATTATTGTCTTTGATAAGACTTACATTAAAAAAAAAGATATATGCTGGAATGAAGAAACGAAACAGGCAAGAATATGCAACAAAGGCAAATATTGAAGCAAGAACCAATTATTAGAAAACTGTCTGTTCTAACTTTCACAGGAAGGTATTAGTCAGTCACATAAGAAAAAAAAAGTAGGAATAGTAATGTGGAGACTGGATAGTTAACCAACCAGACTTTAAAAGTATAAGCTTAAAAATCGATTAGATGGTACAACCAAGCTTTTAAAAACAACCATCCAATGAGATGCTTGTTGGACATAAAGATATGGCATGGCCGGAAATATGGCTTTCGAAAAGCACTATTGCATCCAAGAGAGATTGCTCAACATCAGGGGTCGGGAACATATGGCTCGCGAGCCAGATGTTGCTCTATTGGTGACTGCATCTGGCTCGCAGACAAATGTTCGATTATAAAAAAAATATGTTTTTTTTAGACTTTTTTGATCGACATACAAATTGTATATCAATATTTCATTCTACAAATGAGCTAAAGTCTACTGCAGCTCAACATCAGAAGTGGTAAAGGAGATAAACTCCGCTGACCTAAAAGACAGAAAAATAGCAACCCTGCATTCAATGTAAATAAAGGGAAATAACTCTTGCACACATTTGCTTAAATTTAAAATTTTTAGTTTTAAACATAATGTATGCCTCTCACAGTTTTACTTTTTAAAATATGTAGAGTCCATGGCTCTCTCAGACAAAAAAGTTCCCGACCCCTGCTCTACATGATTGACACACGACTGAATCGAAAGGATAAAGTAGACTACCATTCCATCATCTTGGGCAATTAATTCAAGCTGCAAGGTGCATAACTAGCGAATACTCACAACTAACTAGAGTAACACAAATAGTCAACCATTAGAGGACATAACGGCAAAGAGTAAAGTAGTAATAATACATCAGGCATTAGACTCTAATTTAGAAAACCACCCAATGCTCAGATAAACATAAAGACAAAAACACTTTCCCTATCCCTTTTGCGAGAACGAATGCTGCTGATATATGTACTCTTTCTTACCGAGTGGCATTCGGACATGGAATGGGTTTCCTGAAAAAAAAACAGGAAAACCAGTAACATAACATCCTTTAAAACAATAATAAAGATGCAAGGCTAGACGGACCACGGATGAGCGTAGAACGCAATAATCTTCTTTATAGAAGAAGCGTCTGTAATATATAGTCTATAGCAGAGCGCAAAATTTTTGCAACGCTTCTGGCATATCTATAGTACGCAAGTCGTAATTCGATTACTATGTCGATTCTCTGTTACTAGTATATGTATATGTGCCACTCATGCATCGTTGATAGCGAGACACAATTTCTGGTCCGAATTTAGTCCTAGACAATATGGATCTTCATAATTTCCTTGCTAGATATAATGAAGTTGGAGAAATGTGAAACGGTTTATATTTAAATATTAGAGTATAAAAAGATGTTGCTTAGGATGTATAGAATACACGTAAGTAACAATAAGATTACAATTCGTCAATTCAATGAACGCTTATAAAAAACAGATCTCTAGATATTATTAGTGTTTAAGCTCCAATCTACTTAACCTTAAATTGTTGCAGAAGCAAAATTCTTTTGTATTATGTTTTTTTTTATATATAATATAATATAATGTATTTATACTTACCTAAACAAAGTAAACCAATAGACTTACGAAAAGAAAAATTAATTTGGCTTAACATTGTGTCTAAGTTACTTAGTTTTAAGTAATGAGTCAAACGCAGTAACTTGTCTTGGTTGTTTTGTAAGTAGTAGGCTATAGTGATTCTTAAACAGTATTTTCTGGACACATTGACATGTGGTTTTATTAACACTTGCTTACACGTCTTTTATTGAGTGAAAAATTCACTAGAAACATTGGTTTTCTGAAAAACTCTTTTTAATTTTTAAAAGGATGCGTTTCAATAACTTTCAATAAATTTGGGTACGGATCGTGGTGATGGCCGCATTATTGTTTAGTAATATTACATAAAGCGTGAATGTAACAGTTCGACAACGAATCGATTCAACTCATGCATATTACATCCCAAGACTTTAGTTTCTAAACACCATTCTTCGTATTGTCTAACACAACGGTTCCCAACCTGGGGGTCAACAGACCATTTCAAAAGGGTCGCCTAAGACATATATTTTCAATATTTTCTAGGTATCGAGACACCGCTCATCTATATCTGTTTCTAGACGGACCCACCCACAGGTAGATAAAACCACATATGACATCATCGCGCAAACCCCCAAAATCGACGAAAATTGATTTCTCTACAATGTCAATTACAAAATTCTGGATCAAGTGTTTGCAGTCATAGTATACTATTTTGTATTGTGCCTTCTTCTTCCATTTCCAACAACATGTCTCCGTGAAACAGGGTTTTTCAACTTGTTGGTTATCAAGTCTAAATACACAAGTAGACTTGTTCTGGAAGATGTTCTTCCTTGTTCTGTTGCAAAACTGCCCCAAGCAATCCTGATCCGATGAGAAAGACGAAATCTCAACCTTAGCACTGACGTTCATGTTGCAATTATTTCACAATATTTAATATACATAATTAAATTTACATATTGTTTGTGTGCTTAATCACTATGATTTAATTATTTTTAAGTTGTTAAAATGAAAATACATCCTGCACATCAGATATTTACATTACAATTAATAAAATTACAGTTATAAGTTAGCGACAAAATAATTTTATGGTTGGGGTCGCCGGAAATTATAGACCTGTTTCTCTAACAAGCATAACATGTAAATTACTTGAACATATAATATATAGGAGTATAGTAATTCATCTAGACAAACTAAATGCACTGTGCCCACACCAACATGGCTTCAGGAAAAATAGATCATGTGAGACTCAATTGATAGGCTTAATAGATGACTTGTCTAAGGGATTAGATAATAACAACCAAATTGATGCTATATTACTTGATTTTTCAAAAGCATTTGATAGAGTTCATCATTCTAGTCTTCTTAAAAAACTTAAATACTTTGGCATCTCTTGTCCCTTACATCAGTGGATTCAGGACTTTCTTATAGGCAGAGAGCAAACAGTGATAATAAATGGCTCTAAGTCATCACCAATAACAGTAAACTCAGGAGTTCCACAAGGAACTGTTCGATAGGGCCCCTACTATTTCTAATTTACATTAATGATCTGCCGAATTGCATCAACACAGGCACAAAAGTAAGATTATTTGCCGATGATTGCATAATTTATAGAATAATAAAGACAGGAAAAGATAGTGAACTTTTACAAAAAGACCTAGATGAACTACAAAAATGGGAATCAAACTGGAGTATGTCTTTTCACCCAGAAAAATTCCAACTAATAAGGGTATCCAAGAAAAAGAAACTAATAATAACAAACTACTTCATTCATGGTAAAGAACTAACTCAAAAACTAACAATGCTAGGTATCTGGGAGTAATAATAAATGATAAGTTATCTTGGAACCCTCACATTGATGAAGTAATTAAAAAATCAAACAAAACATTAGGATTCATATAAAGGAACTTTTACAAATGTAATAAGAATATAAAACTAAAAGGCTATCTCACATTAGTTAGGCCTATACTAGAATATGCAGGATCTGTATGGGACCCATCAACTAAAGAAAACATAAAAAAATTAGAACAAATTCAAAAAAGAGCTGCAAGGTTTATAACTAGCGAATATTCCCAATTGACAAGAGTAACACCATTAGTCAAATCACTAAACCTAGAAACAGTAGAGGACAGAAGGGCAAAGAGTAAAGTAGTAATAATACATAAGGCATTAAACTCTAATTTAGAAATACAACCCAATAACAAACACTGGCCGAACAATTCATTGTGCTGTCATGTGACACACACAACTAAACTGAATAATACATAGGCTCCTTTCATGCTATCAAGTCAGTAGATCTGCCAGTAGGTTTACCATCTTGTTCATTGAATGTCTGCATTGATCTGGCATACTTTAGCACGTTATAGGTGCGTTAGGAGATTAAGGTTATCTGTTCGCACAATACTTATGATGTAAGCGACAGACAGACCTACGACGCATAGTGACAGAGTGGCTGGAATCCTGGGTTCGAATCCTGGTGAAGGCTAAGATTTTTTCCCTGGTCTGGAGGGTGTCTTTGATCTGATTGGTACCTGACATTAGTTGGGGATAAAGTAAAGGCGGCTGCACAATGTGCTGGCCACACTATCCTCTAGTATGCCGTGACCACCCAAACTGATGAACGCTGCTTCACCGGACCCATGAATCAATCTCGTCCAATGGAATACTTTATATTTACTTTTTTTCTAAGCGATGAGGAGATTTCATTTAACAAAGTAGTTGATTAGCACTTAAATAGTCGAGGTCCTGATAATGTAATTAGAAATAAAGACTTGTTATGTAGAATTTAGAACAAAAAGTTGTAACCCTTTATGCCCAGAATGTAGTTTGAAGTAGCGCTGCACAAAAAACACTTCAATAAGCTACACTTGTCCAAGAGTTTTCACGAAAATCACATGGGCAGATAAATTAAACTCTCCCTGGTCAGTAATAAGGAAAAGGATTGTGGTGGTATGGTTCTACAGTCTGTTTTAACTTACCAAGTTCACCCGTCGGGAACAAAAAAGCCACTATATCAAGCCATGTTTTGACACGTTTCTCATATAATTCTTTTTAATCGACTAAATGATTTGTAAAACAATTTACACACTAAAGGTGACGTATTGAATGCGTTTTTATACATGTAACTATTTCATTTTGCTATACGGAAACTATAAAATGTATTGTTTCAAGAACAGAATAATGGTCCAGATGTTTTCTTTATTTACTCTAGAAAAGCCCATACTTGGACTCTAATGTGACAAATAATGACAGCTAGTTTAATGACACAAATACTAGGATAAGTGTGGTTAACGTGTTCTATGTATCTAGAAGATTATCAGACAAACACAATAGAGCGTTTGCAGTGGGCGGAGCTTATGTTTTTCGTAACGTCATTTTGTAAATAGAAGCCACTTGATGTACAAATGTCGTGAACTTGTTCTTCATCATGCCAAATTCACATCTGAATATTGGCTATCCTACGCACAAATCATTAGATAAATCGTCGTAGATCATCTTATTATTACAAGAGAAAGCCTGTGTCAGGATGTGTTTACGATTAGGACATCAACCTGGCAGAAGTTGGGCGATGAGAGGGGTGCGGAGTCGTAGTTGAGGGGGGTAGTAGTGGCAGGTCGTCGTGGGGTATGAATTGCCGTGACTGGAATCGCCCTGGAATAATTATTAGTTCTCTCTTGGCTCGTTATATATTATGACGGACACACAAATAGTTCTAAGCAGGCAAATAAATCACTGGTTAAGTTCAGGTGTTTATTATCATTTCAATTCTTCACTCAATGGCACGATACATATACGAATTTGCACAGGCTTCAGTTAACACTCAACACATGGTATTGCTAGGTTATCCAATTCATTAGGCAAACGTAGCTGTGTTCATGAAAATACTTAGACTGACAAAATATCTATCTATACACATGCAGGCGGTATATCCTATGGAACGAACTGAATAAGTGGAGGCTAGAATCGAACAACCTTCTCCACCAAGCACTTGAGCCGAAGTGTCCTAAAACTAGTTGAGCCCGCTTTCGTGCATTTTAGTCACGTGATCAGTGGTCAATTTGATTGGATAGCTACATTAGTTTAGAATTACATATGTTCTGGTTGGCTGGTTTGCTTGCATAAAGGATTGACTATTGGGGGGGGGGGGTTAGGAGTCGGTGTAGGTGACAATTAGTACCGCCGACTTTTGCGGGGTGGGGCCCAGGGGAAAGGGGGGGTGGGTATACGGAGATACAAAGGATAAGATAATGACTTATTTCCCTTGATGTACCTATCTCTATTGGTTCTGGTCGAGTGCGGCCCAAGGTGCTTACGTATGTGCGAGACGCTGCGCTCCAGATGTCACTACGACGAGTGGATCAAGGGCTATGCCCACGGGCGCTGAGTAAGGGACGAAGAGGGGAGATAATGAAAAAGGTGTAGCAGTGGGTGGGGGTTTTACGTGTATTCTGAGTTTAGCAAAATAAATGAGTATTTACTATCCGAATACAACATGAATCATAATTGACAGCATAATAGAATATATATATATATATATATATATACATACATTAAAGAATACACACTCATACAATCACACATACAAATAGTGTAATACCAATTGGCTGAATCAAGCAGCAAACTCTGAATTCGGGAATGAAAAAGTGTAGAGAGGGTTAAAGAGAGGTGAGGAGAAGGGGTGGTTGGGGTGTTCCTATTGCGTGAGAAGAGGGAAAGAGGTAATGGCGTCAGGCTACTTTCTACTCCCTAATCTAACTCTACGCTAACCTATGTTTCTAGTTCTACACTACTTCTGCGCTATGATCTATCCATGGGTACTAATAAGGTTACGATTTAATCCAGAATCGTGACAACTCACCCGGGCGATTTGGGAATCTACTCAGAAAGTGGATTCATACCTAATTTACTGTCTCTGGGGTATGGGATCTTAGTGAGAGTACCGGGATAGTATCTGCGAGTGGTATCTTGGCGTGTCCACGTGTTGGTGGTGGGTCTATGACGGGGAGGGGTCGGAGGGAACAAGGGGACGCGTTAAGTTATCTTCTGGGGGGGCGAGTATGGCGCTGGGTTGTATTGTTACCCGGCCCATTGGGTGTTTAGGGTTAACGCTAATCCTCGTCGTCGGGGTGGACTCGAAGTGGGTTTCGACCTAAGAAACATTTTAACAGGTCGAAAGCAAATCTGGCGTTTTCGTTCCAATGTAATTTTGGACGTGTGGTAGCATTCAGTAGATCGAATAAGGGCGTTGCGAGTTGCCGGAAGCCGCGTATAGCATTCCTTTCATAGTAGCTGAACTCGTGAAGTATACGCTTTAGCTCGCTTCTGGTTTGGGGCAGTTTTGCGTTGCGGAGCCTGTCTTTAATGGACACGAATTGGGGAGGGCGGATCGGGCTGTGGGTGGGGCGCGGTGGCTCGTGGCTCACCTGTGTGGGTCGGGGCGGGAGTGGTCTGCCTACGATTGGCCTACCTAGTAGAACGTCTACTTTCCCGTCTTTAGTCACGGTTGCTTCGATGGGGCCTGCTGTAAAGGCGGAGTCGATGTGTACGACTGCCGTCGGTAGACGCAGGGTTGGGGAATCATGGGATGGCCCTTGGAGTCGCACATAGCGGCCTGTGTAGTCGCGGGGGTCGGTCATTGATTCCGTTACTAGGGCCTCATAGCTGAGCCCGGAATCGTATGTACAAGAGCCCAGGTGGCCATTGATTCGGACTATCTCGTCGACACAGTTGTGGCGGGGTTCATGGGGTCCGTCTACTGAGGAGATGGAAAATACGTGATGGACTTGATCCAAGTCGCCGTATGTTTCCTGGCTATTCCACGGGGCGGTGGGTTCGGTTAAGTGGTTGGGGTAAGGGGCTTCTGTTTCTTGTTCTGCCGGACCGTTAGTATACTGCTGGTCGGCGCTTACTGGCTCTGTCGTGGTGTAAAATGCACCGGCGGCCAAATAGGGGGTGGGGTCGCGTCTGTTCCTGTCGTGTGCTAACTGAGGGGTGGGTCTGGTGTGGCGGTGGTCTCCGCGTGGGTTGTGAGGACGAGGTCGCCCGTGGTGGGGCGTGCGCGGCTGAGGCGCGGTTGATTGAGGGGGAGGGTTGGCGCGGTGGTTGTCCCCATAAGGTCGGTGCGGCTGCGGGTGTCCCGGGCGGGAGGATGACGCTATTATATCTGCTTGCAGAAATCTATCTGCGCCCTGCAGGGAGGGGTTTAAACCGGTGGTTCCTTGTTGAATAAGGAAAGCCTTTAGCTTGGGGGGCATCTGGGATTCTATCTGTTCAGTCATTACGAGGGTGACCATACCGTCGAATGACTGCTCGACATTGCCTAACTCAACCCACTTGAGAAGGTAAGATTGTATTCGCTCCGCGAATTGGGTATAATTTTCCCCCGGTCGTAGCGTGGACGACCGAAACCTCTTCTGGTAGTGGGACGAGTGTAACTGGTGGCGATTTAGCAGCGCGTTTTTCAGTGCAACGCACGTTTCCCTGTCTTCTGGGGCCAGTTTACAGTAAGTCTCGTAATCCTCCCCTCTCAGAGTGGAGACGAGGATCCTACAGTGTAATTCTGGGGGGACCTCATTTAACTCCATACAGTCGCTAAACCGTCGGAGGTAAATGTCGAATTGTTCTAGCCGGGGGTCGTGAACGTCGGTAAATAGAGAAGCATGTCAGGGGAGGGGATGGTTGCTGGGGTTGGCTGAGCGAAATGATGAGGGGGAGTTTGGGTTGTCGCTGTTGTCGGGGGTCCTAGTGCTTGCTGCTAATTCAGCTAGTCTGAATTCATGTGTCCTACGTGCTTCCTCATCTAGTCTAAGTCTTTCTTCTCTGGCTAATTCTAATTGCTCTGCTCTCTCCTCCCTAGCTACTTGTTCTAATCTAAGTTTCTCTTCTCTCTGCTCTACTCTAAGTCTGTCTTCTCTATCTAGTTGTTCTAGTCTAAGCTTCTCTGCTTTTGCCTCATGGGCCGCTACTTGTTCGACGACGTATTTAATGACGTCTCCGTCACTGTAGCCTATCGCTATAGCCTCTTCTCTCAGCTGCTTACGCAATAGTACACCTTCAGCCATAGTGACAGAGTAAGGTGAGAGTAAGGCAGTAAACGGACAGAGATATGACGAGATAGAGAGAGGGAATGTAAGAGGGGTTGGGTTCAGAGTTTATCTAATAAAATACAGCTCAAATGGTACTCACCAGAACAGCTATTCCTAGAATTTCGCACACACACAATACACACGTATCCAATCACAAAGTTATCGTTTTTGTATGGCGCTTGGTGCTCTGTTGGTTGCAGGTAGCTTCAGTATAGTGAAAAAGTTCTTTCTCCCCGTGCCGGGACTAGATAGTGTATAGTGTTATTGTCTTTTCTCCGGGTTGGGTACCGGGACTACGGCGGTTCCTACAGGGAGGTTGACGGGACAGATGTCGGGTTCTCGGCGGTCTCTAGTACTGACGTCTCGGGTGCAGGTACGTCGATGCGGGGCCGGAGGTTGACGGTCTGGCGCTTGGGGTGGCAAATCTGGCTTAATGGGTGCCTTGGTTGGCGTTGGGGTGACGAGTCTGGTTGCTGGCGTATCTGGGGTGGCGCAGGTGGCGTATGGTGATGAGTCTGGCTTAATGGGTGCCTTGGTTGGTGTTGGGGTGACGAGTCTGGTTTCTGGCGTGTTTGGGGTGGCGCAGGTGGCGTGGGGTGACGAGTTTGGCTCAGTGGGGTGACTTGGCTTGCGTTTGAGGTGGCGGATCTGTTTGCTGCTTAGAGTCTTCGTGTTGTAGAAAGATGAGCCCCCAATCCAGGGTCGGTTTCGGTACGGCGTGGTCCTCGGGTTGATTGCTGTTGTAAGTGCCCTGAACGGCTTGAGTTCAGGATCCAGCGGCGAGGTCCCCACTTTGTCAGGATGTGTTTACGATTAGGACATCAACCTGGCAGAAGTTGGGCGATGAGAGGGGTGCGGAGTCGTAGTTGAGGGGGGTAGTAGTGGCAGGTCGTCGTGGGGTATGAATTGCCGTGACTGGAATCGCCCTGGAATAATTATTATTTCTCTCTTGGCTCGTTATATATTATGACGGACACACAAATAGTTCTAAGCAGGCAAATAAATCACTGGTTAAGTTCAGGTGTTTATTATCATTTCAATTCTTCACTCAATGGCAAGATACATATACGAATTTGCACAGGCTTCAGTTAACACTCAACACATGGTATTGCTAGGTTATCCAATTCATTAGGCAAACGTAGCTGTGTTCATAAAAATACTTAGACTGACAAAATATCAATCTATACACATGCAGGCGGTATATCCTATGGAACGAACTGAATAAGTGGAGGCTAGAATCGAACAACCTTCTCCACCAAGCACTTGAGCCGAAGTGTCCTAAAACTAGTTGAGCCCGCTTTCGTGCATTTTAGTCACGTGATCAGTGGTCAATTTGATTGGATAGCTACATTAGTTTAGATTTACATATGTTCTGGTTGGCTGGTTTGCTTGCATAAAGGATTGACTATTGGGGGGGGGGGGGTTAGGAGTGGGTGTAGGTGACAATTAGTACCGCCGACTTTTGCGGGGTGGGGCCCAGGGGAAAGGGGGGGGGGGTGGGTATACGGAGATACAAAGGATAAGATAATGACTTATTTCCCTTGATGTACCTATCTCTATTGGTTCTGGTCGAGTGCGGCCCAAGGTGCTTACGTATGTGCGAGACGCTGCGCTCCAGATGTCACTACGACGAGTGGATCAAGGGCTATGCCCACGGGCGCTGAGTAGGGGACGAAGAGGGGAGATAATAAAAAAGGTGTAGCAGTGGGTGGGGGTTTTACGTGTATGCTGAGTTTAGCAAAATAAATGAGTATTTACTATCCGAATACAACATGAATCATAATTGACAGCATAATAGAATATATATATATATATACATACATTAAAGAATACACACCCATAAAATCACACATACAAATAGTGTAATACCAATTGGCTGAATCAAGCAGCAAACTCTGAATTCGGGAATGAAAAAGTGTAGAGAGGGTTAAAGAGAGGTGAGGAGAAGGGGTGGTTGGGGTGTTCCTATTGCGTGAGAAGAGGGAAAGAGGTAATGGCGTCAGGCTACTTTCTACTCCCTAATCTAACTCTACGCTAACCTATGTTTCTAGTTCTACACTACTTCTGCGCTATGATCTATCCATGAGTACTAATAAGGTTACGATTTAATCCAGAATCGTGACAGCCTGACATGGTATTTTTCAACGATTTTTTACATTTTACGCTCAATTTATCATCTTAATATCCGACTGGTAAGTGTTGCATTTGAATTGATTTATTTGAAGTATTGGAGTATTTCATTATTTTCATTGTAGGCCTAATCGTTCAAAACTATTGTAACATTTTTAATTCAAGAATCTTGTGATATGCCTATTAATCTAATATATAATTAATAAAATACATATTAATACATTAATAATCATTTTAAACACAAAAGATCAATAAAAAAAAAGCTCGAGCCTATATGAAACTATATTAATACAGCGGCCATTGTTTGTACACCAATACACAAAGTAAACAAAAATCACGTGCTTTTTGTCACGTGATTGCAAACGCCCTTTAAGTCGTAAAGTACTGTAGTGAAAATAATTACTAATTCTACGCAGCATAAAATCATGTTACAAAACAAATTCCTAAATTTAACACGTAAGCAATCCTTTAGGATGTTTAATAGGGCGTTTGCAATCCCGTGACAAAAAGCACGTGATTTGTGTTTACTTTTAGTAGCCTAATGGTGTACAATTAAATATAGCCGCTATATTAATAAAGTTTCATATAGGCTAGAGCTTTTTTTAAATGATGTGTTGTGTTTTAAGTCTTATTAAGATTTAAGCTGTATTATGTATGTTAAATAAAATAGGCTATTTTATTATTATCATAGACATAGATCATAGACGATGTGAGCCTAAAAGTGACTTGACTAGATAGCCTATTCACCAACAATATCACTTGACATCGTAGCCTAGCCTACGAAACATTAAAAATGTAGGCCTATAAAGTGAAATTGAAAGTGTAAATAGGTCTAGCCGGTCCTAGCCTAATCACATTAATCAATTAATCTACAGTACTGCTATTTACCTCCTTATTTTTGAGTAGGATAGCCAATATTCAGATGTAAATTTTTGCATGATAAAGAAGTACTTCACTTTCACCACGTTACGTTTGTACCTCAAGTGGGTTCTATATTTACACAAATACGTCACTAAATTTACACAATAAAACTTAAGCTCCGCCTACCGAGAACGCTCTATTGATAAATTATATGAACTGATGTCAATGAGTATAATAATGAAAGCTATTATGTCGTATGAACAAGAAAAAAGTCTTAAATAAAACAACATTCAAAACCTACAAGAGCTTGAGAGCAAGGATTATAGGTTCTCAACCTTTTTCGGCTCACCGCCCACTTTTTAAATTTTTGTCCGCTCACCGCCCCCCCCAACTTTTTTTAGCGCCCACTTTCCCCACCCCTCTGGAAGTTAAAGGGTCAATATAGTTTCTGCATTTTTTTTAAGCCGACTAGAATTGTGTACTCATTTATTGTGTTTAAAAAAATGAAAAGGAAACATATTGTCCGAATTAATAGATAAAAAAAAAATTGCCTAAACGAGAGGCTTAAGCAAAATAAATATTAATGTTAATCGTTTGCCTGGTGTGCTGCTAACAGTTTGTCTATATTTGTTTCAATTTTGGTTGCAAAAGCCTTAAGGCCTTTCTTAACCGGGTCGAACCTGAGATCGGTGATCTAGTTTGCAAACCATAATCACGTGTACGAATACAAACGCCTAACCTTTCTATGAGGTCGCAGATCGGGGTATGCAATCTTAATAAGGCCGATCCTACATTTGACGTACTTCTCTGGAAACGTAAACAAATATGGTCTCATTATCGTTATTAAGTACAGTTCCGCCATGTTGATTACCGCAACTATGCATTCGCGTCTTTCTGCACTTTCCTGCGCCTTTCCGCTAAAAAAAGTGCCATGCTCGTCCTAGGTTTGCTCAACACGACGTGCAAACCCCCAACCATGGTTCGCGATCCATTCCGACCCGAGAGCGCCAACCCAAGACCGGCAGGTTAATACGCAGAACGGTTCGGGTAGGATCGAAGATCTGGTTTACAAACCTAGGGTTTGGCCCGGTTAAGAAAGGCCTTTAGGTCTCCACTAGACTCCACGCTTCCCTATTTGCAGCTTGTCTTGTTTAAATTTTTTAATAACCAAATGGTTCTAGCATAAAATCCACTTTCCACAAAACAGGTTGATAAGAATGCAATATAATATAAAATTGTTGCCTAAACTCACAGACCTAGACAAACTGATTGATTTTCTCCCAAAGAATCGCATTTGCTTTTCAAAAACTCGAGCACCGTTCCAAGTCTCATACATTATATTTATCTAAACGGTCATCTTTTGCTAACCAACGCACCTTTGGGTGCAGTAGCTAACGCTTGTAGTCCTCGTCAATGAACAACGAACAATATTTATTTTGCCATTTCCCACATACTACAAACAATAAGAACAATAAACAGGCAATAAAGGCATAGATAACGATATAACAAGAAAATTATAAAATTGGCAAACAATTAAAATTATATCGAGACAATAATAGTTGGCCTAATACAGATATTAATAATGATAATAAAATTAATTTACGGTATCAATGCAAAGCAGTCTAAAAATTTCATTGAATGTTGAATGCATTACTTATTTGTGAACTGCTGTAACATTGTAGTGAACGCTACAGACAATAACCAAGACATTGGGAGGGGGGGGCTATAATCTGCGTGAAGTAAAATTTAAGAAATTACTTTTAGTAACTAATTGTAGTCACAAAATAGACAGTCAATACATCTGGAGCAGACTACTTTTCTTTAACTACAACATCAATCCACGATACGCCATACCATCGCCACTGGAGGAATTTCTTTCTTACTAAAAAGTCTTCTGGTACAAGTAGTCTAAGGCCTTTCTTAACCGGGCAAAACCCTAGGTTCGCAAACCAGATCGTCGATCCTACCCGAACCGTTCTCCGTATTAACCTGCCAAACTTGGGTTGGCGATCTCAAGTTGGAATGGATCGCGAACCATGGTTGGAGGTTTGCACGTCGTGTTGAGCAAACCTAGGCTGAACATGGCACTCTTTTGAGCAGAAAAGCACAGAAAGGCGAGAATCAACATGGCGGAACTGTACTTAAACGATGATGAGATCAGTGCATTCATTATTTTGCGCCTTGTTGCTTCATCTTCAAATTCTTCGTTGAGAATAATAATAGCTCCAAGTTTTATCATGTTCTGTCGCTTTGTGGAAGACATCGCCATATTTGTTTATGTTTCAAGAGAAGTACGCCAAAAGTAGGATCGGCCTTGTTAAGATAGCAAACCGCGATCTGCGATTTCGCAGAAAGGTTTAGGGTTTGTATTCGTACACGTGACTATGGTTTGCAAACTACATCGCGGTTCTCAGGTTCGGCCCGGTTTAGAAAGACCTTAATAGATTTTTATATAAATGTATTTTTTTATTAAAAATGGGAAATTTTTATTTATTTTATTTTTACTCAAATAAACGTAAGCTAAAAGTAAAGCTTGATTGTCTGGTAGCGTGTACTTATCCAGTTATAAATAAAATTATGATGTCTTTAGAAAATCTCACAATGTTCTCTAAATCAAGGGTCAGCAACTAAAGACATGAGTGCCAAACGTGGCGCACAGAGCGATTTTCAATGCACGCGCATGACCACCAAGAAGTGTTTTTTTATTGATAAAAACAGCAACAACATGTTCCGGTTCTGAATGAGGAAAACTGACGGTTAAAGCCAATGTTTTTGACACATTTCAGTGAGTTAAACTTGCATTACAAGGACCACTTGATTGGATTTGCATCGAAACTGGAGATATCTTGTGGCGAAATCAATTTCAAAACATTTTACTATATGTGCATCCTTATGTTAAGGAATATATTAAGATAGATAGTTGGGCTTTTTCAGAAGTACATCATAGCATGTCAAAGCGGAGTTTTTTTCATGAAAGGCAAGACTTTCAAATTGATGGGCTCATTTTTTTCATACCACATCAAGCGTAACTGGTTTGATATTACTACAACCTTCTTAGATATAGATCTTTTTTAAGTGGAGGAATATTGGCGATTTTAAAATGGAACAAGTTCAATTTTTTATTTTAACAAAAAGGGTCATATAATTGTGCCCATTAGCGGAAAAATTTTGGAAGGAAACTGCTTAGGAAAGTCGTCTGCTATTCTCAACTGCAAGGCATTCGTTCTACTTTCAGCTTTTGGTTCAACTTAACCTGTGAACACATTTTATCGCACATCAAAGCTGTTTTCAGCATACAAAGACGTCACCTACACTTGACCGCTCATTAATAGATACGGACTAATTACATTTAGGCTAAACGAGTTTTTATGCCCATCTTCTTAATATTAAACATAAATATAAGTAATTCTAAAACAAATTTATTTGTATTATTAATTTAGAAATATAACAGACTTATTTAATAACACTATATTATGTAATTTCTGTAATTATTATTGTTTAAAATATAAACTCCTTAAATTAAAGCAGAAAATGTTTATTTACAACTGTTTAACGTAAATTATTTTAATACTCTAATAATTAAATCATGTTATGAATACTAAAATACTGAAATTTATAAAAAGAAATAATAATTAGTCAGCAATATTTTTTATATTACAAAACAGACCTTGTTTGGCATCACTATTGAAAAAAATGTGGAAATAATTTTTTTTTTTTAATTAAAGGGAAATAATTATCCCGTTTCATTTGAGCTAATATTTCTAATGATTTTTTTCTTTTATAAAAAATAAATGACTTACAATTAAAAACTGTAAAATGTATTTGAACATTATATAAATATTATATGACTAAATAATGTATAGGCCTATGTATATTTTCAAACATTACATTAGCTACCCAGTTCGTATGATTACTACGTATCTATTCCGCTTAACCACAGTGCCGTTTCCTTGACATATCTCTAAATGCATTAAAGAACATCTCAGATTTTTACTGAGATGAAAATTTCATTAATATTAGCAGATAAGATATTTAGAATTGTTTACATCACATCATTCAAAGACTAATCGATTCAAATAGCTGAGATGTTCAAATTGTATCATCTGTACCGCCCACTTGCCCTTCACCGCCCCCCAATCGCCCCCGGGGACGTCAACGCCCACCCCACCCCCCAAAGCTTCTCACCGCCCGACGGGGTGCCATAACGCCCCGTTGAGAACCTATGGATTACACCATTCTTTGCATCGCAAAAGTCGGGAGATAGCAAGGCTAATAAAATGATTATTTGAATTAGGAACCTTAATTTGTTCTGGCTTTGGATTAAGTGAATCTCCCTTATCACAGAGTATTTAAATTCTGTAGTGTTAGATGCGAAGGTCAAGGGGTTAAAAGCGGTACGAAATTAGCATAGGTAATGGTGTTGACAAATTGAGCGCTTAAGGAGGCGGCAGGGAGAATGGAGGGGGGTGCGTCCGCTCTAAGTGCTGGACACTTTGAACTCCGGTCAGATGAGCGGAACATTTACGCAGGTCACGTGAAATATGTCGTAATGCCAGCTGGACTGCGATAAAGTCGATGAGGCCGAGGTTGAAAGGCGGTATAGATCAAATGTCGGCACACCTAAAAGGACGTCCATTAATTACGTCAACATTTTTTAGGCGATTTTTACCTCCCCCCTCCCCCTTGTCAACAACTGTCAAACTTTCAGAGACCCCCCCCCTATATAATTACGTCAACAATTGGTTACCCCCCCCCCCCCCCTCAAAACAAGTAACACAATTTTAGACGCTTGCTTTTATGTTTAAAATAGATTTAAAACGGAAATGTCTATACTATAATTAATTTTATTCTAATACATTTTAAAACTTCTTAAAAAGATTTCTAATTGACTATAATTCTCATATGTTTACTATTTTTCTTTTCATATACATATTTAATCATGTCTATTTCACTAAAATAGCTTTTGGTACAATGTTAATTGTCAAATATTTTAGGGGGAAATTGTGCACCAGTTGTAAATTAGCCTTCTATTTTAACTAAGGATGTTAACCGAAAACCGGAATACCGGATTCCGGTTTTGAAACCGAAAACCGGTTTTGATTTCCAAAACCAGATTTCGGTTTCTTGGTTGGGAGGTAGGCCTAATCATTATTTCAAGTAGCACAACCTTTTTTTTTTGTTTTGATGGAAATATTTTTAATAAATAGGCCTAATGTTGGATTCACACAAAACAATTCTTGAAATGCCTTGCTAACACTATTTAGTCTTTGATATTGTGTTTCATTTTTCCAAATACCAACTATGGCTTGCGATAAAAACAACATCAAACCAAATGTTAAGTTACAGTTACAATCCTTTGTGTTTGAAAATTTTTAAAAAACGTCTTTAACGATGGCTCGTTGTAAACTATGTTCCCAACAGATAAGCAGGAGCGGTGTCAGTACCGCTAGATTGTGTACGCATCTGCGTACTAAGTATCCTGGATTAACATCATCATCCTCTTCATATGCTTTTTAATATCATGGTCAACGATAATAGCGATTATCACTATTGAAAGCTATTATCGGGGTTTTAATCAATTAGCGGAGATTTTTTTTTTAGTTCTAAAGAATTTTATGGTAAAGTGTACAAAATCATATTGTATTCAAAGAAATCAACCTCTTGAATGCCCTGCTCATTATTATTATTATTATTATTATTATTATTATTATTATTATTAATTAAATTTAAACTATTTTTCAAATATACCTACAAAACTACGCACATTCGCCACACATTATATACACACGGTAGTTGCCTTCCCTGTCCCCCTTCCTTGCACTATTTGCCCCCCACTCCTTCTAATACTGGCGACGCCACTGATACTAATAAATTGGTTTAAAGCTCAACCAAATGCAAGCTGCCTTTCAGCCTACATTGAATTTATATGTTATTTTTAACAAAACTGTTTCTTGCAATGTTTACCAATGCACATTTAAACTCAGTGGCAGTTCTAAAATTATACTGATTGCGGGCTAATTGCGAAATTATGCAATTGAAACACAATGTCCTCCTTTTTGTCTCTCGGTGTCCTTCTTTTGACACCCATGTGTCTGGCAACCCTACGCTAGACAGCGAAGGTGAGGTTTTCTACAATTGGTCGGTCACGTTGTCTTGCTAACAATTGCATTAGTTTCCACCCATACATAGATCTACAAACTAGCAAGATGGACACAAAAAGGACATATCAAATGTAGTTTCTATAATTGTTATATTTTTATTAACTTAAAACTATGTTGTTAATGTTATCTATGTAAGTTTAACAAAAAAAAAGTAGAATTTAGTACTAAATTTGTATCATTATTTACTTCGTAAAAGGTAACATTGTTTGTTGACTTCAACTTTTCTTGACCTCCCCCCCTCCCCCATGTCAACAATCGTCAAACTTTTTCAGACCCCCCATCCCCCCTATTTTGTTGACGTAATTAATGGACGTCCCCTAAAAGTACTCAATTTCTTGAAGAAAAGATTTGAAAATCATTTTTGGGGGTTCTTCTGCGTGTCATCAAAATCACCCAACGTGCCAAGTCTGGAACGCGTCCGTAGGTTGCCGACCTCTCTGGTGTAGATCACAGAACTACGTTGGCGGAGAACGGGGGAGAGCAGGGAGACGGGAACGAGTGACTAGTTGTCACTTAGGAGGGATTATAAGTTAAAGTCGTAGATGATGGTATTATTTTAATAGCCAAAGTGTTTCTGTTGTGCTTGTATTGTGTAAATAAAATTGAAACAACTAACAAACAGATGAAAAATAAAATTCAAGTTTGAATAATTTTATTTATAGACACAAATACGCTGAACATACAAAAACCTACCTGGTGGCCAAGTGGCGAGTTTATTAATCGGTTATTGTTTTTTGAAATGATATAGTTGTGAAAAATGAAAAAAGAGATGAATTACTCTCTTTATTCCAAGCATTTTGATATATAACACAACATATATTTTTTAATTTTGAAAATTCCTCTCCCCCCCCCCGATCCTGCTCCGCCCCCACATTTAGAAAAAAATGCCAAATCAGCACTAAATATGAATCCATATGTTGCTTTTAAGGTTATTTACATAGAGTGGGATGAGATGAACATTTTGTATTACATAATTGATGGTATATTTTGCATATTTTCTGACTTATTGTGAAAAGCCCACTTTTTAAAAAAAATTTCCTATATTTCTTTGTTAAGATGTCCGGTGAATTTTCTTCACCTTTAAAAATTCATATCTTCGCTTCTAATTGACCTAGATATATAAATTTGGTATCAAAATTCAGCATTTAATGTCCTCTATCTCATGAAATAGGTTTTATTCATCTTAAAAAATGTTTTAAAAAGTATGCAAGTATGCTAGGTATTTGCATTGGTCGGCGGCCATATTGGTTTTTGCTAAGTGACATCTTTTGTACAAACTCGCCAGGTTTTTTGAGTTCTTTTGACTAACGCTATATATACATTTGAAAAAACTAAAAAACGTTATCGGAACTTTGTACTATCATACTTTACTATTCATTTTCATTGAAAGCGAAAGTAAGGCAACCCGTGGCTATAAATATTTTTAAAAAATCGCAACTTTTTTTAAGCTAAAAAAGCAGCATAAAGTAGCTAATTTTTACCAATATATTTAAGTATTCCAGTCTAAACAACGTTTAATGAAACCTATATGACGCAACAGAATATTTTTAGATCTTTAATTTCATATATAATGTTTGTTTGTAAAACATTGCAAAGTATTTTTATAATTTTGCGAACTTCGACACTATGATATCACTATGAAATGTCGGCAAAAAACCTATTTTCGATAGCGCCTAATTAACTTATAATTCGGTGCCGATTTTTATAGATTATGTAATTATCTCACTTGTATATGAGTAAATTAAGATGTTTATTGTATAAACTGTGATTTAAAATACCCTGATTATGAAATAATGGCCTTTTGCGATTCTAAAATATAGAAATATAAATATTAGAAGACTATTTATGACTTTTTTTTTTTTACTTAGGACTTAGACTTAGGCCTATGGTCTATAGTCTTATAAGTATTATTATACGGTAACTTATTATACTTATAGTAGCCTACTTATCGAGTTATGGCTCAGTGCTATCTAAAACATAGATTGTGACTAGGCTTATCTAGGCCTATGGTCTTTGGTGGGCCCTATGGTTGCTATGGACACTGTGCAGTATGCTATGATGGCTATGGTCATGGTCAAAGTCTCAAAGACAAAGAATAATTTCTGTATTATGTCACATTATGTGGCTAGGTTTAGGATTTAGAATTTAGAATCAATTTAGTCAATGGACAGTCAACTTCAGTCTAGGTCTAAGTCTTTATTTTATAGACTACTTCTCAAATTTAGTTTATATGCCTACTTTAACTACTTAAATATTTGAAACAATTTAAGATCAATTAATAGTTTGAATGTCCTGATAACTTAAGAAAACTTAGAAAGTAGGCCCATCAAACATTTAAATGTCAAAAATGATGATACAAATCATACTACATGAACATTATCATCAGTTTTATAAAATTCATGAAATAGGCCTAATATGAATAATATTTAATAAATGAATCTCAATTCATAGCCGCCTTAGGCTTAACTTGAAGTGGATAACTGATCGGACTGAGCTTAATTAGTTCACGCTATCAGGTACTTAGCCCTCTCCATTGTAACAAATGTGACTTTAGTTTAGGTGCTCCGGGGACAGCAGTCAAGTGAACTAAGACAAGAGTCTGACGTGTGTCCTGAGTTTACCCAGCTCTGAGGGGTACATGGTATTAGTTTTGGGCAAGGTTTTACGCAACACGGAATTATGCTGGCCAAAATCATCACGGTAAGAAGCATTTATATACCTATCTTATCTTATACATTAGGGACGCTCCTTCTATGAAGAAGATTATTGCGTCCTATGATCATCCGTGGCCCGAGTCTAGTCTTGCACTAAAAGTTTAACTATTTCATTTATAAACAAGTGGTATATAACGTACTCAACTGTAAGTTTCTATAAAAGATATGTAGGGAAAAATAAATAAATTAGTTATATTATGTTCTTATCTTATCCTATATATTACATACGCTCCTTCTATAAAGAAGATCATTGCGTCCTACACTTGTCCGTGGTCTGAATCTAGTCTTGCATCTTTAATAATATTTTAAATTATGTTAAGTTACTGGTTATCCTGGTTTGTTCATGCAACCCATTCCATGCCCGATTGCCACTCGGGGAAAAAAATAGTACTTATATGCATTTTTTTCTCGCATTAATGGAAAAGGCAAGTGTTTTTGTCTTTATGTTCGTATTTGATGTTTAGTCAAAGGAAACGGCGACTTAAAAACAATCAATATTTGTCTTAGAAACTCGATGACTTTAACATAAAGCCTTTATTTGATATAGTATATTATGTACGATCGAACGTATTAGCTGAATCATTTTAGTCCAAGTAATCATACATTTTTTATTCGAAACTGTCGCTGCATTCGATGTGTATATGAACAATTCTATTTTTGTATTTCCGATGGGTAAAAAGTAAAGTACCTGACGAACCAAATTGATCCATAGGTCCAGTAAAGCAGCGTTCACCAGTTTCTGTGGCCACGGAATACTAAGTGATTGCGTGGCCAGCACTATGCATAGCCGCACGGGTGGGTTAATGGTCCCATTTTTTTATATTTTTAAATGCACCTTTCGAACCGAGAACGGTAACCGCTTCTTCGACATTTGAGAACATAACGCCAAGACGGATTTATTGTCGATTCATTGCTTTATTCTTCCCATTTCTAGCCTGGATTGGATATTTGTCTCGAATCAATTGTTTCTGTGAAATAAATATATCAGAAATAGAGATTGTAAACTGAAGATAAGCATATTTTAAAAACTATATTTTTTAACAATTAATTTGCTTTCAAAACAAAACCATGATTGCGAATCATTGAATGTTATCATGTGAAATAAATCAAAATTAATCATTGTTTAGTTATAAGCTATAGTTATTATGGACATTTAAACAAATGCCATTTTTATTTGAATTCTTAGGTCACAGTTTTGGGATTTATTATCTGAAGATTGATTGTAAACAACAGTTGTTTCATTTTTTTTAATGAAAACATGTTGCTAAAGGAGTGTGCATAACTTCAATAACAGACGAACAGACGTAAATACGCCCAACGACCTCTACATTGCATTTAATAATGACAAAGGATTTAAATATTTGACCTATGGATCGGTCAGTGCTTGCGTTTGGACATCAAATGACCAAGTCGATTATCCAACAGCAAAAAATAACTGCAAAGGTAAGGGTTATGCTAATTTCATAACATTTAAAGAATATATTATTCCTTTTTTAACCAGATATCGGTCAAATCAAAGACTATAATAAGATAAATCGCTTGCTTTAATATTTCTGCTATGTGATGACTGGAATTACTTATTTTCGGAATTACCGATTCCCTATACACTGACCACTTCTGAATGAGGAAAACTGACGGTTGAAGCCGATGTTTCTGACACATGTCAGTGTCTGTATTTAATTGCTATGATTCTCTTAACGAAACTTTAAAATTAAAATCGAAAGTTGTATACAGCGGAGACATTTAGGCAAACGTATGATCGCATAGGTCATTTACGACAGCGTTATTGGATGCGCACGGAAAAAGCACAGACATATAGACTCTAAAAAAAAAAAGAACAAGCGGCCCATCTTATTATAATAGTCTTTGGTCAAATCAAATATTAGTTTGTCTCTTTTTTTAGTTTTCAAGCTAAAGAAAAAAGTTACATATGCGTCCTTTAGTCATACTCGTAATTATCAAAGCAGATAAATTATTTTTTTCTTGGCAATTATAAAATTTAGATTTATATTATTTTGTATGCTCTCAACATTTTTTTCATCAATGGGAGCAATAGTGTACACGCTCAAAAGCGTTGAAAAACTGAAACTGTTGGAGACCTATTACTATGGAATTAAAATGTGGGTAGGCTTAAGTCTGAGTGTTCCAGAAGGCGTCTTCGGGTGGGAAGATGATAACACCAGATGCGATGCAACATGTATCAAAAGCTTATTTGCTAACGGTAAACGTAAATAAGCATTGATCTATTATTTGTTTAGTCGGGCGCTTACAATCGTTTCTTTAATCACAGTCGTAGTCAATTTCGATTTCTATTTTTGGTTTTCAGAACTAAGCGAAAGAAAATATAACTATTTGGCTTTTTTTCATATATAAAATGCTCTTCTCTTTATGCTGTCAGTTATAAATGTAATAAATATACTCAATGTAAAAGTTGGTTAAAATGTATTCAATATACTCAAAGTAATAGTTAGTTAAAATACAATAAATATCCTCAATGTAATAGTTAGTTAAAATGTATTAAATATACTCAATGTGATAGTTATTGTTAATACCTATGATCGTAGTCTGTTGCTAAGATTGACTGGTATTATTGAGTTACCTCTTTCCTCTTGCATGTTCATTATTTCTTAACAGTTCTTCACAACAATAATTCAATCAGTCAAATCTTGCAGCATACACATATATTTTATTATTACTCACAATTGAAAGAACAGATACAAAAGGTCCAGTACATCCAAGATATAATAATATATGAAATCCAAAACACAAGTTCATGTCACTAGTATAGTATTATAAAATATAGGCTCCTTTATACTACAACCTTCACTTCTATAACTCGGCTCTCACTAACTTTTACCGCCAAGATCCCCTGACCATTTCACCCCTGTGTTCATGTAACCTCGAGTTAATTAAGTGAGCTTAGTTCATAATGTAAATAGAATCTTCTAGTACTAATTGCTCGTCTTTTTAACTCCTGTCTATCTTCACTGATTCCTTGATATTCTCCAAGTTGTTTCCATTTGACTATATCTTCCAAACCCATATAAGTCAGTCTTTAACAGTTAGTTAAAATGTAATAAATATACTCAATGTGACAGTTAGTTAAAATGTAATAAATATACCCAATGTGATAGTTAGTTAAAATGTAATAAATATACCCAATGTGATAGGTAGTTAAAATGTAATAAATATACCCAATGTGATAGTTAGTTAAAATGTAATAAATATACTCAATGTGATAGTTAGTTAAAATGTAATAAATATACTCAATGTGATAGTTAGTTAAAATGTAATAAATATACTCAATGTGATAGTTAGTTAGAATGTAATATATATACCCAATGTGATAGTTCGTTAAAATGTAATAAATATACCCAATGTGATAGTTAGTTAAAATGTAATAAATATACCCAATGAGATAGTTTGTTAAAATGTAATAAATATACCCAATGTGATAGTTCGTTAAAATGTAATAAATATACCCAATGTGATAGTTAGTTAAAATGTAAGAAATATACACAATGTGATAATTAGTTAAAATGTAAGAAATATACCCAAATTTTATAGTTAGTTAAAATGTAATAAATATACCCAATGTGATAGTTCTTTAAAATGTAATAAATATAAACAATGTGATAGCTCGTTAAAATGTAATAAATATACCCAATGTAATAATCGTTAAAATGTAATAAATATACCCAATGTGATAGTTCGTTAAAATGTAATAAATATACCCAATGTGATAATTAGTTAAAATGTAAGAAATATACCCAAATTTTATAGTTAGTTAAAATGTAATGAATATACCCAATGTGATAGCTCGTTAAAATGTAATAAATATACCCAATGTGATAGCTCGTTAAAATGTAATAAATATACCCAATGTAATAATCGTTAAAATGTAATAAATATACCCAATGTGATAGTTCGTTAAAATGTAATAAATATACCCAATGTGATAATTAGTTAAAATGTAATAAATATTCCCAATGTGATAGTTCGTTAAAATGTAATAAATATACCCAATATTATAATTAGTTAAAATGTAATAAATATACCCAATGTGATAGTTAGTTAAAATGTAAGAAATATACCCAATGTGATAGTTAGTTAAAATGTAATAATATACTCAATGTGATAGCTCGTTAAAATGTAATAAATATACCCAACGTGATAGTTAGTTAAATGTAATAAATATACCCAATGTGATAGTTAGTTAAAATGTAATAAATATACCCAATGTGATAGTTCTTTAAAATGTAATAAATATACCCAATGTGATAGTTAGTTAAAATGTAATAAATATACCCAATGTGATAGTTAGTTAAAATGTAATAAATATAAGCAAATGTGATAGTTATTTAAAATGTAATAAATATACCCAATGTGATAGTTAGTTAAAATGTAGTAAATATACCCAATGTGATAGTTCGTTAAAATGTAATAAATATACCCAATATTATAGTTAGTTAAAATGTAATAAATATATTCTATGTGATAGTTAGTTAAAAAGTAATAAATATAGCCAATGTGATAAGTTCAATAAAATGTAATAAATATACCCAATGTAATAGTTAGTTAAAATGTAATAAATATACCCAATGTGATAGTTAGTTAAAATGTAATAAATATACTCAATGTGATAGTTAGTTAAAATGTAATTAAAATACCCAATGTTATAGTTAGTTAAAATGTAATAAATATATTCTATGTGATAGTTAGTTAAAATGTATTAAATATACCCAATGTGATAGTTAGTTAAAATGTAATAAATATACCCAATGTGATAGTTAGTTAAAATGTAATAAATATACTCAATGTGATAGTTAGTTAAAATGTAATAAATATACCCAATGTGATAGTTCTTTAAAATGTAATAAATATACCCAATGTGATAGTTAGTTAAAATGTAATAAATATACCCAATGTGATAGTTCATTAAAATGTAATAAATATACCCAATGTAATAGTTCGCTAAAATGTAATAAATATACCCAATATGATAATTAGTTAAAATGTAATAAATATACCCAATGTGATAGTTAGTTAAAATGTAAGAAATATACCCAATGTGATAGTTAGTTAAAATATAATAATATACCCAATGTGATAGCTCGTTAAAATGTAATAAATATACCCAACGTGATAGTTAGTTAAATGTAATAAATATACCCAATTTGATAGTTAGTTAAAATGTAATAAATATACCCAATGTGATAGTTAGTTAAATGTAATAAATATACTCAATGTGATAGTTAGTTAAAATGTAATAAATATACCCAATGTGATAGTTCTTTAAAATGTAATAAATATACCCAATGTGATAGTTAGTGAAAATGTAATAAATATACCCAATGTGATAGTTAGTTAAAATGTAATAAATATAAGCAAATGTGATAGTTATTTAAAATGTAATAAATATACCCAATGTGATAGTTAGTTAAAATGTAGTAAATACACCCAATGTGATAGTTCGTTAAAATGTAATAAATATACCCAATATTATAGTTAGTTAAAATGTAATAAATATATTCTATGTGATAGTTAGTTAAAAAGTAATAAATATAGCCAATGTGATAGTTCGTTAAAATGTAATAAATATACCTAATGTGATAGTTCAATAAAATGTAATAAATATACCCAATGTAATAGTTAGTTAAAATGTAATAAATATACCCAATGTGATAGTTAGTTAAAATGTAATAAATATACTCAATGTGATAGTTAGTTAAAATGTAATAAAAATACCCAATGTTATAGTTAGTTAAAATGTAATAAATATATTATATGTGATAGTTAGTTAAAATGTATTAAATATACCCAATGTGATAGTTAGTTAAAATGTAATAATTATACCCAATGTGATAGTTAGTTAAAATTTAATAAATATACCCAATGTGATAGTTAGTTAAAATGTAATAAATATACTCAATGTGATAGTTAGTTAAAATGTAATAAATATACACAATGTGATAGTTCTTTAAAATGTAATAAATATACCCAATGTGATAGTTCGTTAAAATGTAATAAATATACCCAATGTGATAGTTAGTTAAAATGTAAAAAATATACCCAATGTGATAGTTCGTTAAAATGTAATAAATATACCCAATGTAATAGTTGGCTAAAATGTAATAAATATACCCAATATGATAATTAGTTAAAATGTATTAAATATACCCAATGTGATAGTTAGTTAAAATGTAAGAAATATACCCAATGTGATAGTTAGTTAAAATGTAATAATATACCCAATGTGATAGCTCGTTAAAATGTAATAAATATACACAATGTGATAGTTCTTTAAAATGTAATAAATATACCCAATGTGATAGTTCGTTAAAATGTAATAAATATACCCAATGTGATAGTTAGTTAAAATGTAAGAAATATACCCAATGTGATAGTTCGTTAAAATGTAATAAATATACCCAATGTAATAGTTTGCTAAAATGTAATAAATATACCCAATATGATAATTAGTTAAAATGTAATAAATATACCCAATGTGATAGTTAGTTAAATGTAATAAATATACCTAATTTGATAGTTAGTTAAAATGTAATAAATATACCCAATGTGATAGTTAGTTAAATGTAATAAATATACTCAATGTGATAGTTAGTTAAAATGAAATAAATATATTCAATGTGATAGCTCGTTAAAATGTAATAAATATACCCAATGTGATAGTTCGTTAAAATGTAATAAATATACCCAATGTGATAGTTCTTTAAAATGTAATAAATATACCCAATGTGATAGTTAGTGAAAATGTAATAAATATACCCAATGTGATAGTTAGTAAAAATGTAATAAATATACTCAATGTGATAGTTAGTTAGAATGTAATAAATATACCCAATGTGATAGTTCGTTAAAATGTAATAAATATACCCAATGTGATAGTTAGTTAAAATGTAATAAATATACCCAATGAGATAGTTTGTTAAAATGTAATAATTATACCCAATGTGATAGTTCGTTAAAATTTAATAAATATACCCAATGTGATAGTTAGTTAAAATGTAAGAAATATACACAATGTGATAATTAGTTAAAATGTAAGAAATATACCCAAATTTTATAGTTAGTTAAAATGTAATAAATATACCCAATGTGATAGTTCTTTAAAATGTAATAAATATACCCAATGTGATAGCTCGTTAAAATGTAATAAATATACCCAATGTGATAGCTCGTTAAAATGTAATAAATATACCCAATGTAATAATCGTTAAAATGTAATAAATATACCCAATGTGATAGTTCGTTAAAATGTAATAAATATACCCAATGTGATAGCTCGTTAAAATGTAATAAATATACCCAATGTGATAGCTCGATAAAATGTAATAAATATACCCAATGTAATGATCGTTAAAATGTAATAAATATACCCAATGTGATAGTTCGTTAAAATGTAATAAATATACCCAATGTGATAATTAGTTAAAATGTAATAAATATTCCCAATGTGATAGTTCGTTAAAATGTAATAAATATACCCAATATTATAATTAGTTAAAATGTAATAAATATACCCAATGTGATAGTTAGTTAAAATGTAAGAAATATACCCAATGTGATAGTTAGTTAAAATGTAATAATATACCCAATGTGATAGCTCGTTAAAATGTAATAAATATACCCAACGTGATAGTTAGTTAAATGTAATAAATATACCCAATGTGATAGTTAGTTAAAATGTAATAAATATACCCAATGTGATAGTTAGTTAAATGTAATAAATATACCCAATGTTATAGTTAGTTAAAATGAAATAAATATACCCAATGTGATAGCTCGTTAAAATGTAATAAATATACCCAATGTGATAGATAGTTAAAATGTAATAAATATACTAAATGTGATAGTTCTTTAAAATGTAATAAATATACCCAATGTGATAGTTAGTTAAAATGTAATAAATATACCCAATGTGATAGTTAGTTAAAATGTAATAAATATAAGCAAATGTGATAGTTATTTAAAATGTAATAAATATACCCAATGTGATAGTTAGTTAAAATGTAGTAAATATACCCAATGTGATAGTTCGTTAAAATGTAATAAATATACCCAATATTATAGTTAGTTAAAATGTAATAAATATTTTCTATGTGATAGTTAGTTAAAAAGTAATAAATATAGCCAATGTGATAGTTCAATAAAATGTAATAAATATACCCAATGTAATAGTTAGTTAAAATGTAATAAATATACTCAATGTGATAGTTAGTTAAAATGTAATTAAAATACCCAATGTTATAGTTAGTTAAAATGTAATAAATATATTCTATGTGATAGTTAGTTAAAATGTATTAAATATACCCAATGTGATAGTTAGTTAAAATGTAATAAATATACTCAATGTGATAGTTAGTTAAAATGTAATAAATATACCCAATGTGATAGTTCTTTAAAATGTAATAAATATACCCAATGTGATAGTTAGTTAAAATGTAATAAATATACCCAATGTGATAGTTCGTTAAAATGTAATAAATATACCCAATGTAATAGTTCGCTAAAATGTAATAAATATACCCAATATGATAATTAGTTAAAATGTAATAAATATACCCAATGTGATAGTTAGTTAAAATGTAAGAAATATACCCAATGTGATAGTTAGTTAAAATGTAATAATATACCCAATGTGATAGCTCGTTAAAATGTAATAAATATACCCAACGTGATAGTTAGTTAAATGTAATAAATATACCCAATTTGATAGTTAGTTAAAATGTAATAAATATACCCAATGTGATAGTTAGTTAAATGTAATAAATATACTCAATGTGATAGTTAGTTAAAATGTAATAAATATACCCAATGTGATAGTTCTTTAAAATGTAATAAATATACCCAATGTGATAGTTAGTGAAAATGTAATAAATATACCCAATGTGATAGTTAGTTAAAATGTAATAAATATAAGCAAATGTGATAGTTATTTAAAATGTAATAAATATACCCAATGTGATAGTTAGTTAAAATGTAGTAAATACACCCAATGTGATAGTTCGTTAAAATGTAATAAATATACCCAATATTATAGTTAGTTAAAATGTAATAAATATATTCTATGTGATAGTTAGTTAAAAAGTAATAAATATAGCCAATGTGATAGTTCGTTAAAATGTAATAAATATACCTAATGTGATAGTTCAATAAAATGTAATAAATATACCCAATGTAATAGTTAGTTAAAATGTAATAAATATACCCAATGAGATAGTTAGTTAAAATGTAATAAATATACTCAATGTGATAGTTAGTTAAAATGTAATAAAAATACCCAATGTTATAGTTAGTTAAAATGTAATAAATATATTATATGTGATAGTTAGTTAAAATGTATTAAATATACCCAATGTGATAGTTAGTTAAAATGTAATAATTATACCCAATGTGATAGTTAGTTAAAATTTAATAAATATACCCAATGTGATAGTTAGTTAAAATGTAATAAATATACTCAATGTGATAGTTAGTTAAAATGTAATAAATATACACAATGTGATAGTTCTTTAAAATGTAATAAATATACTTAATGTGATAGTTCGTTAAAATGTAATAAATATACCCAATGTGATAGTTAGTTAAAATGTAAAAAATATACCCAATGTGATAGTTCGTTAAAATGTAATAAATATACCCAATGTAATAGTTCGCTAAAATGTAATAAATATACCCAATATGATAATTAGTTAAAATGTAATAAATATACCCAATGTGATAGTTAGTTAAAATGTAAGAAATATACCCAATGTGATAGTTAGTTAAAATGTAATAATATACCCAATGTGATAGCTCGTTAAATGTAATAAATATACACAATGTGATAGTTCTTTAAAATGTAATAAATATACCCAATGTGATAGTTCGTTAAAATGTAATAAATATACCCAATGTGATAGTTAGTTAAAATGTAAGAAATATACCCAATGTGATAGTTCGTTAAAATGTAATAAATATACCCAATGTAATAGTTAGCTAAAATGTAATAAATATACCCAATATGATAATTAGTTAAAATGTAATAAATATACCCAATGTGATAGTTAGTTAAATGTAATAAATATACCTAATTTGATAGTTAGTTAAAATGTAATAAATATACCCAATGTGATAGTTAGTTAAATGTAATAAATATACTCAATGTGATAGTTAGTTAAAATGAAATAAATATATTCAATGTGATAGCTCGTTAAAATGTAATAAATATACCCAATGTGATAGTTAGTTAAAATGTAATAAATATACCCAATGTGATAGTTCTTTAAAATGTAATAAATATACCCAATGTGATAGTTAGTGAAAATGTAATAAATATACCCAATGTGATAGTTAGTAAAAATGTAATAAATATACTCAATGTGATATTTAGTTAGAATGTAATAAATATACCCAATGTGATAGTTCGTTAAAATGTAATAAATATACCCAATGTGATAGTTAGTTAAAATGTAATAAATATACCCAATGAGATAGTTTGTTAAAATGTAATACATATACCCAATGTGATAGTTCGTTAAAATTTAATAAATATACCCAATGTGATAGTTAGTTAAAATGTAAGAAATATACACAATGTGATAATTAGTTAAAATGTAAGAAATATACCCAAATTTTATAGTTAGTTAAAATGTAATAAATATACCCAATGTGATAGTTCTTTAAAATGTAATAAATATACCCAATGTGATAGCTCGTTAAAATGTAATAAATATACCCAATGTGATAGCTCGTTAAAATGTAATAAATATACCCAATGTAATAATCGTTAAAATGTAATAAATATACCCAATGTGATAGTTCGTTAAAATGTAATAAATATACCCAATGTGATAGCTCGTTAAAATGTAATAAATATACCCAATGTGATAGCTCGTTAAAATGTAATAAATATACCCAATGTGATAGCTCGTTAAAATGTAATAAATATACCCAATGTAATGATCGTTAAAATGTAATAAATATACCCAATGTGATAGTTCGTTAAAATGTAATAAATATACCCAATGTGATAATTAGTTAAAATGTAATAAATATTCCCAATGTGATAGTTCGTTAAAATGTAATAAATATACCCAATATTATAATTAGTTAAAATGTAATAAATATACCCGATGTGATAGTTAGTTAAAATGTAAGAAATATACCCAATGTGATAGTTAGTTAAAATGTAATAATATACCCAATGTGATAGCTCGTTAAAATATAATAAATATACCCAACGTGATAGTTAGTTAAATGTAATAAATATACCCAATGTGATAGTTAGTTAAAATGTAATAAATATACCCAATGTGATAGTTAGTTAAATGTAATAAATATACCCAATGTTATAGTTAGTTAAAATGAAATAAATATACCCAATGTGATAGCTCGTTAAAATGTAATAAATATACCCAATGTGATAGTTAGTTAAAATGTAATAAATATACTAAATGTGATAGTTCTTTAAAATGTAATAAATATACCAAATGTGATAGTTAGTTAAAATGTAATAAATATACCCAATGTGATAGTTAGTTAAAATGTAATAAATATAAGCAAATGTGATAGTTATTTAAAATGTAATAAATATACCCAATGTGATAGTTAGTTAAAATGTAGTAAATATACCCAATGTGATAGTTCGTTAAAATGTAATAAATATACCCAATATTATAGTTAGTTAAAATGTAATAAATATATTCTATGTGATAGTTAGTTAAAAAGTAATAAATATAGCCAATGTGATAGTTCAATAAAATGTAATAAATATACCCAATGTAATAGTTAGTTAAAATGTAATAAATATACCCAATGTGATAGTTAGTTAAAATGTAATAAATATACTCAATGTGATAGTTATTTAAAATGTAATTAAAATACCCAATGTGATAGTTAGTTAAAATGTAATAAATATATTCTATGTGATAGTTAGTTAAAATTTATTAAATATACCCAATGTGATAGTTAGTTAAAATGTAATAAATATACCCAATCTTATAGTTAGTTAAAATGTAATAAATATACCCAATGTGATAGTTAGTTAAAATGTAATAAATATACTCAATGTGATAGTTAGTTAAAGTGTAATAAATATACCCAATGTGTTAGTTCTTTAAAATGTAATAAATATACCCAATGTGATAGTTAGTTAAAATGTAATAAATATACCCAATGTGATAGTTCGTTAAAATGTAATAAATATACCCAATGTAATAGTTCGCTAAAATGTAATAAATATACCCAATATGATAATTAGTTAAAATGTAATAAATATACCCAATGTGATAGTTAGTTAAAATGTAAGAAATATACCAAATGTGATAGTTAGTTAAAATGTAATAATATACCCAATGTGATAGCTCGTTAAAATGTAATAAATATACCCAACGTGATAGTTAGTTAAATGTAATAAATATACCCAATTTGATAGTTAGTTAAAATGTAATAAATATACCCAATGTGATAGTTAGTTAAATGTAATAAATATACTGAATGTGATAGTTAGTTAAAATGAAATAAATATACCCAATGTGATAGCTCGTTAAAATGTAATAAATATACCCAATGTGATAGTTAGTTAAAATGTAATAAATATACCCAATGTGATAGTTCTTTTAAATGTAATAAATATACCCAATATGATAGTTAGTGAAAATGTAATAAATATACCCAATGTGATAGTTAGTTAAAATTTAGTAAATATACCCAATGTGATAGTTCGTTAAAATGTAATAAATATACCCAATATTATAGTTAGTTAAAATGTAATAAATATATTCTATGTGATAGTTAGTTAAAAAGTAATAAATATAGCCAATGTGATAGTTCGTTAAAATGTAATAAATATACCCAATGTGATAGTTCAATAAAATGTAATAAATATACCCAATGTAATAGTTAGTTAAAATGTAATAAATATACCCAATGTGATAGTTAGTTAAAATGTAATAAATATACTCAATGTGATAGTTAGTTAAAATGTAATAAAAATACCCAATGTTATAGTTAGTTAATATGTAATAAATATATTATATGTGATAGTTAGTTAAAATGTATTAAATATACCCAATGTGATAGTTAGTTAAAATGTAATAATTATACCCAATGTGATAGTTAGTTAAAATTTAATAAATATACCCAATGTGATAGTTAGTTAAAATGTAATAAATATACTCAATGTGATAGTTAGTTAAAATGTAATAAATATACAAAATGTGATAGTTCTTTAAAATGTAATAAATATACCCAATGTGATAGTTCGTTAAAATGTAATAAATATACCCAATGTGATAGTTAGTTAAAATGTAAGAAATATACCCAATGTGATAGTTCGTTAAAATGTAATAAATATACCCAATGTAAAAGTTCGCTAAAATGTAATAAATATACCCAATATGATAATTAGTTAAAATGTAATAAATATACCCAATGTGATAGTTAGTTAAAATGTAAAAAATATACCCAATGTGATAGTTAGTTAAAATGTAATAATATACCCAATGTGATAGCTCGTTAAAATGTAATAAATATACCCAACGTGATAGTTAGTTAAATGTAATAAATATACCCAATTTGATAGTTAGTTAAAATGTAATAAATATACCCAATGTGATAGTTAGTTAAATGTAATAAATATACTAAATGTGATAGTTAGTTAAAATGAAATAAATATACCCAATGTGATAGCTCGTTAAAATGTAATAAATATACCCAATGTGATAGTTAGTTAAAATGTAATAAATATACCCAATGTGATAGTTCTTTAAAATGTAATAAATATACCCAATGTGATAGTTAGTGAAAATGTAATAAATATACCCAATGTGATAGTTAGTTAAAATGTAATAAATATAAGCAAATGTGATAGTTATTTAAAATGTAATAAATATACCCAATGTGATAGTTAGTTAAAATGTAGTAAATATACCCAATGTGATAGTTCGTTAAAATGTAATAAATATACCCAATATTATAGTTAGTTAAAATGTAATAAATATATTCTATGTGATAGTTAGTTAAAAAGTAATAAATATAGCCAATGTGATAGTTCAATAAAATGTAATAAATATACCCAATGTAATAGTTAGTTAAAATGTAATAAATATACCCAATGTGATAGTTAGTTAAAATGTAATAAATATACTCAATGTGATAGTTATTTAAAATGTAATTAAAACACCCAATGTTATAGTTAGTTAAAATGTAATAAATATATTCTATGTGATAGTTAGTTAAAATTTATTAAATATACCCAATGTGATAATTAGTTAAAATGTAATAAATATACCCAATCTTATAGTTAGTTAAAATGTAATAAATATACCCAATGTGATAGTTAGTTAAAATGTAATAAATATACTCAATGTGATAGTTAGTTAAAATGTAATAAATATACCCAATGTGATAGTTCTTTAAAATGTAATAAATATACCCAATGTGATAGTTAGTTAAAATGTAATAAATATACCCAATGTGATAGTTCGTTAAAATGTAATAAATATACCCAATGTAATAGTTCGCTAAAATGTAATAAATATACCCAATATGATAATTAGTTAAAATGTAATAAATATACCCAATGTGATAGTTAGTTAAAATGTAAGAAATATACCCAATGTGATAGTTAGTTAAAATGTAATAATATACCCAATGTGATAGCTCGTTAAAATGTAATAAATATACCCAACGTGATAGTTAGTTAAATGTAATAAATATACCCAATTTGATAGTTAGTTAAAATGTAATAAATATACCCAATGTGATAGTTAGTTAAATGTAATAAATATACTGAATGTGATAGTTAGTTAAAATGAAATAAATATACCCAATGTGATAGCTCGTTAAAATGTAATAAATATACCCAATGTGATAGTTAGTTAAAATGTAATAAATATACCCAATGTGATAGTTCTTTTAAATGTAAAAAATATACTCAATGTGATAGTTAGTGAAAATGTAATAAATATACCCAATGTGATAGTTAGTTAAAATGTAATAAATATAAGCAAATGTGATAGTTATTTAAAATGTAATAAATATACCCAATGTGATAGTTAGTTAAAATGTAGTAAATATACCCAATGTGATAGTTCGTTAAAAGGTAATAAATATACCCAATATTATAGTTAGTTAAAATGTAATAAATATATTCTATGTGATAGTTAGTTAAAAAGTAATAAATATAGCCAATGTGATAGTTCGTTAAAATGTAATAAATATACCCAATGTGATAGTTCAATAAAATGTAATAAATATACCCAATGTGATAGTTAGTTAAAATGTAATAAATATACTCAATGTGATAGTTAGTTAAAATGTAATAAAAATACCCAATGTTATAGTTAGTTAAAATGTAATAAATATATTATATGTGATAGTTAGTTAAAATGTATTAAATATACCCAATGTGATAGTTAGTTAAAATGTAATAATTATACCCAATGTGATAGTTAGTTAAAATTTAATAAATATACCTAATGTAATAGTTACTTAAAATGTAATAAATATACTCAATGTGATAGTTAGTTAAAATGTAATAAATATACGCAATGTGATAGTTCTTTAAAATGTAATAAATATACCCAATGTGATAGTTCGTTAAAATGTAATAAATATACCCAATGTGATAGTTAGTTAAAATGTAAGAAATATACCCAATGTGATAGTTCGTTAAAATGTAATAAATATACCCAATGTAATAGTTCGCTAAAATGTAATAAATATACCCAATATGATAATTAGTTAAAATGTAATAAATATACCCAATGTGATAGTTAGTTAAAATGTAAGAAATATACCCAATGTGATAGTTAGTTAAAATGTAATAATATACCCAATGTGATAGCTCGTTAAAATGTAATAAATATACCCAACGTGATAGTTAGTTAAATGTAATAAATATACCCAAATTGATAGTTAGTTAAAATGTAATAAATATACCCAATGTGATAGTTAGTTAAATGTAATAAATATACTCAATGTGATAGTTAGTTAAAATGAAATAAATATACCCAATGTGATAGCTCGTTAAAATGTAATAAATATACCCAATGTGATAGTTAGTTAAAATGTAATACATATACCCAATGTGATAGTTCTTTAAAATGTAATAAATATACCCAATGTGATAGTTAGTGAAAATGTAATAAATATACCCAATGTGATAGTTAGTTAAAATGTAATAAATATAAGCAAATGTGATAGTTATTTAAAATGTAATAAATATACCCAATGTGATAGTTAGTTAAAATGTAGTAAATATACCCAATGTGATAGTTCGTTAAAATGTAATAAATATACCCAATATTATAGTTAGTTAAAATGAAATAAATATATTCTATGTGATAGTTAGTTAAAAAGTAATAAATATAGCCAATGTGATAGTTCGTTAAAATGTAATAAATATACCCAATGTGATAGTTCAATAAAATGTAATAAATATACCCAATGTAATAGTTAGTTAAAATGTAATAAAAATACCCAATGTGATAGTTAGTTGAAATGTAATAAATATATTATATGTGATAGTTAGTTAAAATGTATTAAATATACCCAATGTGATAGTTAGTTAAAATGTAATAAATATACCCAATGTGATAGTTCGTTAAAATGTAATAAATATACCCAATGTAATAGTTCGCTAAAATGTAATAAATGTACCCAATATGATAATTAGTTAAAATGTAATAAATATACCCAATGTGATAGTTAGTTAAAATGTAAGAAATATACCCAATGTGATAGTTAGTTAAAATGTACAAATATACCCAATGTGATAGCTCGTTAAAATGTAATAAATATACCCAACGTGATAGTTAGTTAAATGTAATAAATATACCCAATTTGATAGTTAGTTAAAATGTAATAAATATACCCAATGTGATAGTTAGTTAAATGTAATAAATATACTCAATGTGATAGTTAGTTAAAATGAAATAAATATACCCAATGTGATAGCTCGTTAAAATGTAATAAATATACCCAATGTGATAGTTCTTTAAAATGTAATAAATATACCCAATGTAATAGTTAGTTAAAATGTAATAAATATACCCAATGTGATAGTTAGTTAAAATGTAATAAATATAAGCAAATGTGATAGTTATTTAAAATGTAATAAATATACCCAATGTGATAGTTAGTTAAAATGTAGTAAATATACCCAATGTGATAGTTCGTTAAAATGTAATAAATATACCCAATATTATAGTTAGTTAAAATGAAATAAATATATTCTATGTGATAGTTAGTTAAAAAGTAATAAATATAGCCAATGTGATAGTTCGTTAAAATGTAATAAATATACCCAATGTGATAGTTCAATAAAATGTAATAAATATACCCAATGTAATAGTTAGTTAAAATGTAATAAAAATACCCAATGTGATAGTTAGTTAAAATGTAATAAATATACTCAATGTGATAGTTAGTTAAAATGTAATAAAAATACCCAATGTTATAGTTAGTTGAAATGTAATAAATATATTATATGTGATAGTTAGTTAAAATGTATTAAATATACCCAATGTGATAGTTCGTTAAAATGTAATAAATATACCCAATGTAATAGTTCGCTAAAATGTAATAAATATACCTAATATGATAATTAGTTAAAATGTAAAAAATATACCCAATGTGATAGTTAGTTAAAATGTAAGAAATATACCCAATGTGATAGTTAGTTAAAATGTAATAATATACCCAATGTGATAGCTCGTTAAAATGTAATAAATATACCCAACGTGATAGTTAGTTAAATGTAATAAATATACCCAATTTGATAGTTAGTTAAAATGTAATAAATATACCCAATGTGATAGTTAGTTAAATGTAATAAATATACTCAATGTGATAGTTAGTTAAAATGAAATAAATATACCCAATGTGATAGCTCGTTAAAATGTAATAAATATACCCAATGTGATAGTTCTTTAAAATGTAATAAATATACCCAATGTGATAGTTAGTGAAAATGTAATAAATATACCCAATGTGAAAGTTAGTTAAAATGTAATAAATATAAGCAAATGTGATAGTTATTTTAAATGTAATAAATATACCCAATGTGATAGTTAGTTAAAATGTAGTAAATATACCCAATGTGATAGTTCGTTAAAATGTAATAAATATACCCAATATTATAGTTAGTTAAAATGTAATAAATATATTTTATGTGATAGTTAGTTAAAAAGTAATAAATATAGCCAATGTGATAGTTCGTTAAAATGTAATAAATATACCCAATGTGATAGTTCAATAAAATGTAATAAATATACCCAATGTAATAGTTAGTTAAAATGTAATAAATATACCCAATGTGATAGTTCGTTAAAATGTAATAAATATACTCAATGTGATAGTTAGTTAAAATGTAATAAAAATAACCAATGTTATAGTTAGATAAAATGTAATAAATATATTATATGTGATAGTTAGTTAAAATGTATTAAATATACCCAATGTGATAGTTAGTTAAAATGTAATAATTATACCCAATGTGATAGTTAGTTAAAATTTAATAAATATACCCAATGTGATAGTTCGTTAAAATGTAATAAATATACCCAATGTGATAATTAGTTAAAATGTAATAAATATTCCCAATGTGATAGTTCGTTAAAATGTAATAAATATACCCAATATTATAATTAGTTAAAATGTAATAAATATACCCAATGTGATAGTTAGTTAAAATGTAAGAAATATACCCAATGTGATAGTTAGTTAAAATGTAATAATATACCCAATGTGATAGCTCGTTAAAATGTAATAAATATACCCAACGTGATAGTTAGTTAAATGTAATAAATATACCCAATGTGATAGTTAGTTAAAATGTAATAAATATACCCAATGTGATAGTTAGTTAAATGTAATAAATATACCCAATGTTATAGTTAGTTAAAATGAAATAAATATACCCAATGTGATAGCTCGTTAAAATGTAATAAATATACCCAATGTGATAGTTAGTTAAAATGTAATAAATATACCCAATGTGATAGTTCTTTAAAATGTAATAAATATACCCAATGTGATAGTTAGTTAAAATGTAATAAATATACCCAATGTGATAGTTAGTTAAAATGTAATAAATATAAGCAAATGTGATAGTTATGTAAAATGTAATAAATATACCCAATGTGATAGTTAGTTAAAATGTAGTAAATATACCCAATGTTATAGTTCGTTAAAATGTAATAAATATACCCAATATTATAGTTAGTTAAAATGTAATAAATATATTCTATGTGATAGTTAGTTAAAAAGTAATAAATATAGCCAATGTGATAGTTCAATAAAATGTAATAAATATACCCAATGTAATAGTTAGTTAAAATGTAATAAATATACCCAATGTGATAGTTAGTTAAAATGTAATAAATATACTCAATGTGATAGTTATTTAAAATGTAATTAAAATACCCAATGTTATAGTTAGTTAAAATGTAATAATATACCCAATGTGATAGCTCGTTAAAATGTAATAAATATACCCAACGTGATAGTTAGTTAAATGTAATAAATATACCCAATTTGATAGTTAGTTAAAATGTAATAAATATACCCAATGTGATAGTTAGTTAAATGTAATAAATATACTCAATGTGATAGTTAGTTAAAATGAAATAAATATACCCAATGTGATAGCTCGTTAAAATGTAATAAATATACCCAATGTGATAGTTAGTTAAAATGTAATAAATATACCCAATGTGATAGTTCTTTAAAATGTAATAAATATACCCAATGTGATAGTTAGTGAAAATGTAATAAATATACCCAATGTGATAGTTAGTTAAAATGTAATAAATATAAGCAAATGTGATAGTTATTTAAAATGTAATAAATATACCCAATGTGATAGTTAGTTAAAATGTAGTAAATATACCCAATGTGATAGTTCGTTAAAATGTAATAAATATACCCAATATTATAGTTAGTTAAAATGAAATAAATATATTCTATGTGATAGTTAGTTAAAAAGTAATAAATATAGCCAATGTGATAGTTCGTTAAAATGTAATAAATATACCCAATGTGATAGTTCAATAAAATGTAATAAATATACCCAATGTAATAGTTAGTTAAAATGTAATAAAAATACCCAATGTGATAGTTAGTTAAAATGTAATAAATATACTCAATGTGATAGTTAATTTAAATGTAATAAAAATGCCCAATGTTATAGTTAGTTGAAATGTAATAAATATATTATATGTGATAGTTAGTTAAAATGTATTAAATATACCCAATGTGAAAGTTAGTTAAAATGTAATAAATATACCCAATGTGATAGTTCGTTAAAATGTAATAAATATACCCAATGTAATAGTTCGCTAAAATGTAATAAATATACCCAATATGATAATTAGTTAAAATGTAATAAATATACCCAATGTGATAGTTAGTTAAAATGTAAGAAATATACCCAATGTGATAGTTAGTTAAAATGTAATAATATACCCAATGTGATAGCTCGTTAAAATGTAATAAATATACCCAACGTGATAGTTAGTTAAATGTAATAAATATACCCAATTTGATAGTTAGTTAAAATGTAATAAATATACCCAATGTGATAGTTAGTTAAATGTAATAAATATACTCAATGTGATAGTTAGTTAAAATGAAATAAATATACCCAATGTGATAGCTCGTTAAAATGTAATAAATATACCCAATGTGATAGTTCTTTAAAATGTAATAAATATACCCAATGTGATAGTTAGTGAAAATGTAATAAATATACCCAATGTGATAGTTAGTTAAAATGTAATAAATATAAGCAAATGTGATAGTTATTTAAAATGTAATAAATATACCCAATGTGATAGTTAGTTAAAATGTAGTAAATATACCCAATGTGATAGTTCGTTAAAATGTAATAAATATACCCAATATTATAGTTAGTTAAAATGTAATAAATATATTCTATGTGATAGTTAGTTAAAAAGTAATAAATATAGCCAATGTGATAGTTCGTTAAAATGTAATAAATATACCCAATGTGATAGTTTAATAAAATGTAATAAATATACCCAATGTAATAGTTAGTTAAAATGTAATAAATATACCCAATGTGATAGTTAGTTAAAATGTAATAAATATACTCAATGTGATAGTTAGTTAAAATGTAATAAAAATAACCAATGTTATAGTTAGTTAAAATGTAATAAATATATTATATGTGATAGTTAGTTAAAATGTATTAAATATACCCAATGTGATAGTTAGTTAAAATGTAATAATTATACCCAATGTGATAGTTAGTTAAAATTAAATAAATATACCCAATGTGATAGTTAGTTAAAATGTAATAAATATACTCAATGTGATAGTTAGTTAAAATGTAATAAATATACACAATGTGATAGTTCTTTAAAATGTAATAAATATACCCAATAGGATAGTTCGTTAAAATGTAATAAATATACCCAATGTGATAGCTAGTTAAAATGTAAGAAATATACCCAATGTGATAGTTAGTTAAAATGTAATAATATACCCAATGTGATAGCTCGTTAAAATGTAATAAATATACCCAACGTGAAAGTTAGTTAAATGTAATAAATATACCCAATGTGATAGTTAGTTAAAATGTAATAAATATACCCAATGTTATAGTTACTTAAATGTAATAAATATACCCAATGTGATAGTTAGTTAAAATGAAATAAATATACCCAATGTGATAGCTCGTTAAAATGTAATAAATATACCCAATGTGATAGTTAGTTAAAATGTAATAAATATACCCAATGTGATAGTTAGTTAAAATGTAATAAATATAAGCAAATGTAATAGTTAGTTAAAATTAAATAAATATACCCAATGTGATAGTTAGTTAAAATGTAATAAATATAAGCAAATGTGATAGTTATTTAAAATGTAATAAATATACCCAATGTGATAGTTAATTAAAATGTAGTAAAAATACCCAATGTGATAGTTCGTTAAAATGTAATAAATATACCCAATATTATAGTTAGTTAAAATGTAATAAATATATTCTATGTGATAGTTAGTTAAAAAGTAATAAATATAGCCAATGTGATAGTTCGTTAAAATGTAATAAATATACCCAATGTGATAGTTCAATAAAATGTAATAAATATACCCAATGTAATAGTTAGTTAAAATGTAATAAATATACCCAATGTGATAGTTAGTTTAAATGTAATAAATATACTCAATGTGATAGTTAGTTAAAATGTAATAAAAATACCCAGTGTTATAGTTAGTTAAAATGTAATAAATATTTTCTATGTGATAGTTAGTTAAAATGTATTAAATATACCCAATGTGATAGTTAGTAAAAATGTAATAAATATATTCTATGTGATAGTTAGTTAAAATGTAATAAATATACCCAGTGTGATAGTTAGTTAAAATGTAATAAATATACCCTATGTGATAGTTAGTTAAAATGTAATAAATATACTCAATGTGATAGTTAGTTAAAATGTAATAAATATACCCAATGCGATAGTTCTTTAAAATGTAATAAATATACCCAATGTGATAGTTAGTTAAAATGTAATAAATATACCCAATGTGATAGTTAGTTATAATGTAATAAATATACCCAATGTGATAGTTCGTTAAAATGTAATAAATATACCCAAAGTGATAGTTCGTTAAAATGTAATAAATATTCTCAATGTGATAGTTAGTTAAAATGTAATAAATATACCCAATGTTATAGTTAGTTAAAATGTAATTAATATACCCAATGTAATAGTTAGTTAAAATGTAATAAATATACCCAATGTGATAGTTAGTTAAAATGTAATAAATATACTCAATGTGATAGTTAGTTAAAATGTAATACATATATTCTATGTGATAGTTAGTTAAAATGTAATAAATATACCCAATGTGATAGTTCTTTAAAATGTAAAAAATATACCCAATGTGATAGTTAATTAAAATGTAATAAATATACCCAATGTGATAGTTCGTTAAAATGTAATAAATATACCCAATGTGATAGTTAATTAAAATGTTATAAATATACTCAAGTTGATAGTAAGTTAAAATGTAATAAATATACCCAATGTGATAGTTAGTTAAAATGTAGTAAATATACCCAATGTGATAGTTCGTTAAAATGTAATAAATATACCCAATATTATAGTTAGTTAAAATGTAATAAATATATTCTATGTGATAGTTAGTTAAAAAGTAATAAATATAGCCAATGTGATAGTTCGTTAAAATGTAATAAATATACCCAATGTGATAGTTCAATAAAATGTAATAAATATACCCAATGTAATAGTTAGTTAAAATGTAATAAATATACCCAATGTGATAGTTAGTTAAAATGTAATAAAAATACCCAATGTTATAGTTAGTTGAAATGTAATAAATATATTATATGTGATAGTTAGTTAAAATGTATTAAATATATAGCCAATGTGATAGTTAGTTAAAATGTAATAAATATACCCAATGTGATAGTTCGTTAAAATGTAATAAAAATACCCAATGTTATAGTTAGTTGAAATGTAATAAATATATTATATGTGATAGTTAGTTAAAATGTATTAAATATACCCAATGTGATAGTTAGTTAAAATGTAATAAATATACCCAATGTGATAGTTCGTTAAAATGTAATAAATATACCCAATGTAATAGTTCGCTAAAATGTAATAAATATACCCAATATGATAATTAGTTAAAATGTAATAAATATACCCAATGTGATAGTTAGTTAAAATGTAAGAAATATACCCAATGTGATAGTTAGTTAAAATGTAATAATATACCCAATGTGATAGCTCGTTAAAATGTAATAAATATACCCAACGTGATAGTTAGTTAAATATAATAAGTATACCCAATTTGATAGTTAGTTAAAATGTAATAAATATACCCAATGTGATAGTTAGTTAAATGTAATAAATATACTCAATGTGATAGTTAGTTAAAATGAAATAAATATACCCAATGTGATAGCTCGTTAAAATGTAATAAATATACCCAATGTGATAGTTAGTTAAAATGTAATAACTATACCTAATGTGATAGTTCTTTAAAATGTAATAAATATACCCAATGTGATAGTTAGTGAAAATGTAATAAATATACCCAATGTGATAGTTAGTTAAAATGTAATAAATATAAGCAAATGTGATAGTTATTTAAAATGTAATAAATATACCCAATGTGATAGTTAGTTAAAATGTAGTAAATATACCCAATGTGATAGTTCGTTAAAATGTAATAAATATACCCAATATTATAGTTAGTTAAAATGTAATAAATATATTCTATGTGATAGTTAGTTAAAAAGTAATAAATATAGCCAATGTGATAGTTCGTTAAAATGTAATAAATATACCCAATGTGATAGTTCAATAAAATGTAATAAATATACCCAATGTAATAGTTAGTTAAAAGGTAATAAATATACCCAATGTGATAGTTAGTTAAAATGTAATAAATATACTCAATGTGATAGTTAGTTAAAATGTAATAAAAATAACCAATGTTATAGTTAGTTAAAATGTAATAAATATATTATATGTGATAGTTAGTTAAAATGTATTAAATATACCCAATGTGATAGTTAGTTAAAATGTAATAATTATACCCAATGTGATAGTTAGTTAAAATTTAATAAATATACCCAATGTGATAGTTAGTTAAAATGTAATAAATATACTCAATGTGATAGTTAGTTAAAATGTAATAAATATACACAATGTGATAGTTCTTTAAAATGTAATAAATATACCCAATGTGATAGTTAGTTAAAATGTAATAAATATACTCAATGTGATAGTTAGTTAAAATGTAATAAATATACACAATGTGATAGTTCTTTAAAATGTAATAAATATACCCAATGTGATAGTTCGTTAAAATGTAATAAATATACCCAACGTGATAGCTAGTTAAAATGTAAGAAATATACCCAATGTGATAGTTAGTTAAAATGTAATAATATACCCAATGTGATAGCTCGTTAAAATGTAATAAATATACCCAACGTGATAGTTAGTTAAATGTAATAAATATACGCAATGTGATAGTTAGTTAAAATGTAATAAATATACCCAATGTTATAGTTACTTAAATGTAATAAATATACCCAATGTGATAGTTAGTTAAAATGAAATAAATATACCCAATGTGATAGCTCGTTAAAATGTAATAAATATACCCAATGTGATAGTTAGTTAAAATGTAATAAATATACCCAATGTGATAGTTAGTTAAAATGTAATAAATATAAGCAAATGTAATAGTTAGTTAAAATGTAATAAATATACCCAATGTGATAGTTAGTTAAAATGTAATAAATATAAGCAAATGTGATAGTTATTTAAAATGTAATAAATATACCCAATGTGATAGTTAGTTAAAATGTAGTAAATATACCCAATGTTATAGTTCGTTAAAATGTAATAAATATACCCAATATTATAGTTAGTTAAAATGTAATAAATATATTCTATGTGATAGTTAGTTAAAAAGTAATAAATATAGCCAATGTGATAGTTCGTTAAAATGTAATAAATATACCCAATGTGATAGTTCAATAAAATGTAATAAATATACCCAATGTAATAGTTAGTTAAAATGTAATAAATATACCCAATGTGATAGTTAGTTTAAATGTAATAAATATACTCAATGTGATAGTTAGTTAAAATGTAATAAAAATACCCAGTGTTATAGTTAGTTAAAATGTAATAAATATATTCTATGTGATAGTTAGTTAAAATGTATTAAATATACCCAATGTGATAGTTAGTAAAAATGTAATAAATATATTCTATGTGATAGTAAGTTAAAATGTAATAAATATACCAAGTGTGATAGTTAGTTAAAATGTAATAAATATACCCTATGTGATAGTTAGTTAAAATGTAATAAATATACTTAATGTGATAGTTAGTTAAAATGTAATAAATATACCCAATGCGATAGTTCTTTAAAATGTAATAAATATACCCAATGTGATAGTTAGTTAAAATGTAATAAATATACCCAATGTGATAGTTCGTTAAAATGTAATAAATATACCCAATGTGATAGTTCGTTAAAGTGTAATAAATATTCTCAATGTGATAGTTAGTTAAAATGTAATAAATATACCCAATGTTATAGTTAGTTAAAATGTAATTAATATACCCAATGTAATAGTTAGTTAAAATGTTATAAATATACCCAATGTGATAGTTAGTTAAAATGTAATAAATATACTCAATGTGATAGTTAGTTAAAATGTAATACATATATTCTATGTGATAGTTAGTTAAAATGTAATAAATATACCCAATGTGATAGTTCTTTAAAATGTAAAAAATATACCCAATGTGATAGTTAATTAAAATGTAATAAATATACCCAATGTGATAGTTCGTTAAAATGTAATAAATATACCCAATGTGATAGGTAATTAAAATGTTATAAATATACTCAAGTTGATAGTAAGTTAAAATGTAATAAATATACCCAATGTGATAGTTCGTTAAAATGTAATAAATATACCCAATATTATAGTTAGTTAAAATGTAATAAATATATTCTATGTGATAGTTAGTTAAAAAGTAATAAATATACCCAATGTGATAGTTAGTTAAAATGTAATAAATATACCCAATGTGATAGTTCAATAAAATGTAATAAATATACCCAATGCAATAGTTAGTTAAAATGTAATAAATATACCCAATGTGATAGTTAGTTAAAATGTAATAAATATACTCAATGTGATAGTTAGTTAAAATGTAATAAAAATAACCAATGTTATAGTTAGTTAAAATGTAATAAATATATTATATGTGATAGTTAGTTAAAATGTATTAAATATACCCAATGTGATAGTTAGTTAAAATGTAATAATTATACCCAATGTGATAGTTAGTTAAAATGTAATAAATATACCCAAAGTGATAGTTAGTTAAAATGTAATAAATATAAGCAAATGTAATAGTTAGTTAAAATGTAATAAATATACCCAATGTGATAGTTAGTTAAAATGTAATAAATATAAGCAAATGTGATAGTTATTTAAAATGTAATAAATATACCCAATGTGATAGTTAGTTAAAATGTAGTAAATATACCCAATGTGATAGTTCGTTAAAATGTAATAAATATACCCAATATTATAGTTAGTTAAAATGTAATAAATATATTCTATGTGATAGTTAGTTAAAAAGTAATAAATATAGCCAATGTGATAGTTCGTTAAAATGTAATAAATATACCCAATGTGATAGTTCAATAAAATGTAATAAATATACCCAATGTAATAGTTAGTTAAAATGTAATAAATATACCCAATGTGATAGTTAGTTAAATGTAATAAATATACTCAATGTGATAGTTAGTTAAAATGTAATAAAAATACCCAGTGTTATAGTTAGTTAAAATGTAATAAATATATTCTATGTGATAGTTAGTTAAAATGTATCAAATATACCCAATGTGATAGTTAGTAAAAATGTAATAAATATATTCTATGTGATAGTTAGTTAAAATGTAATAAATATACCCAGTGTGATAGTTAGTTAAAATGTAATAAATATACCCTATGTGATAGTTAGTTAAAATGTAATAAATATACTCAATGTGATAGATAGTTAAAATGTAATAAATATACCCAATGCGATAGTTCTTTAAAATGTAATAAATATACCCAATGTGATAGTTAGTTAAAATGTAATAAATATACCCAATGTGATAGTTCGTTAAAATGTAATAAATATACCCAATGTGATAGTTCGTTAAAATGTAATAAATATTCTCAATGTGATAGTTAGTTAAAATGTAATAAATATACCCAATGTTATAGTTAGTTAAAATGTAATTAATATACCCAATGTTATAGTTATTTAAAATTTAATAAATATACCCAATGTGATAGTTAGTTAAAATGTAATAAATATACTCAATGTGATAGTTAGTTAAAATGTAATAAATATACACAATGTGATAGTTCTTTAAAATGTAATAAATATACCCAGTGTGATAGTTCGTTAAAATGTAATAAATATACCCAATGTGATAGTTAGTTAAAATGTAAGAAATATACCCAATGTGATAGTTAGTTAAAATGTAATAATATACTCAATGTGATAGCTCGTTAAAATGTAATAAATATACTTAACGTGATAGTTAGTTAAATGTAATAAATATACCCAATGTGATAGTTAGTTAAAATGTAATAAATATACCCAATGTTATAGTTACTTAAATGTAATAAATATACCCAATGTGATAGTTAGTTAAAATGAAATAAATATACCCAATGTGATAGCTCGTTAAAATGTAATAAATATACCCAATGTGATAGTTAGTTAAAATGTAATAAATATACCCAATGTGATAGTTAGTTAAAATGTAATAAATATAAGCAAATGTAATAGTTAGTTAAAATGTAATAAATATACCCAATGTGATAGTTAGTTAAAATGTAATAAATATAAGCAAATGTGATAGTTATTTAAAATGTAATAAATATACCCAATGTGATAGTTAGTTAAAATGTAGTAAATATACCCAATGTGATAGTTCGTTAAAATGTAATAAATATACCCAATATTATAGTTAGTTAAAATGTAATAAATATATTCTATGTGATAGTTAGTTAAAAAGTAATAAATATAGCCAATGTGATAGTTCGTTAAAATGTAATAAATATACCCAATGTGATAGTTCAATAAAATGTAATAAATATACCCAATGTAATAGTTAGTTAAAATGTAATAAATATACCCAATGTGATAGTTAGTTAAAATGTAATAAATATACTCAATGTGATAGTTAGTTAAAATGTAATAAAAATACCCAGTGTTATAGTTAGTTAAAATGTAATAAATATATTCTATGTGATAGTTAGTTAAAATGTATTAAATATACCCAATGTGATAGTTAGTAAAAATGTAATAAATATATTTTATGTGATAGTTAGTTAAAATGTAATAAATATACCCAGTGTGATAGTTAGTTAAAATGTAATAAATATACCCTATGTGATAGTTAGTTAAAATGTAATAAATATACTCAATGTGATAGTTAGTTAAAATGTAATAAATATACCCAATGCGATAGTTCTTTAAAATGTAATAAATATACCCAATGTGATAGTTAGTTAAAATGTAATAAATATACCCAATGTGATAGTTCGTTAAAATGTAATAAATATACCCAATGTGATAGTTCGTTAAAATGTAATAAATATTCTCAATGTGATAGTTAGTTAAAATGTAATAAATATACCCAATGTTATAGTTAGTTAAAATGTAATTAATATACCCAATGTTATAGTTATTTAAAATGTAATAAATATACCCAATGTTGTAGTTAGTTAAAATGTAATAAATATACCCAATGTGATAGTTAGTTAAAATGTAATACATATATTCTATGTGATAGTTAGTTAAAATGTAATAAATATACCCAATGTGATAGTTCTTTAAAATGTAAAAATATACCCAATGTGATAGTTAATTAAAATGTAATAAATATACCCAATGTGATAGTTCGTTAAAATGTAATAAATATACCCAATGTGATAGTTAATTAAAATGTTATAAATATACTCAAGTTGATAGTAAGTTAAAATGTAATAAATATACCCAATGTGATAGTTAGTTAAAATGTAATAAATATACTAAATGTGATAGTTAGTTAAAATGTTATAAATATACTCAATATGATAGTTTGTTAAAATGTAATGATTTTCACTCTAAGCGCTAAGCACCCATTAGAGCAGGCAAACTGTGGCGGATCAGCACCTTATTGTCTTGGGGCTGCTCAGATTGTGGCGGGCGGTAGCTGATCAGTGAGGTGCGAAGACCTCTCCCACCGACAGAGGCAACCCGTAGCGTCCGTACCTTATGCCAATCAGGATGGGCTTATAACCCGTGACTGTTGCCTCCCGTGTTGTTTTAGCTGCTTTGTAACAGCACCAGAGTTTCCCCTCCGGGACGACCCTGCTAACCCAACGCAGATTGCGCTGGGTGGGTCATGTCAGCCGGATGCAAGACGCCCGCAGCCCTAAAGACATTTTGTATGGAGAGCTGGAGTATGGCACAATGGTCCCAGGGCGACCAATACTAAACTACGGGCACGTTTTGAAACGTGACCTTAGGTCTACAAACATCGACCTGCATTCCTGGGAGCAGTCTGCAATGGACCGCACAGCATGGAGACAGGCCGTTCATGCTGGTGTATCTGCCTCTGAGAATAAGAGAACCAACTAATCTCTGGAGAAAAGAATGAAGAGAAAAGACTTAAAACCACCAGATGTACAGACTGCTACACAATACAGATGCCTCGATTATCCAGGGACTGCCACTCAAGAATCGGACTGTTCAGCCACAACCGTATTTGCAAAAGTAGCCATTGAAGTTGTAGAGGGGCGCATCCATTGTTTCTCGAGACAGAAGTAGCCATTATTATTATTATTATTATTAGAATGATTTTCACAAAAGTTATTAACCCCATATGTATGTATTTATTTTCACAGGTACACCAAACGGTGGAAACTGCGTGTACTGGTTCTACAATCAGCATCAGCCGAGACTAGATGATATTCAATGTGACTGGCGCACATTTTACATTTGTTAAAAACCATTTTTTAACGTCGTTTAAAAGAAAATGGGAATACAATTTTCTATAAGATAGTTAATAATATATTTTTTCAAAAAAAAAAATGTTTATCGCCCACTTAATTAATGAATCTGTTTTTTTTTCTTTTATTTAAAAAGCATTAATAGAAGTTGTTTTCTTTTTTTAAATAATTTTAAATTGATATTTTTTTAGAGTTGTTATATAAACATGCTTCTAAATTTGTAATGTTAAAAAAAAAAGTAAGAGTATTTTTTTTTTTTACTTGTGGATTTTTTCATATTTTGTTTTTATTTTTTACGCTCTGATAATGGTATATTTTCCGTTCGACTTAATGAGTGACTACGTCTTGGGTAAGAATGTTTCTTCTCTTTTAAAATGCCCTGTAATTTGTGGTCAGGTTGTTGCTAATTGATACTATTTTTCAAAAGAACCTCATGGGATGCTCCACATTGTTATAAGAGCTTAGCTCGTCACGTCCTGGATGGGATCCCACCAACAACACCTGATATTCACGCCGGAGATGACCCAACGACTTGCAGTATGTCGTATCCTACAGGACTACGGCCTCAAAACAAGTGCCTCTGCCAACATCTATGTTGAACTCCAACAACACCGCAGAAAAGTAGACAAAATCACCATGATGTACAAAATCATGAATGGCCACGTGGACATGTCCATACAGTCAGGTCTTATCCAAAAAATGCCCACTCTACCAGAGGTCATAGATCCACACGCACAACATACGTTTATAAATATTTTTGTCCGTCAGCCATTAGACTGTTGAACACACTGGACCAAGCCTTCATCACTGCCCCCTCTGTGCCAACTTTCAAAATTTCACTGAAAAACTTGACCAAAGACCTTCAATGATACCATGTCGACTGTTTCTGACTTTCATAGTTATAAATTGTTAATGCACAAATTGTGATCGCAGAGCATTTGTTATCCAATCAACCGAAATTGTGGACTTTGTCCTCTTCTCAACAGCATCATGAATAAGAAGACATTTATTGTATAAGGTCTATTTCAGCCGGTAATACATAACTGCAGATTTTTTATACGAAACACACAAGGCAATGCTGTTCACAATTAGAACAATAAAGAGCGATAATCACACAAGACCGTGACAAGGTCTCCATATTATATTATTTCAATTCCCAAGTCATTTAAGTCCACGATACATGTCTGTCTATACCACACCCAACTAAATGTATTTACACATTCTGCTATCATGGCGTCATCTTGCGTAACTTAGTTACATAAAATACGTCACTTAGAGATTTGTTTACTTTGGCGTTCATTATAATTACGTTATTCTCTAATACACATTAGGCACTTTGGTCGAGCGGCAGTGCGTTCAGCTGGCAAACCGAAGGTCCTGGGTTCGAATCATGTTTAAGGCCAGGATTTGATGGGTCTGAAGGGTGTCCCTGAGTCTACCCAGCACTGATGGGTACCTGACTTTAGTTGGGGAAAAGTAAAACGCGGATGGGTATTGTGCAGGCCACACAATCCACCGGTATGCCGTGGTCACAGAAACTGGTGAACGCTGCTTCACCAGCCCCATTGATCATTCTGATCCGACGGGAAACTTTACTTTTACTAGTGCACAATGGTCACCGAATTCATAATCTCTTGCAGCTAATATTGTCTCGTCACACTTCAATTCCAACTGAGGCGGTTTTTCTCAAAAGTGAGTTAATGATAAATTTATCTAGTATAAAGCAGGGGTCGGCAACCTTTTGATAATAGTGTGCCAAAGTAGGATTTCTAATTCATTCGGCGTGCAAACATCCTAAGAGTCATCCTGCTCAAGCACTAAATTTCTTGTCAAAGCGACTTGGATTGCCTTTTCGGTAGTCTTCCGCGTGCCCTTGAACATTGCTCTGCGTGCCAAGAATAAGACACGTACCATAGATTGCTGACCCCTGGTATATAGTATTAAAATTAGTTGTTCAAACTTTGAGATTACAAAAAAAAAATATATTTTAACCAAGTCACGAGATTTGGAATTACTAAGGTAAACGACCCCATGGTATTAATACCGAACTGACGTTTTACAAGAAAACCTAACAAATTAATTATGACCTACTAAACCCATTATTAACCATATTGTAAACCGAAACCAGAACAGGTTTAGAATGCGAAAATGTTTCCATATGATTTTTAACTGCACAAGTTCACAATCACTTAAGTCACCTCCCTTTGTGTAGGAAACGTAACTTCTCAAAAGGCTTGGAGATTAGGATTCCCCCCCCCCCCAAGCAATCCTCTAACAGAAACACACAGACTTTTAAGTGCTAATCCTGTGCTAATAACTTAAATGTTAGTATCAGAACGCTAATAAAACGATAAATACACAATATTTAACATAACTAATTACATATTAAACTACTTTGAGTGTTTGATGTAAGAATATATTCCATCGCCTATTTAAATCAAGTGCTGATTTTGTTACCTTGCTAATTTCCATTTTGTAAAGATCCACATTTTCCATTGGTCCCTCTAAAAGCCAGACCAAGCTCAGCTATAGTACAAATAACCGATACTGCTCGCCTCAAAACATGTTCCCGGTAACTGTACTCTTCATTTATTTGCTCTTCTAGCTTTTGTAGTAGACCCGAGCCTTGTCGACGACCTATGTATATAACATGCAGTCTTTATGAGTAGACTTTGTTCATGATTATCAACTTTAATGTTATTTTCCAGTCACTGAACCCATTTTTATCAGCCGAACTTGTGAAACCTTTAGACGTAAACAAATAACAAACAAAGCAGTACACAGATCCCGTGGATGGTGAATACAATAACCATTCTCTACTGTACTGCTCACCATTTGCTTTTGTGCCATAGAAGAGTTTTTGAAAACAAAATATTGTTATTTTTCCTCCAGCATAAATATGGCTAGATTTATCAAAGGGACCATAATGACAACAGTTAGTGGACCGACATTCAACCCAGTAAGCCACAACATCAACGGAGACGTCAATCCTGGATCTACTGCTTGATTTTTTTTATCATCTTCATCTTTATCATCTTTATCATCATCTTCAGCAGACTGAAATGGGTCACAAATTTCATTTTCAAGCACTAATGCATTGTCTGGATTTGCAGAACAGCCTTTAGTCAGGGCCCTATTTAGGATTGCGTGGCCCTGTTCCCAAGGGCCAAATTTATGTGGGGGACCTCTCGTGGACTCGACCCTGCCAGTGTCACTTAACAATCATTTGTGATTTCCAATTCACAGTATTTGTTCATTGTGCGCTTCTTCAATAACACTATTCTAATTGCCGCAAGAAAAAAAAATTATTTTGGAATGTATGGGGGCCCCTTTAATGTTGGGGCCCCGGTTCCTTAGGAACATAAGGAACATGCCTAAATACGCCTTTGTCTATAGTCGACTTATCAAGAGGCTTGATGGTGTCAGTAAAATCCTGTTCCACCTGTTGCTTAACGGAAACTAAATAATTCGTTAATTTTCTGCTCTTAGCCTTTACCATAATATAAACATTTTTCATGAGGCCTTGTGGTACCCCCCAAAGGGTTGGTGCCCTAGGCACGTGCCTTGTTTGCCTAACGGTTAATCCATGGCCTGCATACATACCAACAATCATCTATTTTTTTACACACAAAAAAATTAGCGTTAGACACAAAAGAGATATACACATTTTAATGCCGTTATTAAAACTGTTACTTGCATTTCTATAGAAGAATGCCAAGACACTTGACAGTCTGTGATAGTAATACAAATTTTAGTGAAAAAGCAAAATTAAAACCTTGTAAATTCGATAACATTTTTTTTATCAAAAACAAGACACGGTATTTCTTTTAATTTATTTGACCACATAAGTTCCATTACACCTCGAATAATTCTAAAAAAATTCAATTTATTTAGATTATCTACCTTTAACGAAAATTTATATGTATTGAAATATAAACAATTACAATATAATAATAAAAGTAAAATAATTTATTACAAAATGTTAGAAGAAGTTTACCAATGAAATTTAATAGTATGTGTAAATATAGTTTATATGTACACATAAACAAACACAGTATAAAATAATGAGAACAATAACTTATTAGTTTTATTACTAAAATTATTTAGTTTTACAAAGCCAATATAAAATCTTTTCACGTCAATGACAATATAAATAAAAGAAAAACGTAGTCAACATTTCTAATGTGTTAAATCATATAGTCTTCACATGTCTTTGCAATATTTATTTTCTATTTCCGTAAACCCAAAGCTTAATACATGTTTTAGATTCACTAATACAAAAAAAATAAAACTAACTGGTTTTTGTTGTTTTTACAACCTAATATATTGATTTTTTTATTTTTCATCAAAATAAATAGGAAAAAAAGTCAAAAACACAATTTTTAAAACAAAATAAAATAACAAGACACATTCTTTTAATTTAATAATTTATAGTGAACTTTTCATTGTATAGTTTCCAGAGACGTCCAAGAATATTTGAATAATTGATCCATACTTTAAACTTTAAACTATCTTTTTTTTTACTGTAACGTTGTGGAGCACATTCTGTGTGTGTGGCTCCTTTCAGGAGGGAAGTGCGACTTTTAGAAAGTAAATTGTTTGTGTAGTCTATATTTCAAATTGATTTTTAATTCTTATATATATATATTTAGTTCAGGTCTGTTTAATTCTCATGACCTGGACACCACTAACTCCTACAGTGCCTTGACAAGCCCAGAAGTTAATAACTTAGACCTAAATAAACCCTTAGCTAGATCAACACCAATTAAAATAATTAAAAAGACACTCTTCAACACTAAATACCATAAAACCCCTAATCAGCATAACCTTAAATCACTAACAATAAACTTCCAAAGCATTAAAAATAAAACCGCTGATTTGGAATTCCTAATAAATAAAGAAGAACCAGACATAATTGCAGGTTCCGAAACATGGCTTAGCCCAGATATTTACAACACAGAGATATTCAATAATAATTATGAAATTTTTAGGAAAGATAGGTCCGACAGGCATGGAGGAGTTTTACTAGCCATAAAATCTACTCTAATAGCTGAAGAAATTAAAATAGAATCTAAAAATAACATAGAGTCATTTCTTTTGTAAAATAAGTAGACCTAATTCTAAACCACTAATTGTAGGCAGTGTTTATAGACCACCAAACTCAACATCAGAGTACATGACTGATCTATGTAATCAGATGACTAGTATTGAAGCTAAATATAAAAATGCTATAATTTGGATAATGGGTGACTTCAACCTCCCTGATATAAATTGGAATAGCTACTCTATAGAAAAACACCAAATCATAAAAGAAATAAATGAAATGTTTATCAATACCATCCAAAATCTAAACTTAGACCAAATTAATAAAAAACCAACAAGAAACCATAATATACTAGATTTATTCTTAACTAACAGACCAGGACTATTAGTAGATTATGAAATAATTCCTGGACTTTCAGATCATGATATTGTCAGAGTAAATAACAAAATAAAAACCCAAATAAACAAGAAACCTAAAAGAATAATTTACCTCTGGAATAAATGTAACACAACAGAACTACATCAAGCAGCAATAAAATTCCAAACCAATTTTCTTACTAAATACAATATAAATAGTCCAGTTGAAGATATTTGGCATTTCATAAAAACCAACTTAAAAGCAATAATGGCTGATTCTGTGCCAACAAAACAAACATCAAATAAAATTAACAAATGTTGGTTTAACACTAAACTAAAGAAACTGTGTAAACAAAAAGAAAATCTATTTAAAAAGTTTAAGGCAACTAATTCAATTAGACTACATAAAAAATACCTAAAAATTAAACATTTAACTCAGAAACTAAGCAGACAGCTGCAAAATGAATATGTAAACAATGTAATTTCTAAAGATAATAATAAAAACTTATGGTCCTACATTAAATCATGAAAAATGGACACTACAGACATAGCTCCACTAAAAGGCCAAAACAATGAAACTTATAATGATAATGAAACCAAAGCTAATATCCTTAACACATACTTTGCATCATCTTTTTCACATCCAGGTGACAAAGAAATCTTCATAAATTTAAACAATCTAGAAGAGATAGGACATATAAATGTAGATGAAAAAGGCATTAAACAACTCCTAACCAACTTAAAAGCAAACAAAGCTTCTGGTCCAGATGAAATACCAGCAAGACTGCTTAAAGAACTAACCAATGAAATATCTCCAATCTTTAAAATCCTTTTTCAGGCCTCTCTAAACCAGGGCAAAGTGCCCAGAGATTGGAAATTAGCTAATGTAACTCCCCTTTTCAAAAAAGGAGATAAATCTGACCCCGGTAATTATAGACCTGTTTCTCTAACCAGCATAACATGTAAATTACTTGAACATATTATATATAGTAGTATAGTAAATCATCTAGGTAAACTAAATGCACTGTGCCCACACCAACATGGCTTTAGGAAAAATAGATCATGTGAGACTCAATTAATAGGCCTAATAGATGACTTGTCAAAGGGATTAGATAATAACAACCAAATTGATGCTATATTACTAGATTTTTCAAAAGCATTTGATAAAGTTCATCATTCTAGTCTACTAAAAAAACTTAAATATTTTGGCATATCTGGTCCCTTACATCAGTGGATTCAGGACTTTCTTATAGGCAGAGAACAAACAGTGATAATAAATGGCTCTAAGTCATCACCAATAACTGTAAACTCAGGAGTTCCACAAGGAACTGTTCTAGGACCCCTACTATTTCTAATTTATATTAATGATCTGCCAAATTGCATCAACTCAGGAACAAAAGTAAGATTATTTGCCGATGATTGCATAATTTATAGAATAATAAAGACAGGAAAAGATAGTGAACTCCTACAAAAAGACCTAGATGAACTACAAAAATGGGAATCAAACTGGAGTATGTCTTTTCACCCAGAAAAATGCCAACTAATAAGGGTATCCAAGAAAAAGAAACAAATAATAGCAAACTACTTCATTCATGGTAAAGAACTAACTCAAACTAACAATGCTAAGTATCTAGGAGTAATAATAAATGATAAGTTATCTTGGAACCCTCATATTGATGAAGTAATAAAAAAATCAAACAAAACTTTAGGATTCATAAAAAGGAACTTTTACAAATGTAATAAGAACATAAAACTAAAATGCTATCTTACATTAGTTAGGCCTATACTAGAATATGCAGCATCTGTATGGGACCCATCAACTAAAGAAAACATTAAAAAATTAAAACAAATTCAAAAAAGAGCTGCAAGGTTCATAACTAGCGAATATTCCCAATTAACAAGAGTAACACCATTAGTCAAATCATTAAACCTAGAAACACTAGAAGACAGAAGGACAAAGAGTAAAGTAGTAATAATACATAAGGCATTAAACTCTAATTTAGAAATACAACACAATAACAATCTGTTGCAAATCTCAGATAAACATAAAGATAGAAACACTTTCCTTGTCCCTTATGCGAGAACAAATGCATATAAGTACTCTTTCTTCCCGAGTGGCATTCGCGCATGGAATGGGTTGCCTGAACAAACCAGGAAAACCAGTAACTTAACATCATTTAAAACATTAATAAAAATGCAAGACTAGACTCGGACCATGGATGAGCGTAGGACGCAATACTCTACTTTATAGAAGGAGCGTCTGTAATGTATAAGAAAAGATAAGATATTATAGTCTATGATAAAACTAAAGCAAGTGGTCCATGTATATTATAGTCTATGATATAACTAAAGCAAGCGGTCCATGTATATTATAGTCTATGATATAACTAAAGCAAGCGGTCCATGTATATTATAGTCTATGATATAACTAAAACAAGCGGTCTATGTATATTATAGTCTATGATATAACTAAAGCAAGCGGTCCATGTATATTATAGTCTATGATATAACTAAAGCAAGCGGTCCATGTATAATATAGTCTATGATATAACTAAAGCAAGCGGTCCATGTATAATATAGTCTATGATATAACTAAAGCAAGCGGTCCATGTATATTATAGTCTATGATATAACTAAAGCAAGCGGTCCATGTATATTATAGTCTATGATATAACTAAAGCAAGCGGTCCATGTATATTATAGTCTATGATATAACTAAAGCAAGCGGTCCATGTATATTATAGTCTATGATATAACTAAAGCAAGCGGTCTATGTATATTATAGTCTATGATATAACTAAAGCAAGAAGTCCATGTATATTATAGTCTATGATATAACTAAAGCAAGCGGTCCATGTATATTATAGTCTATGATAAAACTAAAGCAAGCGGTCCATGTATATTATAGTCTATGGTATAACTAAAGCAAGCGGTCCATGTATATTATAGTCTATGATATAACTAAAGGAAGCGGTCCATGTATATTATAGTCTATGATAAAACTAAAGCAAGCGGTCCATGTATATTATAGTCTATGATAAAACTAAAGCAAGCGGTCCATGTATATTATAGTCTATGATAAAACTAAAGCAAGCGGTCCATGTAAATTATAGTCTATGATATAACTAAAGCAAGCGGTCCATGTATATTATAGTCTATGATAAAACTAAAGCAAGCGGTCCATGTATATTATAGTCTATGATATAACTAAAGCAAGCGGTCCATGTATATTATAGTCTATGATATAACTAAAGCAAGCGGTCTATGTATATTATAGTCTATGATATAACTAAAGCAAGCGGTCCATGTATATTATAGTCTATGATATAACTAAAGCAAGCGGTCCATGTATATTATAGTCTATGATATAACTAAAGCAAGCGGTCTATGTATATTATAGTCTATGATATAACTAAAGCAAGTAGTCCATGTATATTATAGTCTATGATATAACTAAAGCAAGCGGTCCATGTATATTATAGTCTATGATATAACTAAAGCAAGCGGTCTATGTATATTATAGTCTATGGTATAACTAAAGCAAGCGTCCATGTATATTATAGTCTATGGTATAACTAAAGCAAGCGTCCATGTATATTATAGTCTATGGTATAACTAAAGCAAGTGGTCCATGTATATTATAGTCTATGATATAACTAAAGCAAGCGGTCCATGTATATTATAGTCTATGATATAACTAAAGCAAGCGGTCCATGTATATTATAGTCTATGATATAACTAAAGCAAGCGGTCCATGTATATTATAGTCTATGATATAACTAAAGCAAGCGGTCTATGTATATTATAGTCTATGATATAACTAAAGCAAGAAGTCCATGTATATTATAGTCTATGATATAACTAAAGCAAGCGGTCCATGTATATTATAGTCTATGATAAAACTAAAGCAAGCAGTCCATGTATATTATAGTCTATGGTATAATTAAAGCAAGCGGTCCATGTATATTATAGTCTATGGTATAACTAAAGCAAGCGGTCCATGTATATTATAGTCTATGATATAACTAAAGGAAGCGGTCCATGTATATTATAGTCTATGATAAAACTAAAGCAAGCGGTCCATGTATATTATAGTCTATGATAAAACTAAAGCAAGCGGTCCATGTATATTATAGTCTATGATAAAACTAAAGCAAGCGGTCCATGTAAATTATAGTCTATGATATAACTAAAACAAGCGGTCCATGTATATTATAGTCTATGATAAAACTAAAGCAAGCGGTCCATGTATATTATAGTCTATGATATAACTAAAGCAAGCGGTCCATGTATATTATAGTCTTTGATATAACTAAAGCAAGCGGTCTATGTATATTATAGTCTATGATATAACTAAAGCAAGCGGTCCATGTATATTATAGTCTATGATATAACTAAAGCAAGCGGTCCATGTATATTATAGTCTATGATATATCTAAAGCAAGCGGTCTATGTATATTATTGTCTATGATATAACTAAAGCAAGTAGTCCATGTATATTATAGTCTTTAATATAACTAAAGCAAGCGGTCCATGTATATTATAGTCTATGATATAACTAAAGCAAGCGGTCTATGTATATTATAGTCTATGATATAACTAAAGCAAGTAGTCTATGTATATTATAGTCTATGATATAACTAAAGCAAGCGGTCCATGTATATTATAGTCTATGATAAAACTAAAGCAAGCGGTCCATGTATATTATAGTCTATGGTATAACTAAAGCAAGCGTCCATGTATATTATAGTCTATGGTATAACTAAAGCAAGCGGTCCATGTATATTATAGTCTATGATATAACTACAGCAAGCGGTCCATGTATATTATAGTCTATGATAAAACTAAAGCAAGCGGTCCATGTATATTATAGTCTATGATATAACTAAAGCAAGCGGTCTATGTATATTATAGTCTATGATATAACTAAAGCAAGCGGTCTATGTATATTATAGCCTTTGATAAAACTAAAGCAAGCGGTCCATGTATATTATAGTCTATGATATAACTAAAGCAAGCGGTCCATGTATATTATAGTCTATGATAAAACTAAAGCAAGCGATCCATGCATATTATAGTCTATGATATAACTAAAGCAAGCGGTCCATGTATATTATAGTCTATGATATAACTAAAGCAAGCGGTCCATGTATATTATAGTCTATGATATAACTAAAGCAAGCGGTTCATGTATATTATAGTCTATGATATAATTAAAGCAAGCGGTCTATGTATATTATAGTCTATGATATAACTAAAGCAAGCGGTCCATGTATATTATAGTCTATGATATAACTAAAGCAAGCGGTCTATGTATATTATAGTCTAAGATATAACTAAAGCAAGCGGTCCATGTATATTATAGTCTATGATACAACTAAAGCAAGCGGTCCATGTATATTATATTATATGATATAACTAAAGCATGAGGTCTATGTATATTATAGTCTATGATATAACTAAAGCAAGCGGTCCATGCATATTATAGTCTATAATATAACTAAAGCAAGCGGTCCATGCATATTATAGTCTATAATATAACTAAAGCAAGTGGTCTATGTATATTATAGTCTATGATATAACTAAAGCAAGCGGTCTATGTATATTATAGTCTATGACATAACTAAAGCAAGCGGTTCATGTATATTATAGTCTATGATATAACTAAAGCAAGCGGTCTATGTATATTATAGCCTATGATAAAACTAAAGCAAGCGGTCCATGTATATTATAGTCTATGATATAACTAAAGCAATCGGTCCATGTATATTATAGTCTATGATAAAACTAAAGCAAGCGATCCATGCATATTATAGTCTATGATATAACTAAAGCAAGCGGTCCATGTATATTATAGTCTATGATATAACTAAAGCAAGCGGTCCATGTATAGTATAGTCTATGATATAACTAAAGCAATCGGTTCATGTATATTATAGTCTATGATATAATTAAAGCAAGCGGTCTATGTATATTATAGTCTATGATAAAACTAAAGCAAGCGGTCCATGTATATTATAGTCTATGATATCACTAAAACAAGCGGTCCATGTATATTATAGTCTATGATATAACTAAAGCAAGCGGTCTATGTATAGTATAGTCTATTATATAATTAAAGCAAGCGGTCCATGTATATTATAGTCTGTGATATAACTAAAGCAAGCGGTCCATGCATATTATAGTCTATGATATAACTAAAGCTAGCGGTCCATGTATATTATAGTCTATGATAATACTAAAGCTAGCGGTCCATGTATATTATAGTCTATGATAAAACTAAAGCAAGCGGTCCATGTATATTATAGTCTATGATAATACAAAAGAAAGCGGTCCATGTATATTATAGTCTATGATATAACTAAAGCAAGCGGTCCATGTATATTATAGTCTTTGATATAACTAAAGCAAGCGGTCTATGTATATTATAGTCTATTAAAATAACTAAGGCAAGCGGTCCATGTATATTATAGTCTATGATATAACTAAAGCAAGCGGTCCATTTATATTATAGTCTATGATATAACTAAAGCAAGTGGTCCATGTATATTATAGTCTATGATATAACTAAAGCAAACTGTCCATGTATATTATAGTCTATGATATAACTAAAGCAAGCGGTTCATGTATACTATAGTCTATGATATAATTAAAGCAAGCGGTCTATGTATATTATAGTCTATGATAAAACTAAAGCAAGCGGTCCATGTATATTATAGTCTATGATATAACTAAAACAAGCGGTCCATGTATATTATAGTCTATGATATAACTAAAGCAAGCGGTCTATGTATAGTATAGTCTATGATATAATTAAAACAAGCGGTCCATGTATATTATAGTCTATGATATAATTAAAGCAAGCGGTCCATGTATATTATAGTCTATGATATAACTAAAGCAAGCGGTCCATGTATATTATAGTCTATGATATAACTAAAGCAAGCGGTCTATGTATATTATAGTCTATGATATAACTAAAGCAAGCGGTCTATGTATATTATAGCCTTTGATAAAACTAAAGCAAGCGGTCCATGTATATTATAGTCTATGATATAACTAAAGCAAGCGGTCCATGTATATTATAGTCTATGATAAAACTAAAGCAAGCGATCCATGCATATTATAGTCTATGATATAACTAAAGCAAGCGGTCCATGTATATTATAGTCTATGATATAACTAAAGCAAGCGGTCCATGTATATTATAGTCTATGATATAACTAAAGCAAGCGGTTCATGTATATTATAGTCTACAAGCTACATTGCCCGGCGTTGCCCGGGTGAAAAAAAAAAGGACTTTCTGGGGTGCAGATAACAAATTTATAAACTACACTTACTGAATACTTTTAGGAAAGTAAATAAATATTGTAATAGGGTAAAAAAAATAGTCAAATATTTTTATTTAACAAAATCTATATTGCCTATAGATTTACAATGTCTTTTGTTTTTAAAAGTTTGAAAAAATTGTCGAAAAAAAAAAGTATAGTCTAACTGGAGAATCGAACCCTGGTCGCCCGTAAGCAGTCCACTACGTTTACCACTGAGCTATCGAAGACACATGTCCGATGTGAAAAATTATTAGACGGTATATTGGGCTAGGCCTAGATAGGTCAGTGACACACGTGTTTTCAAATTGACCAATGGGGATCCTCGCGGGGCTTAACACTGTCTTTTTATATATATAGATGATATAATTAAAGCAAGCGGTCTATGTATATTATAGTCTATGATATAACTAAAGCAAGCGGTCCATGTATATTATAGTCTATGATATAACTAAAGCAAGCGGTCTATGTATATTATAGTCTATGATATAACTAAAGCAAGCGGTCCATGTATATTATAGTCTATGATATAACTAAAGCAAGCGGTCCATGTATATTATAGTCTATGATATAACTAAAGCATGAGGTCTATGTATATTATAGTCTATGATATAACTAAAGCAAGCGGTCCATGCATATTATAGTCTATAATATAACTAAAGCAAGCGGTCCATGCATATTATAGTCTATAATATAACTAAAGCAAGTGGTCTATGTATATTATAGTCTATGATATAACTAAAGCAAGCGGTCTATGTATATTATAGTCTATGACATAACTAAAGCAAGCGATTCATGTATATTATAGTCTATGATATAACTAAAGCAAGCGGTCTATGTATATTATAGCCTATGATAAAACTAAAGCAATCGGTCCATGTATATTATAGTCTATGATATAACTAAAGCAATCGGTCCATGTATATTATAGTCTATGATAAAACTAAAGCAAGCGATCCATGCATATTATAGTCTATGATATAACTAAAGCAAGCGGTCCATGTATATTATAGTCTATGATATAACTAAAGCAAGCGGTCCATGTATAGTATAGTCTATGATATAACTAAAGCAATCGGTTCATGTATATTATAGTCTATGATATAATTAAAGCAAGCGGTCTATGTATATTATAGTCTATGATAAAACTAAAGCAAGCGGTCCATGTATATTATAGTCTATGATATCACTAAAACAAGCGGTCCATGTATATTATAGTCTATGATATAACTAAAGCAAGCGGTCTATGTATAGTATAGTCTATTATATAATTAAAGCAAGCGGTCCATGTATATTATAGTCTGTGATATAACTAAAGTAAGCGGTCCATGCATATTATAGTCTATGATATAACTAAAGCTAGCGGTCCATGTATATTATAGTCTATGATAATACTAAAGCTAGCGGTCCATGTATATTATAGTCTATGATAAAACTAAAGCAAGCGGTCCATGTATATTATAGTCTATGATAATACAAAAGAAAGCGGTCCATGTATATTATAGTCTATGATATAACTAAAGCAAGCGGTCCATGTATATTATAGTCTTTGATATAACTAAAGCAAGCGGTCTATGTATATTATAGTCTATTAAAATAACTAAGGCAAGCGGTCCATGTATATTATAGTCTATGATATAACTAAAGCAAGCGGTCCATTTATATTATAGTCTATGATATAACTAAAGCAAGTGGTCCATGTATATTATAGTCTATGATATAACTAAAGCAAACTGTCCATGTATATTATAGTCTATGATATAACTAAAGCAAGCGGTTCATGTATACTATAGTCTATGATATAATTAAAGCAAGCGGTCTATGTATATTATAGTCTATGATAAAACTAAAGCAAGCGGTCCATGTATATTATAGTCTATGATATAACTAAAACAAGCGGTCCATGTATATTATAGTCTATGATATAACTAAAGCAAGCGGTCTATGTATAGTATAGTCTATGATATAATTAAAGCAAGCGGTCCATGTATATTATAGTCTGTGATATAACTAAAGCAAGCGGTCCATGTATATTATAGTCTATGATATCACTAAAGCTAGCGGTCCATGTATATTATAGTCTATGATAATACTAAAGCTAGCGGTCCATGTATATTATAGTCTATGATAAAACTAAAGCAAGCGGTCCATGTATATTATAGCCTATGATAATACTAAAGCAAGCGGTCCATGTATATTATAGTCTATGATATAACTAAAGCAAGCGGTCCATGTATATTATAGTCTTTGATATAACTAAAGCAAGCGGTCCATGTATATTATAGTCTATGAAATAACTAAGGCAAGTGGTCCATGTATATTATAGTCTATGATATAACTAAAGCAAGCGGTCCATGTATATTATAGTCTATGATATAACTAAAGCAAGCGGTCCATGTATATTATAGTCTATGATATAACTAAAGCAAGCGGTCCATGTATATTATAATCTATAATATAACTAATGCAAGCAGTCTATGTATATTATAATCTATGATATAACTAAAGCAAGCAGTCCATGTATATTATAGTCTATGATATAACTAAAGCAAGCGGTCGATGTATATTATAGTCTATGGTATAACTAAAGCAAGCGGTCCATGTATATTATCGTCTATGATAAAACTAAAGCAAGTGTTCCATGTATATTATAGTCTATGATATAACTAAAGCAAGCGGTCCATGTATATTATAGTCTATGATATAATTAAAGCAAGCGGTCCATGTATATTATAGTCTATGATATAACTAAAGCAAGCGGTCCATGTATATTATAGTCTATGATATATCTAAAGCAAGCGGTCCATGTATATTATAGTCTATGATATAACTAAAGCAAGCGGTCCATGTATATTATAGTCTATGATATAACTAAAGCAAGCGGTCCATGTATATTATAGTCTATGATATAACTAAAGCAAGCGGTCCATGTATATTATAGTCTATGATATAACTAAAGCAAGCGGTCTATGTATATTATAGTCTATGATATAACTAAAGCAAGTAGTCCATGTATATTATAGTCTATGATATAACTAAAGCAAGCGGTCCATGTATATTATAGTCTATGATATAACTAAAGCAAGCGGTCTATGTATATTATAGTCTATGATATAACTAAAGCAAGTAGTCTATGTATATTATAGTCTATGATATAACTAAAGCAAGCGGTCCATGTATATTATAGTCTATGATAAAACTAAAGCAAGCGGTCCATGTATATTATAGTCTATGGTATAACTAAAGCAAGCGTCCATGTATATTATAGTCTATGATATATCTAAAGCAAGCGGTCTATGTATATTATTGTCTATGATATAACTAAAGCAAGTAGTCCATGTATATTATAGTCTTTAATATAACTAAAGCAAGCGGTCCATGTATATTATAGTCTATGATATAACTAAAGCAAGCGGTCTATGTATATTATAGTCTATGATATAACTAAAGCAAGTAGTCTATGTATATTATAGTCTATGATATAACTAAAGCAAGCGGTCCATGTATATTATAGTCTATGATAAAACTAAAGCAAGCGGTCCATGTATATTATAGTCTATGGTATAACTAAAGCAAGCGTCCATGTATATTATAGTCTATGGTATAACTAAAGCAAGCGGTCCATGTATATTATAGTCTATGATATAACTAAAACAAGCGGTCCATGTATATTATAGTCTATGATATAACTAAAGCAAGCGGTCTATGTATAGTATAGTCTATGATATAATTAAAGCAAGCGGTCCATGTATATTATAGTCTGTGATATAACTAAAGCAAGCGGTCCATGTATATTATAGTCTATGATATCACTAAAGCTAGCGGTCCATGTATATTATAGTCTATGATAATACTAAAGCTAGCGGTCCATGTATATTATAGTCTATGATAAAACTAAAGCAAGCGGTCCATGTATATTATAGCCTATGATAATACTAAAGCAAGCGGTCCATGTATATTATAGTCTATGATATAACTAAAGCAAGCGGTCCATGTATATTATAGTCTTTGATATAACTAAAGCAAGCGGTCCATGTATATTATAGTCTATGAAATAACTAAGGCAAGTGGTCCATGTATATTATAGTCTATGATATAACTAAAGCAAGCGGTCCATGTATATTATAGTCTATGATATAACTAAAGCAAGCGGTCCATGTATATTATAGTCTATGATATAACTAAAGCAAGCGGTCCATGTATATTATAATCTATAATATAACTAATGCAAGCAGTCTATGTATATTATAATCTATGATATAACTAAAGCAAGCAGTCCATGTATATTATAGTCTATGATATAACTAAAGCAAGCGGTCGATGTATATTATAGTCTATGGTATAACTAAAGCAAGCGGTCCATGTATATTATCGTCTATGATAAAACTAAAGCAAGTGTTCCATGTATATTATAGTCTATGATATAACTAAAGCAAGCGGTCCATGTATATTATAGTCTATGATATAATTAAAGCAAGCGGTCCATGTATATTATAGTCTATGATATAACTAAAGCAAGCGGTCCATGTATATTATAGTCTATGATATATCTAAAGCAAGCGGTCCATGTATATTATAGTCTATGATATAACTAAAGCAAGCGGTCCATGTATATTATAGTCTATGATATAACTAAAGCAAGCGGTCCATGTATATTATAGTCTATGATATAACTAAAGCAAGCGGTCCATGTATATTATAGTCTATGATATAACTAAAGCAAGCGGTCTATGTATATTATAGTCTATGATATAACTAAAGCAAGTAGTCCATGTATATTATAGTCTATGATATAACTAAAGCAAGCGGTCCATGTATATTATAGTCTATGATATAACTAAAGCAAGCGGTCTATGTATATTATAGTCTATGATATAACTAAAGCAAGTAGTCTATGTATATTATAGTCTATGATATAACTAAAGCAAGCGGTCCATGTATATTATAGTCTATGATAAAACTAAAGCAAGCGGTCCATGTATATTATAGTCTATGGTATAACTAAAGCAAGCGTCCATGTATATTATAGTCTATGGTATAACTAAAGCAAGCGGTCTATGTATATTATAGTCTATTAAAATAACTAAGGCAAGCGGTCCATGTATATTATAGTCTATGATATAACTAAAGCAAGCGGTCCATTTATATTATAGTCTATGATATAACTAAAGCAAGTGGTCCATGTATATTATAGTCTATGATATAACTAAAGCAAACTGTCCATGTATATTATAGTCTATGATATAACTAAAGCAAGCGGTTCATGTATACTATAGTCTATGATATAATTAAAGCAAGCGGTCTATGTATATTATAGTCTATGATAAAACTAAAGCAAGCGGTCCATGTATATTATAGTCTATGATATAACTAAAACAAGCGGTCCATGTATATTATAGTCTATGATATAACTAAAGCAAGCGGTCTATGTATAGTATAGTCTATGATATAATTAAAACAAGCGGTCCATGTATATTATAGTCTATGATATAATTAAAGCAAGCGGTCCATGTATATTATAGTCTATGATATAACTAAAGCAAGCGGTCCATGTATATTATAGTCTATGATATAACTAAAGCAAGCGGTCTATGTATATTATAGTCTATGATATAACTAAAGCAAGCGGTCTATGTATATTATAGCCTTTGATAAAACTAAAGCAAGCGGTCCATGTATATTATAGTCTATGATATAACTAAAGCAAGCGGTCCATGTATATTATAGTCTATGATAAAACTAAAGCAAGCGATCCATGCATATTATAGTCTATGATATAACTAAAGCAAGCGGTCCATGTATATTATAGTCTATGATATAACTAAAGCAAGCGGTCCATGTATATTATAGTCTATGATATAACTAAAGCAAGCGGTTCATGTATATTATAGTCTATGATATAATTAAAGCAAGCGGTCTATGTATATTATAGTCTATGATATAACTAAAGCAAGCGGTCCATGTATATTATAGTCTATGATATAACTAAAGCAAGCGGTCTATGTATATTATAGTCTATGATATAACTAAAGCAAGCGGTCCATGTATATTATAGTCTATGATATAACTAAAGCAAGCGGTCCATGTATATTATAGTCTATGATATAACTAAAGCATGAGGTCTATGTATATTATAGTCTATGATATAACTAAAGCAAGCGGTCCATGCATATTATAGTCTATAATATAACTAAAGCAAGCGGTCCATGCATATTATAGTCTATAATATAACTAAAGCAAGTGGTCTATGTATATTATAGTCTATGATATAACTAAAGCAAGCGGTCTATGTATATTATAGTCTATGACATAACTAAAGCAAGCGATTCATGTATATTATAGTCTATGATATAACTAAAGCAAGCGGTCTATGTATATTATAGCCTATGATAAAACTAAAGCAAGCGGTCCATGTATATTATAGTCTATGATATAACTAAAGCAATCGGTCCATGTATATTATAGTCTATGATAAAACTAAAGCAAGCGATCCATGCATATTATAGTCTATGATATAACTAAAGCAAGCGGTCCATGTATATTATAGTCTATGATATAACTAAAGCAAGCGGTCCATGTATAGTATAGTCTATGATATAACTAAAGCAATCGGTTCATGTATATTATAGTCTATGATATAATTAAAGCAAGCGGTCTATGTATATTATAGTCTATGATAAAACTAAAGCAAGCGGTCCATGTATATTATAGTCTATGATATCACTAAAACAAGCGGTCCATGTATATTATAGTCTATGATATAACTAAAGCAAGCGGTCTATGTATAGTATAGTCTATTATATAATTAAAGCAAGCGGTCCATGTATATTATAGTCTGTGATATAACTAAAGTAAGCGGTCCATGCATATTATAGTCTATGATATAACTAAAGCTAGCGGTCCATGTATATTATAGTCTATGATAATACTAAAGCTAGCGGTCCATGTATATTATAGTCTATGATAAAACTAAAGCAAGCGGTCCATGTATATTATAGTCTATGATAATACAAAAGAAAGCGGTCCATGTATATTATAGTCTATGATATAACTAAAGCAAGCGGTCCATGTATATTATAGTCTTTGATATAACTAAAGCAAGCGGTCTATGTATATTATAGTCTATTAAAATAACTAAGGCAAGCGGTCCATGTATATTATAGTCTATGATATAACTAAAGCAAGCGGTCCATTTATATTATAGTCTATGATATAACTAAAGCAAGTGGTCCATGTATATTATAGTCTATGATATAACTAAAGCAAACTGTCCATGTATATTATAGTCTATGATATAACTAAAGCAAGCGGTTCATGTATACTATAGTCTATGATATAATTAAAGCAAGCGGTCTATGTATATTATAGTCTATGATAAAACTAAAGCAAGCGGTCCATGTATATTATAGTCTATGATATAACTAAAACAAGCGGTCCATTTATATTATAGTCTATGATATAACTAAAGCAAGCGGTCTATGTATAGTATAGTCTATGATATAATTAAAGCAAGCGGTCCATGTATATTATAGTCTGTGATATAACTAAAGCAAGCGGTCCATGTATATTATAGTCTATGATATCACTAAAGCTAGCGGTCCATGTATATTATAGTCTATGATAATACTAAAGCTAGCGGTCCATGTATATTATAGTCTATGATAAAACTAAAGCAAGCGGTCCATGTATATTATAGCCTATGATAATACTAAAGCAAGCGGTCCATGTATATTATAGTCTATGATATAACTAAAGCAAGAGGTCCATGTATATTATAGTCTTTGATATAACTAAAGCAAGCGGTCCATGTATATTATAGTCTATGAAATAACTAAGGCAAGTGGTCCATGTATATTATAGTCTATGATATAACTAAAGCAAGCGGTCCATGTATATTATAGTCTATGATATAACTAAAGCAAGCGGTCCATGTATATTATAGTCTATGATATAACTAAAGCAAGCGGTCCATGTATATTATAATCTATAATATAACTAATGCAAGCAGTCTATGTATATTATAATCTATGATATAACTAAAGCAAGCAGTCCATGTATATTATAGTCTATGATATAACTAAAGCAAGCGGTCGATGTATATTATAGTCTATGGTATAACTAAAGCAAGCGGTCCATGTATATTATCGTCTATGATAAAACTAAAGCAAGTGTTCCATGTATATTATAGTCTATGATATAACTAAAGCAAGCGGTCCATGTATATTATAGTCTATGATATAATTAAAGCAAGCGGTCCATGTATATTATAGTCTATGATATAACTAAAGCAAGCGGTCCATGTATATTATAGTCTATGATATATCTAAAGCAAGCGGTCCATGTATATTATAGTCTATGATATAACTAAAGCAAGCGGTCCATGTATATTATAGTCTATGATATAACTAAAGCAAGCGGTCCATGTATATTATAGTCTATGATATAACTAAAGCAAGCGGTCCATGTATATTATAGTCTATGATATAACTAAAGCAAGCGGTCTATGTATATTATAGTCTATGATATAACTAAAGCAAGTAGTCCATGTATATTATAGTCTATGATATAACTAAAGCAAGCGGTCCATGTATATTATAGTCTATGATATAACTAAAGCAAGCGGTCTATGTATATTATAGTCTATGATATAACTAAAGCAAGTAGTCTATGTATATTATAGTCTATGATATAACTAAAGCAAGCGGTCCATGTATATTATAGTCTATGATAAAACTAAAGCAAGCGGTCCATGTATATTATAGTCTATGGTATAACTAAAGCAAGCGTCCATGTATATTATAGTCTATGGTATAACTAAAGCAAGCGGTCCATGTATATTATAGTCTATGATATAACTAAAGCAAGCGGTCCATGTATATTATAGTCTATGATATAACTAAAACAAGCGGTCCATGTATATTATAGTCTATGATATAACTAAAGCAAGCGGTCCATGTATATTATAGTCTATGATATAACTAAAGCAAGCGGTCTATGTATATTATAGTCTATTATATAACTAAAGCAAGAAGTCCATGTATATTATAGTCTATGATATAACTAAAGCAAGCGGTCCATGTATATTATAGTCTATGATAAAACTAAAGCAAGCAGTCCATGTATATTATAGTCTTTGATATAACTAAAGCAAGCGGTCTATGTATATTATAGTCTATTAAAATAACTAATGCAAGCGGTCCATGTATATTATAGTCTATGATATAACTAAAGCAAGCGGTCCATTTATATTATAGTCTATGATATAACTAAAGCAAGTGGTCCATGTATATTATAGTCTATGATATAACTAAAGCAAACTGTCCATGTATATTATAGTCTATGATATAACTAAAGCAAGCGGTTCATGTATACTATAGTCTATGATATAATTAAAGCAAGCGGTCTATGTATATTATAGTCTATGATAAAACTAAAGCAAGCGGTCCATGTATATTATAGTCTATGATATAACTAAAACAAGCGGTCCATGTATATTATAGTCTATGATATAACTAAAGCAAGCGGTCTATGTATAGTATAGTCTATGATATAATTAAAGCAAGCGGTCCATGTATATTATAGTCTGTGATATAACTAAAGCAAGCGGTCCATGTATATTATAGTCTATGATATCACTAAAGCTAGCGGTCCATGTATATTATAGTCTATGATAATACTAAAGCTAGCGGTCCATGTATATTATAGTCTATGATAAAACTAAAGCAAGCGGTCCATGTATATTATAGCCTATGATAATACTAAAGCAAGCGGTCCATGTATATTATAGTCTATGATATAACTAAAGCAAGCGGTCCATGTATATTATAGTCTTTGATATAACTAAAGCAAGCGGTCCATGTATATTATAGTCTATGAAATAACTAAGGCAAGTGGTCCATGTATATTATAGTCTATGATATAACTAAAGCAAGCGGTCCATGTATATTATAGTCTATGATATAACTAAAGCAAGCGGTCCATGTATATTATAGTCTATGATATAACTAAAGCAAGCGGTCCATGTATATTATAATCTATAATATAACTAATGCAAGCAGTCTATGTATATTATAATCTATGATATAACTAAAGCAAGCAGTCCATGTATATTATAGTCTATGATATAACTAAAGCAAGCGGTCGATGTATATTATAGTCTATGGTATAACTAAAGCAAGCGGTCCATGTATATTATCGTCTATGATAAAACTAAAGCAAGTGTTCCATGTATATTATAGTCTATGATATAACTAAAGCAAGCGGTCCATGTATATTATAGTCTATGATATAATTAAAGCAAGCGGTCCATGTATATTATAGTCTATGATATAACTAAAGCAAGCGGTCCATGTATATTATAGTCTATGATATATCTAAAGCAAGCGGTCCATGTATATTATAGTCTATGATATAACTAAAGCAAGCGGTCCATGTATATTATAGTCTATGATATAACTAAAGCAAGCGGTCCATGTATATTATAGTCTATGATATAACTAAAGCAAGCGGTCCATGTATATTATAGTCTATGATATAACTAAAGCAAGCGGTCTATGTATATTATAGTCTATGATATAACTAAAGCAAGTAGTCCATGTATATTATAGTCTATGATATAACTAAAGCAAGCGGTCCATGTATATTATAGTCTATGATATAACTAAAGCAAGCGGTCTATGTATATTATAGTCTATGATATAACTAAAGCAAGTAGTCTATGTATATTATAGTCTATGATATAACTAAAGCAAGCGGTCCATGTATATTATAGTCTATGATAAAACTAAAGCAAGCGGTCCATGTATATTATAGTCTATGGTATAACTAAAGCAAGCGTCCATGTATATTATAGTCTATGGTATAACTAAAGCAAGCGGTCTATGTATATTATAGTCTATTAAAATAACTAAGGCAAGCGGTCCATGTATATTATAGTCTATGATATAACTAAAGCAAGCGGTCCATTTATATTATAGTCTATGATATAACTAAAGCAAGTGGTCCATGTATATTATAGTCTATGATATAACTAAAGCAAACTGTCCATGTATATTATAGTCTATGATATAACTAAAGCAAGCGGTTCATGTATACTATAGTCTATGATATAATTAAAGCAAGCGGTCTATGTATATTATAGTCTATGATAAAACTAAAGCAAGCGGTCCATGTATATTATAGTCTATGATATAACTAAAACAAGCGGTCCATGTATATTATAGTCTATAATATAACTAAAGCAAGCGGTCTATGTATAGTATAGTCTATGATATAATTAAAACAAGCGGTCCATGTATATTATAGTCTATGATATAATTAAAGCAAGCGGTCCATGTATATTATAGTCTATGATATAACTAAAGCAAGCGGTCCATGTATATTATAGTCTATGATATAACTAAAGCAAGCGGTCTATGTATATTATAGTCTATGATATAACTAAAGCAAGCGGTCTATGTATATTATAGCCTTTGATAAAACTAAAGCAAGCGGTCCATGTATATTATAGTCTATGATATAACTAAAGCAAGCGGTCCATGTATATTATAGTCTATGATAAAACTAAAGCAAGCGATCCATGCATATTATAGTCTATGATATAACTAAAGCAAGCGGTCCATGTATATTATAGTCTATGATATAACTAAAGCAAGCGGTCCATGTATATTATAGTCTATGATATAACTAAAGCAAGCGGTTCATGTATATTATAGTCTATGATATAATTAAAGCAAGCGGTCTATGTATATTATAGTCTATGATATAACTAAAGCAAGCGGTCCATGTATATTATAGTCTATGATATAACTAAAGCAAGCGGTCTATGTATATTATAGTCTATGATATAACTAAAGCAAGCGGTCCATGTATATTATAGTCTATGATATAACTAAAGCAAGCGGTCCATGTATATTATAGTCTATGATATAACTAAAGCATGAGGTCTATGTATATTATAGTCTATGATATAACTAAAGCAAGCGGTCCATGCATATTATAGTCTATAATATAACTAAAGCAAGCGGTCCATGCATATTATAGTCTATAATATAACTAAAGCAAGTGGTCTATGTATATTATAGTCTATGATATAACTAAAGCAAGCGGTCTATGTATATTATAGTCTATGACATAACTAAAGCAAGCGATTCATGTATATTATAGTCTATGATATAACTAAAGCAAGCGGTCTATGTATATTATAGCCTATGATAAAACTAAAGCAAGCGGTCCATGTATATTATAGTCTATGATATAACTAAAGCAATCGGTCCATGTATATTATAGTCTATGATAAAACTAAAGCAAGCGATCCATGCATATTATAGTCTATGATATAACTAAAGCAAGCGGTCCATGTATATTATAGTCTATGATATAACTAAAGCAAGCGGTCCATGTATAGTATAGTCTATGATATAACTAAAGCAATCGGTTCATGTATATTATAGTCTATGATATAATTAAAGCAAGCGGTCTATGTATATTATAGTCTATGATAAAACTAAAGCAAGCGGTCCATGTATATTATAGTCTATGATATCACTAAAACAAGCGGTCCATGTATATTATAGTCTATGATATAACTAAAGCAAGCGGTCTATGTATAGTATAGTCTATTATATAATTAAAGCAAGCGGTCCATGTATATTATAGTCTGTGATATAACTAAAGTAAGCGGTCCATGCATATTATAGTCTATGATATAACTAAAGCTAGCGGTCCATGTATATTATAGTCTATGATAATACTAAAGCTAGCGGTCCATGTATATTATAGTCTATGATAAAACTAAAGCAAGCGGTCCATGTATATTATAGTCTATGATAATACAAAAGAAAGCGGTCCATGTATATTATAGTCTATGATATAACTAAAGCAAGCGGTCCATGTATATTATAGTCTTTGATATAACTAAAGCAAGCGGTCTATGTATATTATAGTCTATTAAAATAACTAAGGCAAGCGGTCCATGTATATTATAGTCTATGATATAACTAAAGCAAGCGGTCCATTTATATTATAGTCTATGATATAACTAAAGCAAGTGGTCCATGTATATTATAGTCTATGATATAACTAAAGCAAACTGTCCATGTATATTATAGTCTATGATATAACTAAAGCAAGCGGTTCATGTATACTATAGTCTATGATATAATTAAAGCAAGCGGTCTATGTATATTATAGTCTATGATAAAACTAAAGCAAGCGGTCCATGTATATTATAGTCTATGATATAACTAAAACAAGCGGTCCATGTATATTATAGTCTATGATATAACTAAAGCAAGCGGTCTATGTATAGTATAGTCTATGATATAATTAAAGCAAGCGGTCCATGTATATTATAGTCTGTGATATAACTAAAGCAAGCGGTCCATGTATATTATAGTCTATGATATCACTAAAGCTAGCGGTCCATGTATATTATAGTCTATGATAATACTAAAGCTAGCGGTCCATGTATATTATAGTCTATGATAAAACTAAAGCAAGCGGTCCATGTATATTATAGCCTATGATAATACTAAAGCAAGCGGTCCATGTATATTATAGTCTATGATATAACTAAAGCAAGCGGTCCATGTATATTATAGTCTTTGATATAACTAAAGCAAGCGGTCCATGTATATTATAGTCTATGAAATAACTAAGGCAAGTGGTCCATGTATATTATAGTCTATGATATAACTAAAGCAAGCGGTCCATGTATATTATAGTCTATGATATAACTAAAGCAAGCGGTCCATGTATATTATAGTCTATGATATAACTAAAGCAAGCGGTCCATGTATATTATAATCTATAATATAACTAATGCAAGCAGTCTATGTATATTATAATCTATGATATAACTAAAGCAAGCAGTCCATGTATATTATAGTCTATGATATAACTAAAGCAAGCGGTCGATGTATATTATAGTCTATGGTATAACTAAAGCAAGCGGTCCATGTATATTATCGTCTATGATAAAACTAAAGCAAGTGTTCCATGTATATTATAGTCTATGATATAACTAAAGCAAGCGGTCCATGTATATTATAGTCTATAATATAATTAAAGCAAGCGGTCCATGTATATTATAGTCTATGATATAACTAAAGCAAGCGGTCCATGTATATTATAGTCTATGATATATCTAAAGCAAGCGGTCCATGTATATTATAGTCTATGATATAACTAAAGCAAGCGGTCCATGTATATTATAGTCTATGATATAACTAAAGCAAGCGGTCCATGTATATTATAGTCTATGATATAACTAAAGCAAGCGGTCCATGTATATTATAGTCTATGATATAACTAAAGCAAGCGGTTTATGTATATTATAGTCTATGATATAACTAAAGCAAGTAGTCCATGTATATTATAGTCTATGATATAACTAAAGCAAGCGGTCCATGTATATTATAGTCTATGATATAACTAAAGCAAGCGGTCTATGTATATTATAGTCTATGATATAACTAAAGCAAGTAGTCTATGTATATTATAGTCTATGATATAACTAAAGCAAGCGGTCCATGTATATTATAGTCTATGATAAAACTAAAGCAAGCGGTCCATGTATATTATAGTCTATGGTATAACTAAAGCAAGCGTCCATGTATATTATAGTCTATGGTATAACTAAAGCAAGCGGTCCATGTATATTATAGTCTATGATATAACTAAAGCAAGCGGTCCATGTATATTATAGTCTATGATATAACTAAAACAAGCGGTCCATGTATATTATAGTCTATGATATAACTAAAGCAAGCGGTCCATGTATATTATAGTCTATGATATAACTAAAGCAAGCGGTCTATGTATATTATAGTCTATTATATAACTAAAGCAAGAAGTCCATGTATATTATAGTCTATGATATAACTAAAGCAAGCGGTCCATGTATATTATAGTCTATGATAAAACTAAAGCAAGCAGTCCATGTATATTATAGTCTATGGTATAATTAAAGCAAGCGGTCCATGTATATTATAGTCTATGGTATAACTAAAGCAAGCGGTCCATGTATATTATAGTCTATGATATAACTAAAGGAAGCGGTCCATGTATATTATAGTCTATGATAAAACTAAAGCAAGCGGTCCATGTATATTATAGTCTATGATAAAACTAAAGCAAGCGGTCCATGTATATTATAGTCTATGATAAAACTAAAGCAAGCGGTCCATGTAAATTATAGTCTATGATATAACTAAAGCAAGCGGTCCATGTATATTATAGTCTATGATAAACCTAAAGCAAGCGGTCCCTGTATATTATAGTCTATGATATAACTAAAGCAAGCGGTCCATGTATATTATAGTCTATGATATAACTAAAGCAAGCGGTCTATGTATATTATAGTCTATGATATAACTAAAGCAAGCGGTCCATGTATATTATAGTCTATGATATAACTAAAGCAAGCGGTCCATGTATATTATAGTATATGATATAACTAAAGCAAGCGGTCTATGTATATTATAGTCTATGATATAACTAAAGCAAGTAGTCCATGTATATTATAGTCTATGATATAACTAAAGCAAGCGGTCCATGTATATTATAGTCTATGATATAACTAAAGCAAGCGGTCTATGTATATTATAGTCTATGATATAACTAAAGCAAGTAGTCTATGTATATTATAGTCTATGATATAACTAAAGCAAGCGGTCCATGTATATTATAGTCTATGATAAAACTAAAGCAAGCGGTCCATGTATATTATAGTCTATGGTATAACTAAAGCAAGCGTCCATGTATATTATAGTCTATGGTATAACTAAAGCAAGCGGTCCATGTATATTATAGTCTATGATATAACTACAGCAAGCGGTCCATGTATATTATAGTCTATGATAAAACTAAAGCAAGCGGTCCATGTATATTATAGTCTATGATATAACTAAAGCAAGCGGTCTATGTATATTATAGTCTATGATATAACTAAAGCAAGCGGTCTATGTATATTATAGCCTTTGATAAAACTAAAACAAGCGGTCCATGTATATTATAGTCTATGATATAACTAAAGCAAGCGGTCCATGTATATTATAGTCTATGATAAAACTAAAGCAAGCGATCCATGCATATTATAGTCTATGATATAACTAAAGCAAGCGGTCCATGTATATTATAGTCTATGATATAACTAAAGCAAGCGGTCCATGTATATTATAGTCTATGATATAACTAAAGCAAGCGGTTCATGTATATTATAGTCTATGATATAATTAAAGCAAGCGGTCTATGTATATTATAGTCTATGATATAACTAAAGCAAGCGGTCCATGTATATTATAGTCTATGATATAACTAAAGCAAGCGGTCTATGTATATTATAGTCTATGATATAACTAAAGCAAGCGGTCCATGTATATTATAGTCTATGATATAACTAAAGCAAGCGGTCCATGTATATTATAGTCTATGATATAACTAAAGCATGAGGTCTATGTATATTATAGTCTATGATATAACTAAAGCAAGCGGTCCATGCATATTATAGTCTATAATATAACTAAAGCAAGCGGTCCATGCATATTATAGTCTATAATATAACTAAAGCAAGTGGTCTATGTATATTATAGTCTATGATATAACTAAAGCAAGCGGTCTATGTATATTATAGTCTATGACATAACTAAAGCAAGCGGTTCATGTATATTATAGTCTATGATATAACTAAAGCAAGCGGTCTATGTATATTATAGCCTATGACAAAACTAAAGCAAGCGGTCCATGTATATTATAGTCTATGATATAACTAAAGCAATCGGTCCATGTATATTATAGTCTATGATAAAACTAAAGCAAGCGATCCATGCATATTATAGTCTATGATATAATTAAAGCAAGCGGTCTATGTATATTATAGTCTATGATAAAACTAAAGCAAGCGGTCCATGTATATTATAGTCTATGATATCACTAAAACAAGCGGTCCATGTATATTATAGTCTATGATATAACTAAAGCAAGCGGTCTATGTATAGTATAGTCTATTATATAAATAAAGCAAGCGGTCCATGTATATTATAGTCTGTGATATAACTAAAGCAAGCGGTCCATGCATATTGTTATATACCTCTTTAGGTTGATGACTATTATTACGACTCGTTAAATCGGATTCAATGAATATAGTTGTATCTTTATTAGAAGTCTCTAGATTCTGCTAATCTGTAGCCCAAGCTAGGGGTTCCTTGACTGACAGGTCTATGCAGTAATGTAGTTATATTCGTGATAATTATCTTCAACACATTTCTCAACAATGATTGATCAAACAACTCCAGTTGTTGAATAAACAATTTTATTTAAATTGTAGACTCAATATAAACGATCAATAAACTTTATCAACTGATGGCAACATAAGTATCAATAAAATGGCATTATATGTACATGTATGAATATAGCGACTTCACTCTACAAACGTTTAAACTGAACTAACTTTAAGGAGGTCGGGACTTTACAAAGAAAACGATCATCGAAGATACTACAGGGTCTTAATACGCATTTTAACCTCTTTCTCTATAATTACTACGATCCAGAATTATCCCCCAATTTCCACGGGATTTGAACGAATTATTTTATTTAAACTGCCCTCAGGGCATAAAGGTCAAACCTTGGTCGCTTTGGACTCTGATACGCACTTGTTAAGAGGTCAATGCCTTACTACGTCATTCATTTATGACCGAGATTCGTAACATCCCCCCCTTCTAAAGCTTTATAATTATTTCCTTTACATTTTAACCATACGAAAAATGTTAATTTTAAGGAATAATTATAAAAGAAAATATTCCGGGAAAAACAATACAGTTCAATTGGCGATCCCAATAATTCAATCGAACTGATAACAATAACATAATAATATATGCAATATAAATTCATCTTATCAAATGGCTTAACTATAGTCATTCAATCATTCAATTTTTAATTCAAAACAATGGACAATTAAATTGTTTATCTAAATCTTGTATACAAGAAAAATACATAATCATTCTTAATAGATATAATATAATACAAGTTAATAACTTCTATTACATTGAACATTCCACTGTAATAAAAACTCTCTCGTCCATTTAATTATAAACTAATATCTTTTACATTTGTAATCAAACAACAAAAGAAAAAATCACTCAATGTCTATAGTCTATGCAGACACGACTTATTTTTTCATAAGGAGAAAAAAAAGAACCAACGGTCTGATAGAACACATGCTAGGCCTACTCAATTACAACACAAAATTTATTGCTCGTGTAGACAGTATTTTTTTTTTCCAAGCCTGTAGGCTTTAGACAACACTGTCTGTGTCGAAACAAAAGATTTCTAGGTCAGTATTCTTTTTTCTTTCTCTCTATATTCCTTGCGATCACTCTCTCATTCCCTAAATTGATTTTAACAATGTTGACATCGCTATGCAAATTTACCTCATCACAGCCTAGGTCAAAAAAATATTGCTACGCGATTAAATAGTTATCGTATCTAAATGAGCATTATTTAACAACCATTATCTTCTCAAAGTCAAATTCATTTATGTTATTTTAAGAACATTAAACATAGTCTGTTCACGAATTAAAATAGTTTATAGCAAAAATCATTAAAAATATTTCAATCTTTCATTTTACCATGACCTTTCGACGTCATTATTTTCTTTTTAAAAGAGTTCACATCGTAGCAGTTTTGAATTGAAACATTCAGACAATCATGGATTTACTTGAAACAAATTTGGTTAATTTACTTAATTAACTATCAATTAAAACAAGTTATATTATCTTCATACAATCTTAGTACTACACAGTAAGTACTTATTTTCTTTAGATTACATTAAATACAATATTATTGAAGTAGAAAAGAGTTAAGCATAGGCTACTATTAATTTTTTTTTTTTCATAGCGAAATCAATGTAACAATTTATGTACAAAACAAACTGCTGGTTTGACTGGTGTGGTAAAACATTTCATTTCCAATCTTTTTAGTGGGGTACATTGCTCTTTTCCATTTTCCACAAAAGGTTTTATTCATTATTCATAGATTTTAGGTTCCTCTGTTACTTCACAGTGTTCAGGTCTACCCAATCTTTTGATTGTCGGTACAATTCATTCAATCTATTTTAACTAATACAAAAAAAAATAGATTAGTTTTACAATCTTGACATGAAATCCTTAATTAATAATACATTTGTTGAACATTGGTGTGTCAACATTATAAATTTTCAACCATGAAATTCTCAATCATTCTGGTTTGCAGTGTCAAATCAGTGGCACATATCCTAAATTTATACAAAACAAGGATAAGTTTTATTTTACATTAGTTTCACTTCTGGTCTGCTTTTCATGTAACAGTATCCTAAAAAGTGAAAAATCATATATAATACAGTTCTTGGAATTCTTTTTAGTCATAGCTCTGCCTTGCTGCAACTATTTTTACCCTACATTATCATACATTCAATGATAATATAATAAATGAATAAATTCACATAGAAGAAATTTGTATCTTGACTCAGTGCAATATTTCAACAACAGTACATGATAAAATAAATCCATAGTACAATCATAAAACATTTCTCAATACTTTAGTGATAGAAAATTCTCTTTTCTTAAAACCATTTACATCTTTTTCAATCAAATTATCCTCTCTGCCAAATGTTTCAATTATCATTTCCAGAGATTCTCAAACATATCTTATAATCAGTCCACATTTATAATGTCCTCTGATTTAGAAACCAATTCTGCGGATAAAACTGATCTTTTTCTCTTATAGCAATTATTTTAATGCTCAACCTAACAAGTTTGTTTAGAAATATCACACTATAATGATATTTACTCTAACAATACTTTTACTCAGTCCTTTTTCATCACAAGTAAGGGATTTGGTTTTAAAATAGTAAGTTTGGTAACTAACTATCAGTGAATCTGTCATTCAATTCATCCTGAACTCCAGGCATAAATTTTACAAATAAGAGTAACAATGTTAACAACATCAAGCTTTTTCCAATTGTTTTCAGAAGGTAAGGCTTTATCATTTTCAAATGATATAATATATTTGCCTTTCTTTCATCACACAACAATGGCATCTGCATGTGAGCAGTGTACAATTTTTTTCTAACAAACACAGTTATGTCAGACAAAAAATATATGTACTTATCTAGGTACTTGATCAGCCCAAGGAGATCCAATTCGGTCTGCCATGCTTCTTGAAGTAGTTTGAGTGGTCCTCGGACAGTGGGTCCAAAGATTGGTCCATAGGCTCCTCGACTTTCCGGATAGGATTCAGTTGTCACCTCATGCTCCAGGCATAAGTTCTTTAGGACTGGATTGAAGAGTTCCGAGGCGAAGTTGGTCCTTCGATCTGACGGTATGGATTGTGGTAACCCATAGCTTTTGATAGTTTCGGTCCAGCTCTCCGCACTCGTTTCTTCAGTGATGCTCCTCCAATCTTCATCTGTACCGGCAACTGCAGGTTTGCATTGTTGTTTGAACATGCTGTGGTCTATATGTTCATAGACATCAGTAGTAGGATTTTCTTTCTCGTCGACAGCTTTCTCATGCAACTGTAGCAACTCTGGATCTACTTTCTGCTCAGCAATCATTTCATTTTGTGATGACTTCTTTGATTGTTCATTTCCTTTCGGACAATCTTCAATCATGGAGAAAATAGTAGTATCAAGTTCCACTCCTTCTTCCCCTTTCTTCTCTCGTGGGAGAATTTCTTCTTTCTGTTCCTTTTCTTGTGAGATAGTTTCTTCTTTCTTTTTCTGTGGTGTCATACCATTTATGACATCACCTACAGGATAAAGTTCTTTTTCTTTTCCTGTCTCCACAATAGGACTAGGGTCTGGATTTACCTTCACAATCAGTTCAGGTCTCACCCTCCCTTTCGCCAAATCATTTGCTAGGATAACAGATATGCCCTCAACAGGAAGTTTTGATATTACTCCAACTGTCACATATCCTGTCACCAAGTCAGATGTGAGGTATATCCTATGTAGATGTATTTCTTCTTTCCATTCAAAACCTCTCAATAGGACAGTTTGTCCTGTCAATGTATTATCATTCAATGGTAATACATCTTTAAGCAGCAGTGTTAATGATGCTCCTGTGTCTCGTAATATTTTTACGGACTTCAGTGGTCCTTCCTTTTGTAAGGCCACACAACCTTCACTAATGAACGGTTGAAAACTGCACAGGGTCTCTGTGTCAATTTTATTCTTCCCTTGACCATGACTTTCGGGTGTTGTTTCATCTTTCGATGACTTCAGACTCTTGTTCGAGTCAAAAATACTTTGGTCTACTTTTTCGTCTCTGTGGACTTGGACAATTAATCCAATAGTAGCCATTCTGTATTTATAATCAGGATATTTATCCTCATTATCTTCAGTTGTAGATTTCTCTACCTTCTGACTTTTGCTCTCAGGCAAATCCACCCTCAGTGTTTCTGGTTTAGAAGAATCTTTCTTCGAATTCAGTTCGTTTGTATTTTCGCTTTCTTGTACATTCTGTATTGGTTTATGGCTTGCACACATGACCACTTTGTTAGGTCTTTTGTCGCTTCGTATACTCCAACAGTCTTCAATGCTATGTCCTGTCCTTTTACAAAAAGTACATTGGACGTTTTTGTTGATAGGTTTTTTATTAACATCATTTTGTTTCACAAAATGCTCTTTTTCACGATGTTGTTGTTGTGTAGTTTCTGCTGGCCGTTGTGGCCTATTAACATTCTTTCCATCAGCTGTCCTATGACACAATGTGTACTGTTCAGCTAAATCAGCAGCCTTATGTGGGTCAGTGATATCACGCTCGGATAAATACATTCTTATATCCGGCCTCACTTTGTTAATAAAATCCTCTAAGAGAATGATATCTTTCATTTCTTTTAATGTGGAGATATTTCTGGATTTTATCCACTGATCCATTAGCTTTTCTTCTGCTCGAAGGAAGTCTAAGTGTGTTTGGTAAGGGGACATTGTGTACTGACGGAACCTTTTCCGATAACTTTCCGGTATTTGGTTATAGGCTTTAAGTACAGTATCTTTAATGATTTCATAATCATTTAAATTCTCCTCTTTTAACAATAGAACACAATCTCTTGCCCTTCCCTGAGTAAAAGCTGTTCTGACTAATATTCCCCATTTATCTTCTGGGAACTTAAAATCTCTGCAAGAAATTTCAAAGGTCTGGAAGAAATTAGCTATTTCACTTTCTTTATCAATGTAGGTAGGGACTAGCTTTTTCCATCTGGCCATCTCTACATCACTATGAGATTCTTTTTTAGTAGCTCCTATCTTCGCTAGTTCTATTCTTTCCTGACTTTCTCTTTGACTTTTCTTATCTTCCATCTCAAGACGTTTTTCTTCTATCTCACGATCAAGACGTTTTTGTTCTCGTTTATCTTCCAATTCCATCCGTTTCATTTCTAGTTGAAATCGCAACTGTTCGGACATTGAAGATTTCGACGTCTGACCTTCAACTTGATATTCCTCCGCGCTTGATTCTACTTTCAACTTGCCACTCGCAATCAACACATCTTTTATCTGCTGTGTCAACACAGTCCTCGATGGTGTAGTTTCAGTAACTTCTATCTTCAAGATCTCAGCGATCTCTTTTAACTTCTTTATTGATAAAGTTTTCAGAACTTCTTCTTCTGGATTTTCAATAAATTCCATTCTTTAGTTAAGAGATTTATAAAGTGGTAAATTTTTCCAATCGGAAGAATAATTTCAGCGTTCTTAGGCTTGCTCAGTAGGTCACTGCTCCAACACACAACACAACACAACTTGAATATATGCTTCACTATACAACTATATCGGACGCAAGCCCGCAAATTGTTATATACCTCTTTAGGTTGATGACTATTATTACGACTCGTTAAATCGGATTCAATGAATATAGTTGTATCTTTATTAGAAGTCTCTAGATTCTGCTAATCTGTAGCCCAAGCTAGGGGTTCCTTGACTGACAGGTCTATGCAGTAATGTAGTTATATTCGTGATAATTATCTTCAACACATTTCTCAACAATGATTGATCAAACAACTCCAGTTGTTGAATAAACAATTTTATTTAAATTGTAGACTCAATATAAACGATCAATAAACTTTATCAACTGATGGCAACATAAGTATCAATAAAATGGCATTATATGTACATGTATGAATATAGCGACTTCACTCTACAAACGTTTAAACTGAACTAACTTTAAGGAGGTCGGGACTTTACAAAGAAAACGATCATCGAAGATACTACAGGGTCTTAATACGCATTTTAACCTCTTTCTCTATAATTACTACGATCCAGAATTATCCCCCAATTTCCACGGGATTTGAACGAATTATTTTATTTAAACTGCCCTCAGGGCATAAAGGTCAAACCTTGGTCGCTTTGGACTCTGATACGCACTTGTTAAGAGGTCAATGCCTTACTACGTCATTCATTTATGACCGAGATTCGTAACAATATTATAGTCTATGATATAACTAAAGCTAGCGGTCCATGTATATTATAGTCTATGATAATACTAAAGCTAGCGGTCCATGTATATTATAGTCTATGATAAAACTAAAGCAAGCGGTCCATGTATATTATAGTCTATGATAATACAAAAGAAAGCGGTCCATGTATATTATAGTCTATGATATAACTAAAGCAAGCGGTCCGTGTATATTATAGTCTATTAAAATAACTAAGGCAAGCGGTCCATGTATATTATAGTCTATGATATAACTAAAGCAAGCGGTCCATTTATATTATAGTCTATGATATAACTAAAGCAAGCGGTCCATGTATATTATAGTCTATGATATAACTAAAGCAAGCTGTCCATGTATATTATAGTCTATGATATAACTAAAGCAAGCTATTCATGTATACTATAGTCTATGATATAATTAAAGCAAGCGGTCTATGTATATTATAGTCTATGATAAAACGAAAGCAAGCGGTCCATGTATATTATAGTCTATGATATAACTAAAACAAGCGGTCCATGTATATTATAGTCTATGATATAACTAAAGCAAGCGGTCTATGTATAGTATAGTCTATGATATAATTAAAGCAAGCGGTCCATGTATATTATAGTCTGTGATATAACTAAAGCAAGCGGTCCATGTATATTATAGTCTATGATATCACTAAAGCTAGCGGTCCATGTATATTATAGTCTATGATAATACTAAAGCTAGCGGTCCATGTATATTATAGTCTATGATAAAACTAAAGCAAGCGGTCCATGTATATTATAGCCTATGATAATACTAAAGCAAGCGGTCCATGTATATTATAGTCTATGATATAACTAAAGCAAGCGGTCCATGTATATTATAGTCTTTGATATAACTAAAGCAAGCGGTCCATGTATATTATAGTCTATGAAATAACTAAGGCACGTGGTCCATGTATATTATAGTCTATGATATAACTAAAGCAAGCGGTCCATGTATATTATAGTCTATGATATAACTAAAGCAAGCGGTCCATGTATATTATAGTCTATGATATAACTAAAGCAAGCGGTCCATGTATATTATAATCTATAATATAACTAATGCAAGCAGTCCATGTATATTATAATCTATGATATAACTAAAGCAAGCAGTCCATGTATATTATAGTCTATGATATAACTAAAGCAAGCGGTCGATGTATATTATAGTCTATGGTATAACTAAAGCAAGCGGTCCATGTATATTATCGTCTATGATAAAACTAAAGCAAGTGTTCCATGTATATTATAGTCTATGATATAACTAAAGCAAGCGGTCCATGTATATTATAGTCTATGATATAATTAAAGCAAGCGGTCCATGTATATTATAGTCTATGATATAACTAAAGCAAGCGGTCCATGTATATTATAGTCTATGATATAACTAAAGCAAGCGGTCCATGTATATTATAGTCTATGATATAACTAAAGCATGCGGTCCATGTATATTATAGTCTATGATATAACTAAAGCAAGCGGTCCATGTATATTATAGTCTATGATATAACTAAAGCAAGCGGTCCACGTATATTATAGTCTATGATATAACTAAAGCAAGCGGTCCTTGTATATTTTAGTCTATGGTATAACTAAAGCAAGCGGTCCATGTATATTATAGTCTATGATATAACTAAAGCAAGCGGTCCATGTATATTATAGTCTATGATATAACTAAATCAAGCGGTCCATGTATATTATAGTCTATGATAAAACTAAAGCAAGCGGTCCATGTATATTATAGTCTATGGTATAACTAAAGCAAGCGGTCCATGTATATTATAGTCTATGATATAACTAAAGCAAGCGGTCCATGTATATTATAGTCTATGATAAAACTAAAGCAAGCGGTCCATGTATATTATAGTCTATGATATAACTAAAGCAAGCGGTCCATGTATATTATAGTCTATGATATAACTAAAGCAAGCTGTCCATGTATATTATAGTCTATGATATAACTAAAGCAAGCGGTTCATGTATACTATAGTCTATGATATAATTAAAGCAAGCGGTCTATGTATATTATAGTCTATGATAAAACTAAAGCAAGCGGTCCATGTATATTATAGTCTATGATATAACTAAAACAAGCGGTCCATGTATATTATAGTCTATGATATAACTAAAGCAAGCGGTCTATGTATAGTATAGTCTATGATATAATTAAAGCAAGCGGTCCATGTATATTATAGTCTGTGATATAACTAAAGCAAGCGGTCCATGTATATTATAGTCTATGATATCACTAAAGCTAGCGGTCCATGTATATTATAGTCTATGATAATACTAAAGCTAGCGGTCCATGTATATTATAGTCTATGATAAAACTAAAGCAAGCGGTCCATGTATATTATAGCCTATGATAATACTAAAGCAAGCGGTCCATGTATATTATAGTCTATGATATAACTAAAGCAAGCGGTCCATGTATATTATAGTCTTTGATATAACTAAAGCAAGCGGTCCATGTATATTATAGTCTATGAAATAACTAAGGCAAGTGGTCCATGTATATTATAGTCTATGATATAACTAAAGCAAGCGGTCCATGTATATTATAGTCTATGATATAACTAAAGCAAGCGGTCCATGTATATTATAGTCTATGATATAACTAAAGCAAGCGGTCCATGTATATTATAATCTATAATATAACTAATGCAAGCAGTCCATGTATATTATAATCTATGATATAACTAAAGCAAGCAGTCCATGTATATTATAGTCTATGATATAACTAAAGCAAGCGGTCGATGTATATTATAGTCTATGGTATAACTAAAGCAAGCGGTCCATGTATATTATCGTCTATGATAAAACTAAAGCAAGTGTTCCATGTATATTATAGTCTATGATATAACTAAAGCAAGCGGTCCATGTATATTATAGTCTATGATATAATTAAAGCAAGCGGTCCATGTATATTATAGTCTATGATATAACTAAAGCAAGCGGTCCATGTATATTATAGTCTATGATATAACTAAAGCAAGCGGTCCATGTATATTATAGTCTATGATATAACTAAAGCAAGCGGTCCATGTATATTATAGTCTATGATATAACTAAAGCAAGCGGTCCATGTATATTATAGTCTATGATATAACTAAAGCAAGCGGTCCATGTATATTATAGTCTATGATATAACTAAAGCAAGCGGTCCATGTATATTATAGTCTATGGTATAACTAAAGCAAGCGGTCCATGTATATTATAGTCTATGGTATAACTAAAGCAAGCGGTCCATGTATATTATAGTCTATGGTATAACGTAAAATAATTTCATACATCTTATATTGATTACCATGGAGCACGATGACCGACGCGTTCGGTTGGCGTACCGAAGGTTCTAGGTTCGAATCCTGGTGAAGGAACTGGAGGGTGTCCCCGAGTCTACCCAGCTCTGATGGGTACCTGACATCAATTAGGGTAAACAAAAGGCGGTTGGACATTGTGCTGGCCACACCATCATTTGTATGCCGTGGCCACGGAAACTAGTGAACGCTGCTTCACTGGCCCTATTATAATCAATCTGGTTCCGAACGTTACTTTACTTTGTGGCTAAGCAAAACCTAAAAACAACCTTATAAAACCTCTGCGTGTTTATTATAGATTTTGGTGTAGAAAGTGCTAGATTAGATTTTACTGAAGTTTTCAGAATTCAAAAGACAAAAACGTACTAGAAAGGTTGTAGAGAGTACAATAACATATTGGTGTTTTTTTACTTTATAACAAATAACTAATATATAGTAAATTTAGTAATTTACATATTGTTTATTTGCTGAAAACATTTAAGAAGGTGATTTCAAATTAATATTGTAATTGGGATTAAAAAAGCGTGACTTTTATGTAGCAAAAAAGTTAGGACTATCCATATCCAAGTGGATGAGAATAAAACATCCGTTATCCGAGTGCGTCAAAAAATATAGTTATTAGATTTTACTTACTGAAAACATTTTTAGGGAAGCTTTAAGTCCTGAAAAAATATTTTCCATTTTTAGAAAAAAAAGTATTATTGATGGATATTATTTTTTCTTAGAAGACAGATGTCAAATGCGAGATCAGAAATGTAAGATATAAGACAATAAGGTCATGTGACTTTAAATAAACCACTTTTGATTGGTTAGACACACAGACAAGCTACTTGATATACATAGATGTGTCTTTAAATAAACCAATTTTGATTGGTTAGACACACAGACAAGATACTTGATATAAATAGATGTGTCTTTAAATAAACCAATTTTGATTGGTTAGACACACAGACAAGATACTTGATATAAATAGATGTGTCTTTAAATAAACCAATTTTGATTGGCTAGACACACAGACAAGATACTTGATATAAATAGATGTTCGGCTGTCTATGAGTCATTTTTATTTTCTTTACATTTTGCGCTTTAGTAAAATTTGGTTAACACCGAACATTAAAACAGTTAAAACTTTTTTTTTTAAATAATTTAATATTTCAGCAACTGAAAACAAATTAAAAAACATTATACAAAAACATAATTTAGGGCAATAAATTACTCCATCAAAATTGCGAGAGATAGAAAAAAGAGGTTATTTTAAACCAATAAGTTTATAATAAAGTAAATTTATGCACAATAAATACACTATTTAGAAAAGTAGTGTAGCAGTCGCCTTAAGCCACAAAGTGAAGTTGAGTGAAAAGCGTGAATCATTTCCTCATACCTTATTGCAAATACGATAGATATACAAAAGAATAACTATTGACTTTTTCTGAACAGTAAATCTCAAATTTAAATGATCGTTATTTACTATTTAATTTAAAAAACAAAAATAATAATACAAAACTATTTAAAAGAAGAATTTTAGAATGTATTAAAAAAATATTTTTCACAAATGTTCAGGTTCTGCTTTTCGCAAGGGGCGTCACTCAGTTTAGGCTGTAGGTAGAAATAATAAACGCAGTTAGACATCGTTCCTTCGTCATGTTTATCTGGAAAATACATTGAGAAATACTTCATCGCCCATGTATATGGTACAATAAAACACAAATTGAATGTAATTATAATTATAATTCATCATTTTAGTTTGTTCATGAGCACTCAAACCCGAAAGTTTAAAGACCAAGTGAACAGCTCTTTATCAAAATTGAGATAAACGTTTATTTTCATAGCAAATAGTGTATTCAGTACCCAAATGCTAATAAAATCATGTATACAAAATATTAAGCATAACTTTCAAGTAATTAGTTAAATATTAGCACTTAAATGTGCGTAGGAAAAATCCAAATCTCGTAGCCATTTGATATGGCAACAAAGGGTAGTGACGTCAGAGAAGGAATTCCGACAAGGAAAAATGAATATTTTCACGTGTTTTGAATCTATTTCCACGTGTTTTGAATCTTTTCCCGGTCTTATTTTTTAACAAAAGGTTAAATATAGATTTTGTGGGTCGTGTCTTGTTTATTTATTGTCCTTCTAACACGTCACTTCCGTATGAGACTTTTACAAATCTCGTCCCTTCGAGAAAAGCTGTTCACTTGGTCTTTAAAAAGAAATATTTACGCATAAATAAGTAATCTTATTATGTTGAAATAATTTTGTGCTTCCATTTTCAACTATGTATTAACGCGTCAATAGAAAGAAAATAATTTCTCTTTGTTTTTGTTTTTAAAATAATAATGTTACGTGCCGGAACACATAAGGTTCGTGACTATCTGGGTGGGGGTGGGGAGCTTTTATCCTCTTGTATTTTTGAGTGCTGCTGGGTACTATTCGACAACAACTTTCAACTAGTTAATAATGAAGAAATTCTTGTTGTTGAACAATAAACATAAGTAATTTTAATACAAAATTATCCACAAGAGTAGACTTGGTACAGTATAAGCCTATATTCAAACGAAATCAATGACAGGTAAAAATGCGACCGATCTGGAAGACTCTTAAGATGGGACTGCCCAATCAAAATCTCAAGACCACGGCGGTCTTAAAATGGTTGGTTTCTATTGGTCCTTACCAAGCTGCGTAAAACAACTTCACTAGGATGTTGGGGAGCCCGTGATTACTTGTTAGATTCATAGAAACCGTGAATCTCCAAGCATGGTGTGACAACGATATCACGCCGTACCCTTCCCACATTGGGAAACTAACAACAACTTATTCTTAACGTATTCTTAATTCTCGGGCATTACATTCATTACTTTTTAAGCTTGGTACCACTCATCGTAGTGACATATTTTCAGGCAGTGGTATAGGAGGGCCAGAAATGGGATTTCTAAAGATATAAAAGAGTCAAAGTTATTAGTGCGTGTTTGTAGAGTCGCTGAATGATTTATTAATTTTATTGCTGATAAATTGAATTAGTATACACATTTTAGTACACAAAATGAATTTCAATTTTGTGAGTAACTTTACCTATTTTGTTTAGATTTAATGTTATCCACAGAATGCCGTAACGACTGCTAAAGTCTTAGTTTTTGTTTTTATGCAAACTTTTTTTTATATATTCTAAAATGTATCGTTCATTTCATTATGCCTCTCGCCCCAACTGAGACATAGGCCGCCAACAAGATTCCTCTAGGTGTACGATCCTGGGTCAATTTCTCTATCTGACCCCAGTTAAACCTTAGCTTTTTGACAATGATTGGAGTCGGCCTGGTGGCTTTCAACTGAGGTTGACTTTCACCACCTGGCTTCATGAATTCTCCAGTGGGAGATCCATCTTTCACCACCTGGCTTCATGAATTCTCCAGTGGGAGATCCATCTTTCACCACCTGGCTTCATGAATTCTCCAGTGGGAGATCCATCTTTCACCACCTGGCTTCATGAATTCTCCAGTGGGAGATCCATCTTTCATCACCTGGCTTCATGAATTCTCCAGTGGGAGATCCATCTTTCACCACCTGGCTTCATGAATTCTCCAGTGGGAGATCCATCTTTCACCACCTGGCTTCATGAATTCTCCAGTGGGAGATCCATCTTTCACCACCTGGCTTCATGAATTCTCCAGTGGGAGATCCATCTTTCACCACCTGGCTTCATGAATTCTCCAGTGGGAGATCCATCTTTCACCACCTGGCTTCATGAATTCTCCAGTGGGAGATCCATCTTTCACCACCTGGCTTCATGAATTCTCCAGTGGGAGATCCATCTTTCACCACCTGGCTTCATGAATTCTTCAGTGGGAGATCCATCTTTCACCACCTGGCTTCATGAATTCTCCAGTGGGAGATCCATCTTTTACCACCTGGCTTCATGAATTCTCCAGTGGGAGATCCATCTTTCACCACCTGGCTTCATGAATTCTCCAGTGGGAGATCCATCTTTCACCACCTGGCTTCATGAATTCTCCAGTGGGAGATCCATCTTTCACCACCTGGCTTCATGAATTCTCCAGTGGGAGATCCATCTTTCACCAGGGCCGAATTATCTTTAGTTCTCTTCTTTGGGCATTTTTCTAGCAGGTTTTATGTCTTACAAAATAAGGTTGCTATCCTAATGTTTAACCCCCAACCTGGAGGACCAGGGCACTAGCTTCTGTCTGACCCCTACCCACGCAGATCTTCCCAGCTTGGTTAAACCTGCCAGGAGTTTAAACTCCCGCTGGTATAGCTCTGGGGGTCTTCAGGGCACGCAAGCTGCCAAGTCACGCAAAAGCTCTAGCACCAGTTGGCAGCTAAAATGTATCACTGTAATAAATTATTTACATGCTTTTTTTAACGATGATGTTCTTACTTAAATAATATTTATTATCAAAATCAAAATTGTTTGAGTTAATACTGATTAAAGTGTAGCCTACCGGCAGCAAAGAGCGCTCTTATGCATGTAGTATCGCATATAGTGTTATCATCTTCCCACATGTATGATCCTTCTATGGCATAGTCATTTAAACCAATCCACATTGGGATACCCCAGTAATAGGATTCCAGTAGATTCAGTTTGTCCAGACTTTTCAGGGTATAAAGTTTTGCTCCCCTAGCTAAACATTTACCAAAAAAATTTTTTACAAATATATTTCTTAACATTTAAAAGTTGGCAACAACACCAAAAGTCAAAATATTATTTGATTTACATGTACTTGATTATGTATCTTTTTTGTTTGTTTGTTAGTTTATAAGTAAATAAAATAAATGAATGTGAAGATTCAGTGATAAACTGCTAGTCAATTTAAATAATGGATATAAAGATTAATGTAGATATTGCCTTTCCCTACATTAATCATTAAGCTTAGATTCGTTTTTTTTAATGAATTTGGTATTTATATTTAAACGTTTGCATTTAGTTGCATTGTATTATTTAATATTCATAGTGAGTTTTTGCTAAATATAAATAATATATATGTCTGTGACGAAAACTTTGGTTAATCGTCTGATGAGTTAAGGTTTTTAAGTTAAGAATTTCCGCCCAAGTGTGGCTGATAGCATGGAAGCAGATATATAACTTCTTTATATAAATAGAAATTGAATATCTTTATAATTTTTCAATCATCAAAGTTTATCTGTGTTTGTGTTGATTAAATAAATATTGACGTAAGTAGAAAGTGTTACTTCATCATTTCAAGTTTGCTTATGCATATACTGACTCGCAAGCTGCTAGAAGAACAGCTGAACGATAATGAAATTAATTAAAATAAAATGTTAAGATGCTTATAACACGCCACCAATAATTTATGAACTTCAAGTCAATACAAACAATGGCTATAAAGATTAGGTGATAAACTTATAGAATATAAACAATGGATATAAAGATTAAATGATGAACTTCTAGTCAATTTAAACAAAGGATATAAAGATTAAGTGATGAACTTCTAGTCAATTTAAACAAAGGATATAACGATTAAGTGATGAACTTCTAGTCAATTTAAACAATGGATTTAAAGATTAAGTGATGAACATCTAGTCAAATTAAACAATGGTTATAAAGATTAAGTGATGAACTTATAGTCAATTTAAACAATGGATATAAAGATTAAGTGATGAACTTCTAGTTAATTTAAACAAAGGATATAAAGATTAAGTGATGAACTTCTAGTTAATTTAAACAAAGGATATAAAGATTAAGTGATGAACTTCTAGTCAATTTAAACAATGGATTTAAAGATTAAGTGATGAATATCTAGTCAAATTAAACAATGGTTATAAAGATTAAGTGATGAACTTATAGTCAATTTAAACAATGGATATAAAGATTAAGTGATGAGCTTCTAGTTAATTTAAACAAAGGATATAAAGATTAAGTGATGAACTTCGAGTCAATTTAAACAATGGATATAAAGATTAAGTGATGAACTTCTAGTTAACTTAAACAATGGATTTAAAGATTAAGTGATGAACATCTAGTCAGATTAAACAATGGGTATAAAGATTAAGTGATGGACTTATAGTCAATTTAAACAATGGATTTAAAGATTAAGTGATGAAATTCTAGTCAATTTAAACAACGGCTATAAAGATTAAGTGATGAACTTCTAGTCAATTTAAACAATGGATATAAAGATTAAGTGATGAACTTCTAGTCAATTTAAACAAAGGCTTTAAAAATTAAGTGATGAACTTCTAGTTAATTTAAACAATGGATTTAAAGATTAAGTGATGAACTTCTAGTCAAATTAAACAATGGATTTAAAGATTAAGTGATGAACTTCTAGTCAATTTAAACATTGAATATTAAGTATTAAGTTTCAGTGATAAACTTCTAGTTAATTTAAATAATGGGTATTAAAATTAAGTGTTTAACTTGTAGTCAATTCAACCAATGGATTTAAAGATAATGGCATAAACTTCTTGTCAATTTAATCCATGTATATTAAGGGATAAGCTTTTAGTTAATACAACCCACATAAATATTATATATACATATAACATAATTAACCTTTACCATAAGCATCCCAGGAAATATATCCGAAGCTTGTCTATTTTATGAATTACAATTTTATTTTCTGAGACATTGGGTGGCTTAACTTTTTCACCTGTCCGATATACTCTTTTCTATCCAAAAGTATGATGTTAAATTTAGTCATTCATAATATAAAAAAACCACAACATTAATTTATAGCAACTACAATAAAAAAAAGGATATTACAAAAAGAAAACCATAAAAACACAGTTTTTATTATACTCCCTTTCTTTGTAAACTAAGTTTACCATTTCCACTTCACTACAAAACTAAAATTTCGAATCGGTAATGTCTGTAAATACATATCTAATTATATCGATTGCACATTTTTTTTTAATGCATGAAGCCACAATCGTGGCTTTGCTTTTGCGCATCCTTTTTTTTTTTATAGCTATGGCTCGCAAAAACCATAAAAAAATAACTCGCTTTGTTTCGTCTACATTGTATCGTTTTCATTCGTACTTTTTCGTAAAAACGAACATATCCGAAAACTTTAGTTTCTTCCGTCAAAGGCAGACTTATTTTTTTCGTAGATTCGCAAATCGGTGGAAGGTATTCGTGACTATTGCCAAGGCTACGATGCTGAAAATACAAGTTATTAGAAAGGGAGTAAAAATCAAAGAAATTTCGGATAGAAAAGCTGATAAAATTTCTTGCATAGTTCTTTTAATTTCTATTTATAGATGTGTAGGCCTATGCCATAATGTATTCATAGGAAGTTTAGTTTACATTTATAGTTTTTTAACAAAATTATCATCACCTTTGCAGTCATCTCTAGCCGTTTTGTAATCGACTCGAGTCTCAGATTTCCAAATGCAGGCACTGACCGATCCGTGAGTCAAGTACTTAAATCCTTGGGCTTGGTTACAATGTGTGTAAATCTCCTTGCCTAGATTATTATCTTCACTAGAATTGGCTTTCATGCAGGTTCCTGTTCAATATTGCAATCAATGGATCAATGTAGATAATAAAAATAAGAATAATGCTTATTGAGGACAGTTATATGCGCTGACATAAGTTACAGACCGAGTAAAAACACGATGAACAGGCGAAAATTTATATATACGCTTCTGCAACAGGTGAGTCTTCAGTCGGCTCTTAAAGGTGTCGAAGCTAGGGCTCTGGCAAAGCTGGAGTGGGAAGGGATTCCAGGCAGACGGTCCCGCGTAAGATAATTCACATCGGCCAGCGGACACTAGCTTTGCGCGAGGGATCCGAAGAGATCAGGTTAGGTTAATCAATACACTAATCAAGTGATAATATATACATATGAATCTATATAGTAGGCGTAGCTGTTGGGAGGAGGACGTTCACATTTATGGTAATTATGTCTAAACATTATCTTTTGGTAATCAAATTTGAAGATCTATTTGACAAGTCTAAACGAGGCCTGACCTTTCAAATGGAAGAGATCATGAAATTCCGGGGCTATTTTTTTTATTATTTTAGACATTTCCGTAAACAAAAAAGCATGCTTTTGCTTGTGTTTGACAATAGGGCGTATTGCTGCTGTGAGTTAACACCCTTGCCCCTTTTACAATTCAGGTATATTATATGACTAACTTGTAAAAGGGGCAAGGGTGTTAACTCTCAGCAGCAATATCTCCCTTTGAATTCAAGCTTATAAAATAAATTAATCAAGAGTTGCGTCCTTGGTTATTAAAAAAACTTACTTAGTAGATAAGTCTGGGATTATAAATATGTGATTCTTCACGTCTGACATTCACAATCCATCGTTTTCTTTTGGTAACATCTTTTAGAAATGAAATAAAATATAATCTGCTATATTACTATATCTTTTCGAACATCAAGTAATGCAGCACACAGACATGTTTTTAATATCAAATGAAAGAATTAGACCTGAAATGTATTACACTTTGACCCTTTATGCATGCAAACTATTTAAGACTTGTCTATACCTGTCACTTTAAATATACTTTGTTCTCAGTTAAACTGAGAAATTTATTATTTTCGGTTATTAGTAGCCTTAAGAATTCGTCCAATGAACTAACAACTGAATAGACACATATTTGTTATATTAACTGGGTAGTAAATGTAATGTTTAAAAATATACATATACATTTTTTTTTATGTATATTAAAAATACTTTTTTACTGTCTGATCATTACAAAGTTATACAATAAAAGCCATTTATTTTTTGAAAAAAAAAAAAAAAAAAAAAAAAGAAATATTAGCAAAAAACAAAAACAAATGGGTTAATTATCTCCCTTTCATTAAAAAAAATGTTTCCACTTTTGATTCAATAGTGATGTCAAACAAGTTATGTATTATTATATTACTTACTAATTATTGTTTCTTTCTAAAAATATATTATTATAGTTTTCATGACAAGATTTAATTATGAGAGGATACAAATTATAATTTACGTTAAACAGTTGGAAATAAACCTTTCCTGTATTAATTTGTTTGTTTATTTAAATGTAAAAAGTTTATCTTTTAAACATTAATAAATTGCAGAAATTCCATAATATAGTGCTATTTAATAAGTCTCTTATATTTATTTAAGTAATAATAAAAAATTAATTATAAAATTACTTATATTTATGTTTAAATAAAGAAGATGAGCATAAACACTCGTTTGAATTTAATTCATTATCATCATCATCAAACCCTTGATCGTTGTGGTCGTTGGGAGACCGAATGGACACCTCGGCAGTCAACTTTCTACACTTTTGCCTATCTTGAGCGGATGTCAATAGTTGAGTCAACTGAAGCCCTTTCCAATATTTTACATTGTCGAACCAGCACCTCCGCTAACGGCCTCTCCACGTCCACCGTCTACCGTGCCCTGGAGGATTGTTTTTGGCAGGTTATTTTGCCGCAATACTTGACCGAGCCATGCCAGTTTGTGTCGTTTAATTGTTGTCATATTGTTTTCTTGAGGGCCTGCAATTGAGGATATTATGTCCCACACATATGCATTAGTCCTGTGTTCTACGAATGAGAATCGAAGTATTTTTCTCATGCATTTATTTTTTCGAATGCCTGCAACTTGTTTTCGGTTGCTGATAACAGTGACCAGGATTCACATCCATACAGAACAATAGTTTTGACAAGGGCTCGGTAAAGTCTGTGAGTTTTATTGGGAGACCAATGCTTTTGCTGGTCCAAATTGTGTTTAGGCGAGTTATTGCCTCAAATCCTTGTTCGAATTTCTGACTCACAGTTTCCGTCAACGGATATATTTGCGAATGTAATTAGTATCTATCAATTAATGAGCGGTAAACAGTAGATGACCTCTTTGTATGCTTAAAACAGCTTTCATGTGCGATAAAATCTGTTCACATGTATAAGTTGAACCAGAAGCTGTAAGCAGAAGAGCAAATATCAGAAAACTTTCCTAAGCTGTTTCCTTCCAGCCTTTTTCTGAAATAAATGGGCATCCCATTTTTTTAATTTTTAAAAAATTCAAATTGCTGCATTTTAAAATCCAATAAGATCTACATCTAAGATGGTTGAAGTAAGATCAAACCAGTTAGTCTTGATGTGGTATGAATAAATTAAGCATAGTCCATCAATTCGATAATATTGCCTTTAATTAGAAAACTCCTCTTTGAGTGCTTTGAGTTACTTCTGAAAAAGCCCAACTATTTATCCTAATATATTCCCTAATCTAGGGATGTACATGTAGTTAAATGAATTTAAATTTATTTCACGCCAAAATATGTATAATCTTATCTTATACATTACAGACGCTCCTTCTATAAATAGAAGATTATTGCATCCTACGCTCGTCAGTGGTCCGAGTCTGGTCTTGCATTTTGATTAAGTTTTAAATGATGTTATGTAACTAGTTTTCCTGGTTTGTTCAAGCAACCCATTCCATGCCCGAATGCCACTCAGGAATAAAGAATACTTATATGCATTTGTTTTTGTCTTTATGTTTATCTGCGCTTTGCAACAGGTTGTTATAGGGTTGCATTTCTAAACTAGAGTTTCTTCTTCTTCTTCATAATACTGTGGCGACCCCATTAGAACCGAGAAAAGAGTCCACAATTTAAATACACATAAAATAAAAAGCATCACAAACAACAATTATAAACAGATGACAGAGTGTCACTTTAGGTTTTTAGACCAGCCCTTCAGTGACAATTTAAAAGCCTGAACTGTAGGGGCAGTGATGGAGGCCTGGTCTAGGGTGTTCCACAGCCTAATGGCTGACGGAAAAAAAAGAATATTTGTAGACGTCGGTGCGTGCATGTGGGACATGCAGCTTGAGCTGATGGCCTCGGGTAGAGCGGGACACCTGTTGGATTAGGCCTGGCTGAGTGGACATTTCCAGTTTAATGCCTTATGTATTATTAATACTTTACTCTTTGCCCTTCTGTCCTCTAGTTATCTAGGTTAAGTGATTTGACCAATGGCGTTATTTTCTAGTTTCAGTGCAAAGCCATTCCAGTGGTCCTTGTAAATGCAAGTTCATTTTGCCGAAATCTGTTACTATGTCATTCAGAAACATCGGCTTCAACAGTCAGTTTTTTACGGAATAGGAACTTTTGTTTTATCAATATAAAAACCTATAGGAGGTCTATTGCGTGCCATTGAAAATCGCCCTGCGTGTTAAGTTTGGCACGGGTGCCTTCGGTTGCCAACCCTTGTTATAAACAAAAATGTCATCAATAGCCTATATAGGCCTAGGTTGATCAGTAATGCTTTTTATTGATTCATTTTTAAAAGGTTGCTGAAGAATTCCCCCCTTCCTATTGGGCATTACATTTTATAGAACAGCGTTTAACTCTCCGTGCGATAGTAATGTATTGTATGCATACATTAATTTAATCTCTAAAAATCAAATTTGGCATACACTTTATACGTATGTGAGCATGACGAATTATTTGTGGTATTTTCATTTCTAAAACTATTTAGTTCCTACCTGCTATTCTACTTTTTAGTTCATGTTTTTCTCCACGTTTTAGGGATATTGGTTGGTGGTATTATCATGGAATGCCTAGATTGTTGATATTAACCCTTCTCGTACCGACCTAATTCTATCTATGCTGCCTTCAGTTCCGCTATATACGCGCCGGGACTGTAAGGGTTAATTGACACTCTGTAGATCATCTTTAGTTTCCTTGCTAATTTTTGTCGGTTGGTAGGAAAACAAACAGACAGTAATCACATGCCTACTGATGAGTTATTTCATCCAAAGCTGTCTAGATCTATGGAAATCATTAAATATAGCTGAAGTCCAATGGTTAAAATTAAAAATTAGGAAAAAACGTGAGATGATTTTGCAAAAGATGTTTAATCTATACTCCAAACAAAGTTGTTTAGATTTTACCTTTTATATGTTGTTTTGGGGTTATATTATCTTATGTTTTATAAACGCAATTTCTGTAAAGAAGATTATTTCGTCCTACGTTAAATCTATGGTCCGATTCTAATCTTGTATTTTTTTACAAATGTTTCTTCACCATAGCCTCAGGCCGAAGGGCAAGTGCCCAGATGGCTGCTGGATCAGGATGATGATGATTAATGTTTTAAATGATAAGTTACTGGTTTTTCTGGTTTCTTCAGACAACCCATTCTATGCTCGAATGCCACTCGGGTTGTTGATGATTTTTTTTTTTTGTTTTATGTGTAATGCTAAATAACTTTAAAAAAGACTGTCATAACATTTGCTTTGCGACTTCAACTTGGTATACCAAAATCAATACAGAATGAATATGAAATCTAAAATCTACTCACCTATATTACATAACTGAAGCTGTTTATCAAATGAGTAGCAGTCACAGTCACGTGAGAGACACTTAATGGCACAATGTCGACGACCAGTAGGACTCAGAGATTGTACGGCACCAAGGTCGACTCCGTTGCTGACTTTTATCTGGTAATATTCAGCCGCTCTCCGACTGTCACTAGCTGTAAGAACTTGTCAAACCGATAATAATGACATAAGGTAAACCAAATTCACACTTAGAAAATTATAAGTGTTAGTAATAACCTTCATGTTATCTGAAGATAAATAATTAATTAAACACTTAATGTTAATATATGAAATCTTATAATATATGTTACAGACACTTCCTCTATAAACAAGATGATTGCATCCTACGCTCAACCGTGATATGAGTCTGGTCTTGCATTTTCATCAGTGTTTTAAATGATGATAGGTTAATGGTTTTCCTGGTTTGTTTAGACAACCCATTCCTTGCCCGAATGCCACTCGGGAAGAAAGAGTATTCATATGCATTTGTTTTTTCATAAGGAAAAAGTAAAGTGTTTTTTTGGATGGCGGTCATAGTATGTAATCATTAGCTCAATAAAATAGTTTTAGTATTGTAATTGTAACGCAGAGCCTCCGAGTGTACGATAAAACCAAAGACTATAATAAGAATGACTTCTAAGCTCCTACAATTGCATTAAAATTTCCGCTGTATAAAACTTTTAAGTCTTTAATGTTAATCTTAATTTTCCAATCAGAAAATCATATCGAATTACTAAACCGGAAGTCTAGAGGACTTAATGCGATCGGAAATTCTAAAACTGTTTCAAAATATCAAATAGCAGAAATATCAATCAAGCGCTCCATCCTATTATTGTCTTTGATAAGACTTACATTAAAAAAAAATATATATGCTGGAATGAAGAAACGAAACAGGCAAGAATATGCAACAAAGGCAAATATTGAAGCAAGAACCAATTATTAGAAAACTGTCTGTTCTAACTTTCACAGGAAGGTATTAGTCAGTCACATAAGAAAAAAAAAGTAGGAATAGTAATGTGGAGACTGGATAGTTAACCAACCAGACTTTAAAAGTATAAGCTTAAAAATCGATTAGATGGTACAACCAAGCTTTTAAAAACAACCATCCAATGAGATGCTTGTTGGACATAAAGAAATGGCATGGCCGGAAATATGGCTTTCGAAAAGCACTATTGCATCCAAGAGAGATTGCTCAACATCAGGGGTCGGGAACATATGGCTCGCGAGCCAGATGTTGCTCTATTGGTGACTGCATCTGGCTCGCAGACAAATGTTCGATTATAAAAAAAATATGTTTTTTTTAGACTTTTTTGATCGACATACAAATTGTATATCAATATTTCATTCTACAAATGAGCTAAAGTCTACTGCAGCTCAGCATCAGAAGTGGTAAAGGAGATAAACTCCGCTGACCTAAAAGACAGAAAAATAGCAACCCTGCATTCAATGTAAATAAAGGGAAATAACTCTTGCACACATTTGCTTAAATTTAAAATTTTTAGTTTTAAACATAATGTATGCCTCTCACAGTTTTACTTTTTAAAATATGTAGAGTCCATGGCTCTCTCAGACAAAAAAGTTCCCGACCCCTGCTCTACATGATTGACACACGACTGAATCGAAAGGATAAAGTAGACTACCATTCCATCATCTTGGGCAATTAATTCAAGCTGCAAGGTGCATAACTAGCGAATACTCACAACTAACTTGAGTAACACAAATAGTCAACCATTAGAGGACATAACGGCAAAGAGTAAAGTAGTAATAATACATCAGGCATTAGACTCTAATTTAGAAAACCACCCAATGCTCAGATAAACATAAAGACAAAAACACTTTCCCTATCCCTTTTGCGAGAACGAATGCTGCTGATATATGTACTCTTTCTTACCGAGTGGCATTCGGACATGGAATGGGTTTCCTGAAAAAAAACAGGAAAACCAGTAACATAACATCCTTTAAAACAATAATAAAGATGCAAGGCTAGACGGACCACGGATGAGCGTAGAACGCAATAATCTTCTTTATAGAAGAAGCGTCTGTAATATATAGACTATAGCAGAGCGCAAAATTTTTGCAACGCTTCTGGCATATCTATAGTACGCAAGTCGTAATTCGATTACTATGTCGATTCTCTGTTACTAGTATATGTATATGTGCCACTCATGCATCGTTGATAGCGAGACACAATTTCTGGTCCGAATTTAGTCCTAGACAATATGGATCTTCATAATTTCCTTGCTAGATATAATGAAGTTGGAGAAATGTGAAACGGTTTATATTTAAATATTAGAGTATAAAAAGATGTTGCTTAGGATGTATAGAATACACGTAAGTAACAATAAGATTACAATTCGTCAATTCAATGACCGCTTATAAAAAAACAGATCTCTAGATATTATTAGTGTTTTAGCTCCAATCTACTTAACCTTAAATTGTTGCAGAAGCAAAATTCTTTTATGTTATGTTTTTTTATATAAAATATAATATAATGCAGGCGTAATACAAATAAAATGTATTTATACTTACCTAAACAAAGTAAACCAATAGACTTACGAAAAGAAAAATTAATTTGGCTTAACATTGTGTCTAAGTTACTTAGTTTTAAGTAATGAGTCAAACGCAGTAACTTGTCTTGGTTGTTTTGTAAGTAGTAGGCTACAGTGATTCTTAAACAGTATTTTCTGGACACATTGACATGTGGTTTTATTAACACTTGCTTACACGTCTTTTATTGAGTGAAAAATTCACTAGAAACATTGGTTTTCTGAAAAACTTTTAAAAGGATGCGTTTCAATAACTTTCAATAAATTTGGGTACGGATCGTGGTGATGGCCGCATTATTGTTTAGTAATATTACATAAAGCGTGAATGTAACAGTTCGATAACGAATCGATTCAACTCATGCATATTACATCCCAAGACTTTAGTTTCTAAACACCATTCTTCGTATTGTCTAACACAGCGGTTCCCAGCCTGGGGTCAACAGACCATTTCAAAAGGGTCGCCTAAGACTATCTGAAAACATATATTTTCAATGTTTTTTAGGTATCGAGACACCGCTCATCTATATCTGTTTCTAGACGGACCCACCCACAGGTAGATAAAACCACATATGACATCATCGCGCAAACCCCTAAAATCGACGAAAATTGATTTCTCTACAATGTCAATTACAAAATTCTGGATCAAGTGTTTGCAGTCATAGTATACTATTTTGTATTGTGCCTTCTTCTTCCATTTCCAACAACATATCTTCGTGAAACAGGGTTTTTCAACTTGTTGGTTATCAAGTCTAAGTACACAAGTAGACTTGTTCTGGAAGATGTTCTTCATTGTTCTGTTGCAAACTGCTCCAAGCAATCCTGATCTAATGAGCAAGACGAAATCTCAACCTTAGCACTGACGTTCATGTTGCAATTATTTCACAATATTTAATTATATATAATTTACATATTGTTTATGTGCTTAATCACTATGATTTAATTATTTTTAAGCTGTTAAAATAAAAATACATCCTGCATATCAGATATTTACATTACAATGAATAAAATTACAGTTATAAGTTAGCGACAAAATAATTTTATGGTTGGGGTCGCCAAAACGTGAGAAGCTGAATTAAGTGGTCGCGAGACTAAGCAGGTTGGGAACCACTGGCCGAACAATTCATTGTGCTGTCATGTGACACACACAACTAGACTGAATAATACATGGGCTCCTTTCATGCTATCAAGTCAGTAGATCTGCCAGTAGGTTTACCATCTTGTTCATTGAATGTCTGCATTGATCTGGCATACTTTAGCACGTTATAGGTACGTTGGGAGATTAAGGTTATCTGTTTAAGGTTATCTGTTATGATATAAGCGACAGACAGACCTACGACGCATAGTGACAGAGTGGCTGGAATCCTGGGTTCGAATCCTGGTGAAGGCTAAGATTTATTCCCTGGTCTGGAGGGCGTCTTTGATCTGATTGGTACCTGACATTAGTTGGGGATAAAGTAAAGGCGGCTGCACAATGTGCTGGCTACCCTATCCTCTAGTATACCGTGACCACCTAAACTGGTGAACGCTCCTTCACCGGACCCATGAATCAATCTCGTCCAATGGAATACTTTATATTTACTTTTTTTCTAAGCGATGAGGCGATTTCATTTAACAAAGTAGTTGATTAGCACTTAAATAGTCGAGGTCCTGATAATGTAATTAAAAATAAAGACTTGTTATGTAGAATTTAGAACAAAAAGTTGTAACCCTTTATGCCCTGAATGTAGTTTGAAGTAGCGCTGCACAAAAAACACTTCAATAAGCTACACTTGCCCACGAGTTTTCACGAAAATCACATGGGCAGATAAATTAAACTCTCCATGGTCAGTAATAAGGAAAAGGATTGTGGTGGTATGGTTCTACAGTCTGTTTTAACTTACCAAGTTCACCCATGAGTAGTTATTTCGTCAGGAAAAAAAATAGACACTATATCATTCCATCTTTTGACACGTTTCTCATATAATTCTTTTTAATCGACTAAATGATTTGTAAAACAATTTATACACTAAAAGTTACGTATTGAATGCGTTTTTATACATGTAACTATTTTATTTTGCTATACGGAAACTATAAAATGTATTGATTCAAGAACAGAATAATGGTCCAGATGTTTTCTTTATTTACTCTAGAAAAACCATACTTGGCCTCTTTAATGTGACAAACAATGACAGTTAGTTTAATGACACAAATACTAGGATAAAGGTCGTTAACGTGTTCTATGTATCTAGAAGACGATCAGTCAAACACAATAGAGCGTTTGCAGTGGGCGGAGCTTATGTTTTTCGTAACGTCATTTTGTAAATAGAAGCCACTTGATGTACAAATGTCGTAAACTTGTTCTTCATCATGCCAAATTCGCATCTGAATATTGGCTATCCTACGCACAAATCATTAGATAAATCGTCGTAGATCATCTTATTATTACAAGAGAAAGCCTGACATGGTATTTTTGAACGATTTTTTACATTTTACGCTCAATTTATCATCTTAATATCCGACCGGTAAGTGTTGCATTTGAATTGATTTATTGAAGTAATTCATTATTTTCATTGTAGGCCTAATCGTTCAAAACTATTGTAACATTTTTAATTTAAGAATCTTGTGATATGCCTATTAATCTAATATATAATTAATAAAATACATATTAATACATTAATAATCATTTTAAACACAAAAGATCAATAAAAAAACGCTCGAGCCTATATGAAACTATATTAAAACAGCGGCCATTGTTTGTACATCAAAACACAAAGTAAACGAAAAATCACGTGCTTTTTGTCACGTGATTGCAAACGCCCTATAAGTCATAAAGTACTGTAGTGAAAATAATTAGTATTTCTACGCAGCATAAAACCATGTTACAAAACAAATTCCAAAATTTAATACGTAAGCAATCCTTTAGGATGTTTAATTGATAAATTATATGAACTGATGTCAATGAGTATAAAATGAAAGCTATTATGAGCAAGAAAAAAGTCATAAAGAAAAACACATTCAAAACCTACAAGAGCCTGAGAGCAAGGATTATAAGTTCTCAACCTTTTTCGGCTCACCGCCCACTTTTACAATTTTTGTCCGCTCACCCCCCAACTTTTTATAGCGCCCACTTTCCCCACCCCTCTGGAAGTTAAAGGGTCAATATAGTTTCTGCATTTTTAAGCCGACTAAATTTGTGTACTTATTTATTGTCTTTAAAAAAAAAATGAAAAGGAAACATATTGTCCGAATTAATAGATTAAAAAAAAATTGCCTAAACGAGAGGCTTAAGAAAAACAAATATTAATGTTAATCGTTTGCCTGGTGTGCTGCTAACAGTTTGTCTATATTTGTTTCAATTTTGGTTGCAAAAGCCTTAAGGCCTTTCTTAACCGGGTCGAACCTGAGATCGGTGATCTAGTTTGCAAACCATAATCACGTGTACGAATACAAACGCCTAACCTTTCTATGAGGTCGCAGATCGGGGTATGCAATCTTAATAAGGCCGATCCTACATTTGACGTACTTCTCTGGAAACGTAAACAAATATGGTCTCATTATCGTTATTAAGTACAGTTCCGCCATGTTGATTACCGCAACTATGCATTCGCGTCTTTCTGCACTTTCCTGCGCCTTTCCGCTAAAAAAAGTGCCATGCTCGTCCTAGGTTTGCTCAACACGACGTGCAAACCCCCAACCATGGTTCGCGATCCATTCCGACCCGAGAGCGCCAACCCAAGACCGGCAGGTTAATACGCAGAACGGTTCGGGTAGGATCGAAGATCTGGTTTACAAACCTAGGGTTTGGCCTGGTTAAGAAAGGCCTTTAGGTCTCCACTAGACTCCACGCTTCACTATTTGCAGCTTGTCTTGTTTAAATTTTTTAATAACCAAATGGTTCTAGCATAAAATCCACTTTCCACAAAACAGGTTGATAAGAATGCAATATAATATAAAATTGTTGCCTAAACTCACAGACCTAGACAAACTGATTGATTTTCTCCCAAAGAATCGCATGTGCTTTTCAAAAACTCGAGCACCGTTCCAAGTCTCATACATTATATTTATCTAAACGGTCATCTTTTGCTAACCAACGCACCTTTGGGTGCAGTAGCTAACGCTTGTAGTCCTCGTCAATGAACAACGAACAATATTTATTTTGCCATTTCCCACATACTACAAACAATAAGAACAATAAACAGGCAATAAAGGCATAGATAACGATATAACAAGAAAATTATAAAATTGGCAAACAATAAAAATTATATCGAGACAATAATAGTTGGCCTAATACAGATATTAATAATGATAATAAAATTAATTTACGGTATCAATGCAAAGCAGTCTAAAAATTTCATTGAATGTTGAATGCATTACTTATTTGTGAACTGCTGTAACATTGTATCGAACGCTACAGACAATAACCAAGACATTGGGAGGGGGGGGGGGGGCTATAATCTGCGTGAAGTAAAATTTAAGAAATTACTTTTAGTAACTAATTGTAGTCACAAAATAGACAGCCAATACATCTGGAGCAGACTACTTTTCTTTGACTACAACATCAATCCACGATACGCCATACCATCGCCACTGGAGGAATTTCTTTCTTACTAAAAAGTCTTCTGGTACAAGTAGTCTAAGGCCTTTCTTAACCGGGCAAAACCCTAGGTTCGCAAACCAGATCGTCGATCCTACCCGAACCGTTCTCCGTATTAACCTGCCAAACTTGGGTTGGCGATCTCGGGTTGGAATGGATCGCGAACCATGGTTGGAGGTTTGCACGTCGTGTTGAGCAAACCTAGGCTGAACATGGCACTCTTTTGAGCAGAAAAGCACAGAAAGGCGAGAATCAACATGGCGGAACTGTACTTAAACGATGATGAGATCAGTGCATTCATTATTTTGCGCCTTGTTGCTTCATCTTCAAATTCTTCGTTGAGAATAATAATAGCTGCAAGTTTTATCATGTTCTGTCGCTTTGTGGAAGACATCGCCATGTTTGTTTATGTTTCAAGAGAAGTACGCCAAAAGTAGGATCGGCCTTGTTAAGATAGCAAACCGCGATCTGCGATTTCGCAGAAAGGTTTAGGGTTTGTATTCGTACACGTGACTATGGTTTGCAAACTACATCGCGGTTCTCAGGTTCGGCCCGGTTTAGAAAGACCTTAATAGATTTTTATATAAATGTATTTTTTATTAAAAATGGGAAATTTTTATTTATTTTATTTTTACTCAAATAAACGTAAGCTAAAAGTAAAGCTTGATTGTCTGGTAGCGTGTACTTATCCAGTTATAAATAAAATTATGATGTCTTTAGAAAATCTCACAATGTTCTCTAAATCAAGGGTCAGCAACTAAAGACATGAGTGCCAAACGTGGCGCACAGAGCGATTTTCAATGCTCGCGCATGACCACCAAGAAGTGTTTTTTTATTGATAAAAACAGCAACAACATTTTCCGGTTCTGAATGAGGAAAACTGACGGTTAAAGCCAATGTTTTTGACACATTTCAGTGAGTTAAACTTGCATTACAAGGACCACTTGATTGGATTTGCATCGAAACTGGAGATATCTTGTGGCGAAATCAATTTCAAAACATTTTACTATATGTGCATCCTTATGTTAAGGAATATATTAAGATAGATAGTTGGGCTTTTTCAGAAGTACATCATAGCATGTCAAAGCGGAGTTTTTTTCATGAAAGGCAAGACTTTCAAATTGATGGGCTCATTTTTTTCATACCACATCAAGCGTAACTGGTTTGATATTACTACAACCTTCTTAGATATAGATCTTTTTTAAGTGGAGGAATATTGGCGATTTTAAAATGGAACAAGTTCAATTTTTTATTTTAACAAAAAGGGTCATATAATTGTGCCCATTAGCGGAAAAATTTTGGAAGGAAACTGCTTAGGAAAGTCGTCTGCTATTCTCAACTGCAAGGCATTCGTTCTACTTTCAGCTTTTGGTTCAACTTAACCTGTGAACACATTTTATCGCACATCAAAGCTGTTTTAAGCATACAAAGACGTCACCTACACTTGACCGCTCATTAATAGATACGGACTAATTACATTTAGGCTAAACGAGTTTTTATGCCCATCTTCTTAATATTAAACATAAATATAAGTAATTCTAAAACAAATTTATTTGTATTATTAATTTAGAAATATAACAGACTTATTTAATAACACTATATTATGTAATTTCTGTAATTATTATTGTTTAAAATATAAACTCCTTAAATTAAAGCAGAAAATGTTTATTTACAACTGTTTAACGTAAATTATTTTAATACTCTAATAATTAAATCATGTTATGAATACTAAAATACTGAAATTTATAAAAAGAAATAATAATTAGTCAGCAATATTTTTTATATTACAAAACAGACCTTGTTTGGCATCACTATTGAAAAAAATGTGGAAATAATTTTTTTTTTTTAATTAAAGGGAAATAATTATCCCGTTTCATTTAAGCTAATATTTCTAATGATTTTTTTCTTTTATAAAAAATAAATGACTTACAATTAAAAACTGTAAAATGTATTTGAACATTATATAAATATTATATGACTAAATAATGTATAGGCCTATGTATATTTTCAAACATTACATTAGCTACCCAGTTCGTATGATTACTACGTATCTATTCCGCTTAACCACAGTGCCGTTTCCTTGACATATCTCTAAATGCATTAAAGAACATCTCAGATTTTTACTGAGATGAAAATTTCATTAATATTAGCAGATAAGATATTTAGAATTGTTTACATCACATCATTCAAAGACTAATCGATTCAAATAGCTGAGATGTTCAAATTGTATCATCTGTACCGCCCACTTGCCCTTCACCGCCCCCCAATCGCCCCCGGGGACGTCAACGCCCACCCCACCCCCCAAAGCTTCTCACCGCCCGACGGGGTGCCATAACGCCCCGTTGAGAACCTATGGATTACACCTTTCTTTGCATCGCAAAAGTCGGGAGATAGCAAGGCTAATAAAATGATTATTTGAATTAGGAACCTTAATTTGTTCTGGCTTTGGATTAAGTGAATCTCCCTTATCACAGAGTATTTAAATTCTGTAGTGTTAGATGCGAAGGTCAAGGGGTTAAAAGCGGTACGAAATTAGCATAGGTAATGGTGTTGACAAATTGAGCGCTTAAGGAGGCGGCAGGGAGAATGGAGGGGGGTGCGTCCGCTCTAAGTGCTGGACACTTTGAACTCCGGTCAGATGAGCGGAACATTTACGCAGGTCACGTGAAATATGTCGTAATGCCAGCTGGACTGCGATAAGTCGATGAGGCCGAGGTTGAAAGGCGGTATAGATCAAATGTCGGCACACCTAAAAGGACGTCCATTAATTACGTCAACATTTTTTAGGCGATTTTTACCTCCCCCCTCCCCCTTGTCAACAACTGTCAAACTTTCAGAGACCCCCCCCCCCCTATATAATTACGTCAACAATTGGTTACCCCCCCCCCCCCCTCAAAACAAGTAACACAATTTTAGACGCTTGCTTTTATGTTTAAAATAGATTTAAAACGGAAATGTCTATACTATAATTAATTTTATTCTAATACATTTTAAAACTTCTTAAAAAGATTTCTAATTGACTATAATTCTCATATGTTTACTATTTTTCTTTTCATATACATATTTAATCATGTCTATTTCACTAAATAGCTTTTGGTACAATGTTAATTGTCAAATATTTTAGGGGGAAATTGTGCACCAGTTGTAAATTAGCCTTCTATTTTAACTAAGGATGTTAACCGAAAACCGGAATACCGGATTCCGGTTTTGAAACCGAAAACCGGTTTTGATTTCCAAAACCAGATTTCGGTTTCTTGGTTGGGAGGTAGGCCTAATCATTATTTCAAGTAGCACAACCTTTTTTTTTTTGTTTTGATGGAAATATTTTTAATAAATAGGCCTAATGTTGGATTCACACAAAACAATTCTTGAAATGCCTTGCTAACACTATTTAGTCTTTGATATTGTGTTTCATTTTTCCAAATACCAACTATGGCTTGCGATAAAAACAACATCAAACCAAATGTTAAGTTACAGTTACAATCCTTTGTGTTTGAAAATTTTTAAAAAACGTCTTTAACGATGGCTCGTTGTAAACTATGTTCCCAACAGATAAGCAGGAGCGGTGTCAGTACCGCTAGATTGTGTACGCATCTGCGTACTAAGTATCCTGGATTAACATCATCATCCTCTTCATATGCTTTTTAATATCATGGTCAACGATAATAGCGATTATCACTATTGAAAGCTATTATCGGGGTTTTAATCAATTAGCGGAGATTTTTTTTTTAGTTCTAAAGAATTTTATGGTAAAGTGTACAAAATCATATTGTATTCAAAGAAATCAACCTCTTGAATGCCCTGCTCATTATTATTATTATTATTATTATTATTATTATTATTATTATTAATTAAATTTAAACTATTTTTCAAATATACCTACAAAACTACGCACATTCGCCACACATTATATACACACGGTAGTTGCCTTCCCTGTCCCCCTTCCTTGCACTATTTGCCCCCCACTCCTTCTAATACTGGCGACGCCACTGATACTAATAAATTGGTTTAAAGCTCAACCAAATGCAAGCTGCCTTTCAGCCTACATTGAATTTATATGTTATTTTTAACAAAACTGTTTCTTGCAATGTTTACCAATGCACATTTAAACTCAGTGGCAGTTCTAAAATTATACTGATTGCGGGCTAATTGCGAAATTATGCAATTGAAACACAATGTCCTCCTTTTTGTCTCTCGGTGTCCTTCTTTTGACACCCATGTGTCTGGCAACCCTACGCTAGACAGCGAAGGTGAGGTTTTCTACAATTGGTCGGTCACGTTGTCTTGCTAACAATTGCATTAGTTTCCACCCATACATAGATCTACAAACTAGCAAGATGGACACAAAAAGGACATATCAAATGTAGTTTCTATAATTGTTATATTTTTATTAACTTAAAACTATGTTGTTAATGTTATCTATGTAAGTTTAACAAAAAAAAAGTAGAATTTAGTACTAAATTTGTATCATTATTTACTTCGTAAAAGGTAACATTGTTTGTTGACTTCAACTTTTCTTGACCTCCCCCCCTCCCCCATGTCAACAATCGTCAAACTTTTTCAGACCCCCCATCCCCCCTATTTTGTTGACGTAATTAATGGACGTCCCCTAAAAGTACTCAATTTCTTGAAGAAAAGATTTGAAAATCATTTTTGGGGGTTCTTCTGCGTGTCATCAAAATCACCCAACGTGCCAAGTCTGGAACGCGTCCGTAGGTTGCCGACCTCTCTGGTGTAGATCACAGAACTACGTTGGCGGAGAACGGGGGAGAGCAGGGAGACGGGAACGAGTGACTAGTTGTCACTTAGGAGGGATTATAAGTTAAAGTCGTAGATGATGGTATTATTTTAATAGCCAAAGTGTTTCTGTTGTGCTTGTATTGTGTAAATAAAATTGAAACAACTAACAAACAGATGAAAAATAAAATTCAAGTTTGAATAATTTTATTTATAGACACAAATACGCTGAACATACAAAAACCTACCTGGTGGCCAAGTGGCGAGTTTATTAATCGGTTATTGTTTTTTGAAATGATATAGTTGTGAAAAATGAAAAAAGAGATGAATTACTCTCTTTATTCCAAGCATTTTGATATATAACACAACATATATTTTTTAATTTTGAAAATTCCTCTCCCCCCCCCCCCCCCCGATCCTGCTCCGCCCCCACATTTAGAAAAAAATGCCAAATCAGCACTAAATATGAATCCATATGTTGCTTTTAAGGTTATTTACATAGAGTGGGATGAGATGAACATTTTGTATTACATAATTGATGGTATATTTTGCATATTTTCTGACTTATTGTGAAAAGCCCACTTTTTAAAAAAAATTTCCTATATTTCTTTGTTAAGATGTCCGGTGAATTTTCTTCACCTTTAAAAATTCATATCTTCGCTTCTAATTGACCTAGATATATAAATTTGGTATCAAAATTCAGCATTTAATGTCCTCTATCTCATGAAATAGGTTTTATTCATCTTAAAAAATGTTTTAAAAAGTATGCAAGTAGCTAGGTATTTGCATTGGTCGGCGGCCATATTGGTTTTTGCTAAGTGACATCTTTTGTACAAACTCGCCAGGTTTTTCGAGTTCTTTTGACTAACGCTATATATACATTTGAAAAAACTAAAAAACGTTATCGGAACTTTGTACTATCATACTTTACTATTCATTTTCATTGAAAGCGAAAGTAAGGCAACCCGTGGCTATAAATATTTTTAAAAAATCGCAACTTTTTTTAAGCTAAAAAAGCAGCATAAAGTAGCTAATTTTTACCAATATATTTAAGTATTCCAGTCTAAACAACGTTTAATGAAACCTATATGACGCAACAGAATATTTTTAGATCTTTAATTTCATATATAATGTTTGTTTGTAAAACATTGCAAAGTATTTTTATAATTTTGCGAACTTCGACACTATGATATCACTATGAAATGTCGGCAAAAAACCTATTTTCGATAGCGCCTAATTAACTTATAATTCGGTGCCGATTTTTATAGATTATGTAATTATCTCACTTGTATATGAGTAAATTAAGATGTTTATTGTATAAACTGTGATTTAAAATACCATGATTATGAAATAATGGCCTTTTGCGATTCTAAAATATAGAAATATAAATATTAGAAGACTATTTATGACTTTTTTTTTTTTACTTAGGACTTAGACTTAGGCCTATGGTCTATAGTCTTATAAGTATTATTATACGGTAACTTATTATACTTATAGTAGCCTACTTATCGAGTTATGGCTCAGTGCTATCTAAAACATAGATTGTGACTAGGCTTATCTAGGCCTATGGTCTTTGGTGGGCCCTATGGTTGCTATGGACACTGTGCAGTATGCTATGATGGCTATGGTCATGGTCAAAGTCTCAAAGACAAAGAATAATTTCTGTATTATGTCACATTATGTGGCTAGGTTTAGGATTTAGAATTTAGAATCAATTTAGTCAATGGACAGTCAACTTCAGTCTAGGTCTAAGTCTTTATTTTATAGACTACTTCTCAAATTTAGTTTATATGCCTACTTTAACTACTTAAATATTTGAAACAATTTAAGATCAATTAATAGTTTGAATGTCCTGATAACTTAAGAAAACTTAGAAAGTAGGCCCATCAAACATTTAAATGTCAAAAATGATGATACAAATCATACTACATGAACATTATCATCAGTTTTATAAAATTCATGAAATAGGCCTAATATGAATAATATTTAATAAATGAATCTCAATTCATAGCCGCCTTAGGCTTAACTTGAAGTGGATAACTGATCGGACTGAGCTTAATTAGTTCACGCTATCAGGTACTTAGCCCTCTCCATTGTAACAAATGTGACTTTAGTTTAGGTGCTCCGGGGACAGCAGTCAAGTGAACTAAGACAAGAGTCTGACGTGTGTCCTGAGTTTACCCAGCTCTGAGGGGTACATGGTATTAGTTTTGGGCAAGGTTTTACGCAACACGGAATTATGCTGGCCAAAATCATCACGGTAAGAAGCATTTATATACCTATCTTATCTTATACATTAGGGACGCTCCTTCTATGAAGAAGATTATTGCGTCCTATGATCATCCGTGGCCCGAGTCTAGTCTTGCACTAAAAGTTTAACTATTTCATTTATAAACAAGTGGTATATAACGTACTCAACTGTAAGTTTCTATAAAAGATATGTAGGGAAAAATAAATAAATTAGTTATATTATGTTCTTATCTTATCCTATATATTACATACGCTCCTTCTATAAAGAAGATCATTGCGTCCTACACTTGTCCGTGGTCTGAATCTAGTCTTGCATCTTTAATAATATTTTAAATTATGTTAAGTTACTGGTTATCCTGGTTTGTTCATGCAACCCATTCCATGCCCGATTGCCACTCGGGGAAAAAAATAGTACTTATATGCATTTTTTTCTCGCATTAATGGAAAAGGCAAGTGTTTTTGTCTTTATGTTCGTATTTGATGTTTAGTCAAAGGAAACGGCGACTTAAAAACAATCAATATTTGTCTTAGAAACTCGATGACTTTAACATAAAGCCTTTATTTGATATAGTATATTATGTACGATCGAACGTATTAGCTGAATCATTTTAGTCCAAGTAATCATACATTTTTTATTCGAAACTGTCGCTGCATTCGATGTGTATATGAACAATTCTATTTTTGTATTTCCGATGGGTAAAAAGTAAAGTACCTGACGAACCAAATTGATCCATAGGTCCAGTAAAGCAGCGTTCACCAGTTTCTGTGGCCACGGAATACTAAGTGATTGCGTGGCCAGCACTATGCATAGCCGCACGGGTGGGTTAATGGTCCCATTTTTTTATATTTTTAAATGCACCTTTCGAACCGAGAACGGTAACCGCTTCTTCGACATTTGAGAACATAACGCCAAGACGGATTTATTGTCGATTCATTGCTTTATTCTTCCCATTTCTAGCCTGGATTGGATATTTGTCTCGAATCAATTGTTTCTGTGAAATAAATATATCAGAAATAGAGATTGTAAACTGAAGATAAGCATATTTTAAAAACTATATTTTTTAACAATTAATTTGCTTTCAAAACAAAACCATGATTGCGAATCATTGAATGTTATCATGTGAAATAAATCAAAATTAATCATTGTTTAGTTATAAGCTATAGTTATTATGGACATTTAAACAAATGCCATTTTTATTTGAATTCTTAGGTCACAGTTTTGGGATTTATTATCTGAAGATTGATTGTAAACAACAGTTGTTTCATTTTTTTTAATGAAAACATGTTGCTAAAGGAGTGTGCATAACTTCAATAACAGACGAACAGACGTAAATACGCCCAACGACCTCTACATTGCATTTAATAATGACAAAGGATTTAAATATTTGACCTATGGATCGGTCAGTGCTTGCGTTTGGACATCAAATGACCAAGTCGATTATCCAACAGCAAAAAATAACTGCAAAGGTAAGGGTTATGCTAATTTCATAACATTTAAAGAATATATTATTCCTTTTTTAACCAGATATCGGTCAAATCAAAGACTATAATAAGATAAATCGCTTGCTTTAATATTTCTGCTATGTGATGACTGGAATTACTTATTTTCGGAATTACCGATTCCCTATACACTGACCACTTCTGAATGAGGAAAACTGACGGTTGAAGCCGATGTTTCTGACACATGTCAGTGTCTGTATTTAATTGCTATGATTCTCTTAACGAAACTTTAAAATTAAAATCGAAAGTTGTATACAGCGGAGACATTTAGGCAAACGTATGATCGCATAGGTCATTTACGACAGCGTTATTGGATGCGCACGGAAAAAGCACAGACATATAGACTCTAAAAAAAAAAAGAACAAGCGGCCCATCTTATTATAATAGTCTTTGGTCAAATCAAATATTAGTTTGTCTCTTTTTTTAGTTTTCAAGCTAAAGAAAAAAGTTACATATGCGTCCTTTAGTCATACTCGTAATTATCAAAGCAGATAAATTATTTTTTTCTTGGCAATTATAAAATTTAGATTTATATTATTTTGTATGCTCTCAACATTTTTTTCATCAATGGGAGCAATAGTGTACACGCTCAAAAGCGTTGAAAAACTGAAACTGTTGGAGACCTATTACTATGGAATTAAAATGTGGGTAGGCTTAAGTCTGAGTGTTCCAGAAGGCGTCTTCGGGTGGGAAGATGATAACACCAGATGCGATGCAACATGTATCAAAAGCTTATTTGCTAACGGTAAACGTAAATCAGCATTGATCTATTATTTGTTTAGTCGGGCGCTTACAATCGTTTCTTTAATCACAGTCGTAGTCTATTTCGATTTCTATTTTTGGTTTTCAGAACTAAGCGAAAGAAAATATAACTATTTGGCTTTTTTTCATATATAAAATGCTCTTCTCTTTATGCTGTCAGTTATAAATGTAATAAATATACTCAATGTAAAAGTTGGTTAAAATGTATTCAATATACTCAAAGTAATAGTTAGTTAAAATACAATAAATATCCTCAATGTAATAGTTAGTTAAAATGTATTAAATATACTCAATGTGATAGTTATTGTTAATACCTATGATCGTAGTCTGTTGCTAAGATTGACTGGTATTATTGAGTTACCTCTTTCCTCTTGCATGTTCATTATTTCTTAACAGTTCTTCACAACAATAATTCAATCAGTCAAATCTTGCAGCATACACATATATTTTATTATTACTCACAATTGAAAGAACAGATACAAAAGGTCCAGTACATCCAAGATATAATAATATATGAAATCCAAAACACAAGTTCATGTCACTAGTATAGTATTATAAAATATAGGCTCCTTTATACTACAACCTTCACTTCTATAACTCGGCTCTCACTAACTTTTACCGCCAAGATCCCCTGACCATTTCACCCCTGTGTTCATGTAACCTCGAGTTAATTAAGTGAGCTTAGTTCATAATGTAAATAGAATCTTCTAGTACTAATTGCTCGTCTTTTTAACTCCTGTCTATCTTCACTGATTCCTTGATATTCTCCAAGTTGTTTCCATTTGACTATATCTTCCAAACCCATATAAGTCAGTCTTTAACAGTTAGTTAAAATGTAATAAATATACTCAATGTGACAGTTAGTTAAAATGTAATAAATATACCCAATGTGATAGTTAGTTAAAATGTAATAAATATACCCAATGTGATAGGTAGTTAAAATGTAATAAATATACCCAATGTGATAGTTAGTTAAAATGTAATAAATATACTCAATGTGATAGTTAGTTAAAATGTAATAAATATACTCAATGTGATAGTTAGTTAAAATGTAATAAATATACTCAATGTGATAGTTAGTTAGAATGTAATAAATATACCCAATGTGATAGTTCGTTAAAATGTAATAAATATACCCAATGTGATAGTTAGTTAAAATGTAATAAATATACCCAATGAGATAGTTTGTTAAAATGTAATAAATATACCCAATGTGATAGTTCGTTAAAATGTAATAAATATACCCAATGTGATAGTTAGTTAAAATGTAAGAAATATACACAATGTGATAATTAGTTAAAATGTAAGAAATATACCCAAATTTTATAGTTAGTTAAAATGTAATAAATATACCCAATGTGATAGTTCTTTAAAATGTAATAAATATAACCAATGTGATAGCTCGTTAAAATGTAATGAATATACCCAAAGTGATAGCTCGTTAAAATGTAATAAATATACCCAATGTGATAGCTCGTTAAAATGTAATAAATATACCCAATGTAATAATCGTTAAAATGTAATAAATATACCCAATGTGATAGTTCGTTAAAATGTAATAAATATACCCAATGTGATAATTAGTTAAAATGTAATAAATATTCCCAATGTGATAGTTCGTTAAAATGTAATAAATATACCCAATATTATAATTAGTTAAAATGTAATAAATATACCCAATGTGATAGTTAGTTAAAATGTAAGAAATATACCTAATGTGATAGTTAGTTAAAATGTAATAATATACCCAATGTGATAGCTCGTTAAAATGTAATAAATATACCCAACGTGATAGTTAGTTAAATGTAATAAATATACCCAATGTGATAGTTAGTTAAAATGTAATAAATATACCAAATGTGATAGTTAGTTAAATGTAATAAATATACCCAATGTTATAGTTAGTTAAAATGAAATAAATATACCCAATGTGATAGCTCGTTAAAATGTAATAAATATACCCAATGTGATAGTTCTTTAAAATGTAATAAATATACCCAATGTGATAGTTAGTTAAAATGTAATAAATATACCCAATGTGATAGTTAGTTAAAATGTAATAAATATAAGCAAATGTGATAGTTATTTAAAATGTAATAAATATACCCAATGTGATAGTTAGTTAAAATGTAGTAAATATACCCAATGTGATAGTTCGTTAAAATGTAATAAATATACCCAATATTATAGTTAGTTAAAATGTAATAAATATATTCTATGTGATAGTTAGTTAAAAAGTTATAAATATAGCCAATGTGATAGTTCAATAAAATGTAATAAATATACCCAATGTAATAGTTAGTTAAAATGTAATAAATATACCCAATGTGATAGTTAGTTAAAATGTAATAAATATACTCAATGTGATAGTTAGTTAAAATGTAATTAAAATACCCAATGTTATAGTTAGTTAAAATGTAATAAATATATTCTATGTGATAGTTAGTTAAAATGTATTAAATATACCCAATGTGATAGTTAGTTAAAATGTAATAAATATACTCAATGTGATAGTTAGTTAAAATGTAATAAATATACCCAATGTGATAGTTCTTTAAAATGTAATAAATATACCCAATGTGATAGTTAGTTAAAATGTAATAAATATACCCAATGTGATAGTTCGTTAAAATGTAATAAATATACCCAATGTAATAGTTCGCTAAAATGTAATAAATATACCCAATATGATAATTAGTTAAAATGTAATAAATATACCCAATGTGATAGTTAGTTAAAATGTAAGAAATATACCCAATGTGATAGTTAGTTAAAATGTAATAATATACCCAATGTGATAGCTCGTTAAAATGTAATAAATATACCCAACGTGATAGTTAGTTAAATGTAATAAATATACCCAATTTGATAGTTAGTTAAAATGTAATAAATATACCCAATGTGATAGTTAGTTAAATGTAATAAATATACTCAATGTGATAGTTAGTTAAAATGTAATAAATATACCCAATGTGATAGTTCTTTAAAATGTAATAAATATACCCAATGTGATAGTTAGTGAAAATGTAATAAATATACCCAATGTGATAGTTAGTTAAAATGTAATAAATATAAGCAAATGTGATAGTTATTTAAAATGTAATAAATATACCCAATGTGATAGTTAGTTAAAATGTAGTAAATACACCCAATGTGATAGTTCGTTAAAATGTAATAAATATACCCAATATTATAGTTAGTTAAAATGTAATAAATATATTCTATGTGATAGTTAGTTAAAAAGTAATAAATATAGCCAATGTGATAGTTCGTTAAAATGTAATAAATATACCTAATGTGATAGTTCAATAAAATGTAATAAATATACCCAATGTAATAGTTAGTTAAAATGTAATAAATATACCCAATGTGATAGTTAGTTAAAATGTAATAAATATACTCAATGTGATAGTTAGTTAAAATGTAATAAAAATACCCAATGTTATAGTTAGTTAAAATGTAATAAATATATTATATGTGATAGTTAGTTAAAATGTATTAAATATACCCAATGTGATAGTTAGTTAAAATGTAATAATTATACCCAATGTGATAGTTAGTTAAAATTTAATAAATATACCCAATGTGATAGTTAGTTAAAATGTAATAAATATACTCAATGTGATAGTTAGTTAAAATGTAATAAATATACACAATGTGATAGTTCTTTAAAATGTAATAAATATACCCAATGTGATAGTTCGTTAAAATGTAATAAATATACCCAATGTGATAGTTAGTTAAAATGTAAAAAATATACCCAATGTGATAGTTTGTTAAAATGTAATAAATATACCCAATGTAATAGTTCGCTAAAATGTAATAAATATACCCAATATGATAATTAGTTAAAATGTAATAAATATACCCAATGTGATAGTTAGTTAAAATGTAAGAAATATACCCAATGTGATAGTTAGTTAAAATGTAATAATATACCCAATGTGATAGCTCGTTAAAATGTAATAAATATACACAATGTGATAGTTCTTTAAAATGTAATAAATATACCCAATGTGATAGTTCGTTAAAATGTAATAAATATACCCAATGTGATAGTTAGTTAAAATGTAAGAAATATACCCAATGTGATAGTTCGTTAAAATGTAATAAATATACCCAATGTAATAGTTTGCTAAAATGTAATAAATATACCCAATATGATAATTAGTTAAAATGTAATAAATATACCCAATGTGATAGTTAGTTAAATGTAATAAATATACCTAATTTGATAGTTAGTTAAAATGTAATAAATATACCCAATGTGATAGTTAGTTAAATGTAATAAATATACTCAATGTGATAGTTAGTTAAAATGAAATAAATATATTCAATGTGATAGCTCGGTAAAATGTAATAAATATACCCAATGTGATAGTTAGTTAAAATGTAATAAATATACCCAATGTGATAGTTCTTTAAAATGTAATAAATATACCCAATGTGATAGTTAGTGAAAATGTAATAAATATACCCAATGTGATAGTTAGTAAAAATGTAATAAATATACTTAATGTGATAGTTAGTTAGAATGTAATAAATATACCCAATGTGATAGTTCGTTAAAATGTAATAAATATACCCAATGTGATAGTTAGTTAAAATAAAATAAATATACCCAATGAGATAGTTTGTTAAAATGTAATAATTATACCCAATGTGATAGTTCGTTAAAATTTAATAAATATACCCAATGTGATAGTTAGTTAAAATGTAAGAAATATACACAATGTGATAATTAGTTAAAATGTAAGAAATATACCCAAATTTTATAGTTAGTTAAAATGTAATAAATATACCCAATGTGATAGTTCTTTAAAATGTAATAAATATACCCAATGTGATAGCTCGTTAAAATGTAATAAATATACCCAATGTGATAGCTCGTTAAAATGTAATAAATATACCCAATGTAATAATCGTTAAAATGTAATAAATATACCCAATGTGATAGTTCGTTAAAATGTAATAAATATACCCAATGTGATAGCTCGTTAAAATGTAATAAATATACCCAATGTGATAGCTCGTTAAAATGTAATAAATATACCCAATGTAATGATCGTTAAAATGTAATAAATATACCCAATGTGATAGTTCGTTAAAATGTAATAAATATACCCAATGTGATAATTAGTTAAAATGTAATAAATATTCCCAATGTGATAGTTCGTTAAAATGTAATAAATATACCCAATATTATAATTAGTTAAAATGTAATAAATATACCCAATGTGATAGTTAGTTAAAATGTAAGAAATATACCCAATGTGATAGTTAGTTAAAATGTAATAATATACCCAATGTGATAGCTCGATAAAATGTAATAAATATACCCAACGTGATAGTTAGTTAAATGTAATAAATATACCCAATGTGATAGTTAGTTAAAATGTAATAAATATACCCAATGTGATAGTTAGTTAAATGTAATAAATATACCCAATGTTATAGTTAGTTAAAATGAAATAAATATACCCAATGTGATAGTTAGTTAAAATGTAATAAATATAAGCAAATGTGATAGTTATTTAAAATGTAATAAATATACCCAATGTGATAGTTAGTTAAAATGTAGTAAATATACCCAATGTGATAGTTCGTTAAAATGTAATAAATATACCCAATATTATAGTTAGTTAAAATGTAATAAATATATTCTATGTGATAGTTAGTTAAAAAGTAATAAATATAGCCAATGTGATAGTTCAATAAAATGTAATAAATATACCCAATGTAATAGTTAGTTAAAATGTAATAAATATACCCAATGTGATAGTTAGTTAAAATGTAATAAATATACTCAATGTGATAGTTAGTTAAAATGTAATTAAAATACCCAATGTTATAGTTAGTTAAAATGTAATAAATATATTCTATGTGATAGTTAGTTAAAATGTATTAAATATACCCAATGTGATAGTTAGTTAAAATGTAATAAATATACCCAATGTGATAGTTAGTTAAAATGTAATAAATATACTCAATGTGATAGTTAGTTAAAATGTAATAAATATACCCAATGTGATAGTTCTTTAAAATGTAATAAATATACCCAATGTGATAGTTAGTTAAAATGTAATAAATATACCCAATGTGATAGTTCGTTAAAATGTAATAAATATACCCAATGTAATAGTTCGCTAAAATGTAATAAATATACCCAATATGATAATTAGTTAAAATGTAATAAATATACCCAATGTGATAGTTAGTTAAAATGTAAGAAATATACCCAATGTGATAGTTAGTTAAAATGTAATAATATACCCAATGTGATAGCTCGTTAAAATGTAATAAATATACCCAACGTGATAGTTAGTTAAATGTAATAAATATACCCAATTTGATAGTTAGTTAAAATGTAATAAATATACCCAATTTGATAGTTAGTTAAATGTAATAAATATACTCAATGTGATAGTTAGTTAAAATGTAATAAATATACCCAATGTGATAGTTCTTTAAAATGTAATAAATATACCCAATGTGATAGTTAGTGAAAATGTAATAAATATACCCAATGTGATAGTTAGTTAAAATGTAATAAATATAAGCAAATGTGATAGTTATTTAAAATGTAATAAATATACCCAATGTGATAGTTAGTTAAAATGTAGTAAATACACCCAATGTGATAGTTCGTTAAAATGTAATAAATATACCCAATATTATAGTTAGTTAAAATGTAATAAATATATTCTATGTGATAGTTAGTTAAAAAGTAATAAATATAGCCAATGTGATAGTTCGTTAAAATGTAATAAATATACCTAATGTGATAGTTCAATAAAATGTAATAAAAATACCCAATGTAATAGTTAGTTAAAATGTAATAAATATACCCAATGTGATAGTTAGTTAAAATGTAATAAATATACTCAATGTGATAGTTAGTTAAAATGTAATAAAAATACCCAATGTTATAGTTAGTTAAAATGTAATAAATATATTATATGTGATAGTTAGTTAAAATGTATTAAATATACCCAATGTGATAGTTAGTTAAAATGTAATACTTATACCCAATGTGATAGTTAGTTAAAATTTAATAAATATACCCAATGTGATAGTTAGTTAAAATGTAATAAATATACTCAATGTGATAGTTAGTTAAAATGTAATAAATATACACAATGTGATAGTTCTTTAAAATGTAATAAATATACCCAATGTGATAGTTCGTTAAAATGTAATAAATATACCCAATGTGATAGTTAGTTAAAATGTAAAAAATATACCCAATGTGATAGTTCGTTAAAATGTAATAAATATACCCAATGTAATAGTTCGCTAAAATGTAATAAATATACCGAATATGATAATTAGTTAAAATGTAATAAATATACCCAATGTGATAGTTAGTTAAAATGTAATAAATATACTCAATGTGATAGTTAGTTAAAATGTAATAAATATACCCAATGTGATAGTTCTTTAAAATGTAATAAATATACCCAATGTGATAGTTAGTGAAAATGTAATAAATATACCCAATGTGATAGTTAGTTAAAATGTAATAAATATAAGCAAATGTGATAGTTATTTAAAATGTAATAAATATACCCAATGTGATAGTTAGTTAAAATGTAGTAAATACACCCAATGTGATAGTTCGTTAAAATGTAATAAATATACCCAATATTATAGTTAGTTAAAATGTAATAAATATATTCTATGTGATAGTTAGTTAAAAAGTAATAAATATAGCCAATGTGATAGTTCGTTAAAATGTAATAAATATACCTAATGTGATAGTTCAATAAAATGTAATAAATATACCCAATGTAATAGTTAGTTAAAATGTAATAAATATACCCAATGTGATAGTTAGTTAAAATGTAATAAATATACTCAATGTGATAGTTAGTTAAAATGTAATAAAAATACCCAATGTTATAGTTAGTTAAAATGTAATAAATATATTATATGTGATAGTTAGTTAAAATGTATTAAATATACCCAATGTGATAGTTAGTTAAAATGTAATAATTATACCCAATGTGATAGTTAGTTAAAATTTAATAAATATACCCAATGTGATAGTTAGTTAAAATGTAATAAATATACTCAATGTGATAGTTAGTTAAAATGTAATAAATATACACAATGTGATAGTTCTTTAAAATGTAATAAATATACCCAATGTGATAGTTCGTTAAAATGTAATAAATATACCCAATGTGATAGTTAGTTAAAATGTAAAAAATATACCCAATGTGATAGTTTGTTAAAATGTAATAAATATACCCAATGTAATAGTTCGCTAAAATGTAATAAATATACCCAATATGATAATTAGTTAAAATGTAATAAATATACCCAATGTGATAGTTAGTTAAAATGTAAGAAATATACCCAATGTGATAGTTAGTTAAAATGTAATAATATACCCAATGTGATAGCTCGTTAAAATGTAATAAATATACACAATGTGATAGTTCTTTAAAATGTAATAAATATACCCAATGTGATAGTTCGTTAAAATGTAATAAATATACCCAATGTGATAGTTAGTTAAAATGTAAGAAATATACCCAATGTGATAGTTCGTTAAAATGTAATAAATATACCCAATGTAATAGTTTGCTAAAATGTAATAAATATACCCAATATGATAATTAGTTAAAATGTAATAAATATACCCAATGTGATAGTTAGTTAAATGTAATAAATATACCTAATTTGATAGTTAGTTAAAATGTAATAAATATACCCAATGTGATAGTTAGTTAAATGTAATAAATATACTCAATGTGATAGTTAGTTAAAATGAAATAAATATATTCAATGTGATAGCTCGGTAAAATGTAATAAATATACCCAATGTGATAGTTAGTTAAAATGTAATAAATATACCCAATGTGATAGTTCTTTAAAATGTAATAAATATACCCAATGTGATAGTTAGTGAAAATGTAATAAATATACCCAATGTGATAGTTAGTAAAAATGTAATAAATATACTTAATGTGATAGTTAGTTAGAATGTAATAAATATACCCAATGTGATAGTTCGTTAAAATGTAATAAATATACCCAATGTGATAGTTAGTTAAAATAAAATAAATATACCCAATGAGATAGTTTGTTAAAATGTAATAATTATACCCAATGTGATAGTTCGTTAAAATTTAATAAATATACCCAATGTGATAGTTAGTTAAAATGTAAGAAATATACACAATGTGATAATTAGTTAAAATGTAAGAAATATACCCAAATTTTATAGTTAGTTAAAATGTAATAAATATACCCAATGTGATAGTTCTTTAAAATGTAATAAATATACCCAATGTGATAGCTCGTTAAAATGTAATAAATATACCCAATGTGATAGCTCGTTAAAATGTAATAAATATACCCAATGTAATAATCGTTAAAATGTAATAAATATACCCAATGTGATAGTTCGTTAAAATGTAATAAATATACCCAATGTGATAGCTCGTTAAAATGTAATAAATATACCCAATGTGATAGCTCGTTAAAATGTAATAAATATACCCAATGTAATGATCGTTAAAATGTAATAAATATACCCAATGTGATAGTTCGTTAAAATGTAATAAATATACCCAATGTGATAATTAGTTAAAATGTAATAAATATTCCCAATGTGATAGTTCGTTAAAATGTAATAAATATACCCAATATTATAATTAGTTAAAATGTAATAAATATACCCAATGTGATAGTTAGTTAAAATGTAAGAAATATACCCAATGTGATAGTTAGTTAAAATGTAATAATATACCCAATGTGATAGCTCGATAAAATGTAATAAATATACCCAACGTGATAGTTAGTTAAATGTAATAAATATACCCAATGTGATAGTTAGTTAAAATGTAATAAATATACCCAATGTGATAGTTAGTTAAATGTAATAAATATACCCAATGTTATAGTTAGTTAAAATGAAATAAATATACCCAATGTGATAGCTCGTTAAAATGTAATAAATATACCCAATGTGATAGTTAGTTAAAATGTAATAAATATACTAAATGTGATAGTTCTTTAAAATGTAATAAATATACCCAATGTGATAGTTAGTTAAAATGTAATAAATATACCCAATGTGATAGTTAGTTAAAATGTAATAAATATAAGCAAATGTGATAGTTATTTAAAATGTAATAAATATACCCAATGTGATAGTTAGTTAAAATGTAGTAAATATACCCAATGTGATAGTTCGTTAAAATGTAATAAATATACCCAATATTATAGTTAGTTAAAATGTAATAAATATATTCTATGTGATAGTTAGTTAAAAAGTAATAAATATAGCCAATGTGATAGTTCAATAAAATGTAATAAATATACCCAATGTAATAGTTAGTTAAAATGTAATAAATATACCCAATGTGATAGTTAGTTAAAATGTAATAAATATACTCAATGTGATAGTTAGTTAAAATGTAATTAAAATACCCAATGTTATAGTTAGTTAAAATGTAATAAATATATTCTATGTGATAGTTAGTTAAAATGTATTAAATATACCCAATGTGATAGTTAGTTAAAATGTAATAAATATACCCAATGTGATAGTTAGTTAAAATGTAATAAATATACTCAATGTGATAGTTAGTTAAAATGTAATAAATATACCCAATGTGATAGTTCTTTAAAATGTAATAAATATACCCAATGTGATAGTTAGTTAAAATGTAATAAATATACCCAATGTGATAGTTCGTTAAAATGTAATAAATATACCCAATGTAATAGTTCGCTAAAATGTAATAAATATACCCAATATGATAATTAGTTAAAATGTAATAAATATACCCAATGTGATAGTTAGTTAAAATGTAAGAAATATACCCAATGTGATAGTTAGTTAAAATGTAATAATATACCCAATGTGATAGCTCGTTAAAATGTAATAAATATACCCAACGTGATAGTTAGTTAAATGTAATAAATATACCCAATTTGATAGTTAGTTAAAATGTAATAAATATACCCAATGTGATAGTTAGTTAAATGTAATAAATATACTCAATGTGATAGTTAGTTAAAATGTAATAAATATACCCAATGTGATAGTTCTTTAAAATGTAATAAATATACCCAATGTGATAGTTAGTGAAAATGTAATAAATATACCCAATGTGATAGTTAGTTAAAATGTAATAAATATAAGCAAATGTGATAGTTATTTAAAATGTAATAAATATACCCAATGTGATAGTTAGTTAAAATGTAGTAAATACACCCAATGTGATAGTTCGTTAAAATGTAATAAATATACCCAATATTATAGTTAGTTAAAATGTAATAAATATATTCTATGTGATAGTTAGTTAAAAAGTAATAAATATAGCCAATGTGATAGTTCGTTAAAATGTAATAAATATACCTAATGTGATAGTTCAATAAAATGTAATAAAAATACCCAATGTAATAGTTAGTTAAAATGTAATAAATATACCCAATGTGATAGTTAGTTAAAATGTAATAAATATACTCAATGTGATAGTTAGTTAAAATGTAATAAAAATACCCAATGTTATAGTTAGTTAAAATGTAATAAATATATTATATGTGATAGTTAGTTAAAATGTATTAAATATACCCAATGTGATAGTTAGTTAAAATGTAATACTTATACCCAATGTGATAGTTAGTTAAAATTTAATAAATATACCCAATGTGATAGTTAGTTAAAATGTAATAAATATACTCAATGTGATAGTTAGTTAAAATGTAATAAATATACACAATGTGATAGTTCTTTAAAATGTAATAAATATACCCAATGTGATAGTTCGTTAAAATGTAATAAATATACCCAATGTGATAGTTAGTTAAAATGTAAAAAATATACCCAATGTGATAGTTCGTTAAAATGTAATAAATATACCCAATGTAATAGTTCGCTAAAATATAATAAATATACCGAATATGATAATTAGTTAAAATGTAATAAATATACCCAATGTGATAGTTAGTTAAAATGTAAGAAATATACCCAATGTGATAGTTAGTTAAAATGTAATAATATACCCAATGTGATAGCTCGTTAAAATGTAATAAATATACACAATGTGATAGTTCTTTAAAATGTAATAAATATACCCAATGTGATAGTTCGTTAAAATTTAATAAATATACCCAATGTGATAGTTAGTTAAAATGTAAGAAATATACCCAATGTGATAGTTCGTTAAAATGTAATAAATATACCCAATGTAATAGTTTGCTAAAATGTAATAAATATACCCAATATGATAATTAGTTAAAATGTAATAAATATACCCAATGTGATAGTTAGTTAAATGTAATAAATATACCTAATTTGATAGTTAGTTAAAATGTAATAAATATACCCAATGTGATAGTTAGTTAAATGTAATAAATATACTCAATGTGATAGTTAGTTAAAATGAAATAAATATATTCAATGTGATAGCTCGTTAAAATGTAATAAATATACCCAATGTGATAGTTAGTTAAAATGTAATAAATATACCCAATGTGATAGTTCTTTAAAATGTAATAAATATACCCAATGTGATAGTTAGTGAAAATGTAATAAATATACCCAATGTGATAGTTAGTAAAAATGTAATAAATATACTCAATGTGATATTTAGTTAGAATGTAATAAATATACCCAATGTGATAGTTCGTTAAAATGTAATAAATATACCCAATGTGATAGTTAGTTAAAATGTAATAAATATACCCAATGAGATAGTTTGTTAAAATGTAATAAATATACCCAATGTGATAGTTCGTTAAAATTTAATAAATATACCCAATGTGATAGTTAGTTAAAATGTAAGAAATATACACAATGTGATAATTAGTTAAAATGTAAGAAATATACCCAAATTTTATAGTTAGTTAAAATGTAATAAATATACCCAATGTGATAGTTCTTTAAAATGTAATAAATATACCCAATGTGATAGCTCGTTAAAATGTAATAAATATACCCAATGTGATAGCTCGTTAAAATGTAATAAATATACCCAATGTAATAATCGTTAAAATGTAATAAATATACCCAATGTGATAGTTCGTTAAAATGTAATAAATATACCCAATGTGATAGCTCGTTAAAATGTAATAAATATACCCAATGTGATAGCTCGTTAAAATGTAATAAATATACCCAATGTAATGATCGTTAAAATGTAATAAATATACCCAATGTGATAGTTCGTTAAAATGTAATTAATATACCCAATGTGATAATTAGTTAAAATGTAATAAATATTCCCAATGTGATAGTTCGTTAAAATGTAATAAATATACCCAATATTTTAATTAGTTAAAATGTAATAAATATACCCAATGTGATAGTTAGTTAAAATGTAAGAAATATACCCAATGTGATAGTTAGTTAAAATGTAATAATATACCCAATGTGATAGCTCGTTAAAATGTAATAAATATACCCAACGTGATAGTTAGTTAAATGTAATAAATATACCCAATGTGATAGTTAGTTAAAATGTAATAAATATACCCAATGTGATAGTTAGTTAAATGTAATAAATATACCCAATGTTATAGTTAGTTAAAATGAAATAAATATACCCAATGTGATAGCTCGTTAAAATGTAATAAATATACCCAATGTGATAGTTAGTTAAAATGTAATAAATATACTAAATGTGATAGTTCTTTAAAATGTAATAAATATACCCAATGTGATAGTTAGTTAAAATGTAATAAATATACCCAATGTGATAGTTAGTTAAAATGTAATAAATATAAGCAAATGTGATAGTTATTTAAAATGTAATAAATATACCCAATGTGATAGTTAGTTAAAATGTAGTAAATATACCCAATGTGATAGTTCGTTAAAATGTAATAAATATACCCAATATTATAGTTAGTTAAAATGTAATAAATATATTCTATGTGATAGTTAGTTAAAAAGTAATAAATATAGCCAATGTGATAGTTCAATAAAATGTAATAAATATACCCAATGTAATAGTTAGTTAAAATGTAATAAATATACCCAATGTGATAGTTAGTTAAAATGTAATAAATATACTCAATGTGATAGTTATTTAAAATGTAATTAAAATACCCAATGTTATAGTTAGTTAAAATGTAATAAATATATTCTATGTGATAGTTAGTTAAAATTTATTAAATATACCCAATGTGATAGTTAGTTAAAATGTAATAAATATACCCAATCTTATAGTTAGTTAAAATGTAATAAATATACCCAATGTGATAGTTAGTTAAAATGTAATAAATATACTCAATGTGATAGTTAGTTAAAATGTAATAAATATACCCAATGTGATAGTTCTTTAAAATGTAATAAATATACCCAATGTGATAGTTAGTTAAAATGTAATAAATATACCCAATGTGATAGTTCGTTAAAATGTAATAAATATACCCAATGTAATAGTTCGCTAAAATGTAATAAATATACCCAATATGATAATTAGTTAAAATGTAATAAATATACCCAATGTGATAGTTAGTTAAAATGTAAGAAATATACCAAATGTGATAGTTAGTTAAAATGTAATAATATACCCAATGTGATAGCTCGTTAAAATGTAATAAATATACCCAACGTGATAGTTAGTTAAATGTAATAAATATACCCAATTTGATAGTTAGTTAAAATGTAATAAATATACCCAATGTGATAGTTAGTTAAATGTAATAAATATACTGAATGTGATAGTTAGTTAAAATGAAATAAATATACCCAATGTGATAGCTCGTTAAAATGTAATAAATATACCCAATGTGATAGTTAGTTAAAATGTAATAAATATACCCAATGTGATAGTTCTTTTAAATGTAATAAATATACCCAATGTGATAGTTAGTGAAAATGTAATAAATATACCCAATGTGATAGTTAGTTAAAATGTAATAAATATAAGCAAATGTGATAGTTATTTAAAATGTAATAAATATACCCAATGTGATAGTTAGTTAAAATTTAGTAAATATACCCAATGTGATAGTTCGTTAAAATGTAATAAATATACCCAATATTATAGTTAGTTAAAATGTAATAAATATATTCTATGTGATAGTTAGTTAAAAAGTAATAAATATAGCCAATGTGATAGTTCGTTAAAATGTAATAAATATACCAAATGTGATAGTTCAATAAAATGTAATAAATATACCCAATGTAATAGTTAGTTAAAATGTAATAAACATACCCAATGTGATAGTTAGTTAAAATGTAATAAATATACTCAATGTGATAGTTAGTTAAAATGTAATAAAAATACCCAATGTTATAGTTAGTTAAAATGTAATAAATATATTATATGTGATAGTTAGTTAAAATGTATTAAATATACCCAATGTGATAGTTAGTTAAAATGTAATAATTATACCCAATGTGATAGTTAGTTAAAATTTAATAAATATACCCAATGTGATAGTTAGTTAAAATGTAATAAATATACTCAATGTGATAGTTAGTTAAAATGTAATAAATATACAAAATGTGATAGTTCTTTAAAATGTAATAAATATACCCAATGTGATAGTTCGTTAAAATGTAATAAATATACCCAATGTGATAGTTAGTTAAAATGTAAGAAATATACCCAATGTGATAGTTCGTTAAAATGTAATAAATATACCCAATGTAAAAGTTCGCTAAAATGTAATAAATATACCCAATATGATAATTAGTTAAAATGTAATAAATATACCCAATGTGATAGTTAGTTAAAATGTAAGAAATATACCCAATGTGATAGTTAGTTAAAATGTAATAATATACCCAATGTGATAGCTCGTTAAAATGTAATAAATATACCCAACGTGATAGTTAGTTAAATGTAATAAATATACCCAATTTGATAGTTAGTTAAAATGTAATAAATATACCCAATGTGATAGTTAGTTAAATGTAATAAATATACTCAATGTGATAGTTAGTTAAAATAAAATAAATATACCCAATGTGATAGCTCGTTAAAATGTAATAAATATACCCAATGTGATAGTTAGTTAAAATGTAATAAATATACCCAATGTGATAGTTCTTTAAAATGTAATAAATATACCCATTGTGATAGTTAGTGAAAATGTAATAAATATACCCAATGTGATAGTTAGTTAAAATGTAATAAATATAAGCAAATGTGATAGTTATTTAAAATGTAATAAATATACCCAATGTGATAGTTAGTTAAAATGTAGTAAATATACCCAATGTGATAGTTCGTTAAAATGTAATAAATATACCCAATATTATAGTTAGTTAAAATGTAATAAATATATTCTATGTGATAGTTAGTTAAAAAGTAATAAATATAGCCAATGTGATAGTTCAATAAAATGTAATAAATATACCCAATGTAATAGTTAGTTAAAATGTAATAAATATACCCAATGTGATAGTTAGTTAAAATGTAATAAATATACTCAATGTGATAGTTATTTAAAATGTAATTAAAATACCCAATGTTATAGTTAGTTAAAATGTAATAAATATATTCTATGTGATAGTTAGTTAAAATGTAATAAATATACCCAATCTTATAGTTAGTTAAAATGTAATAAATATACCCAATGTGATAGTTAGTTAAAATGTAATAAATATACTCAATGTGATAGTTAGTTAAAATGTAATAAATATACCCAATGTGATAGTTCTTTAAAATGTAATAAATATACCCAATGTGATAGTTAGTTAAAATGTAATAAATATACCCAATGTGATAGTTCGTTAAAATGTAATAAATATACCCAATGTAATAGTTCGCTAAAATGTAATAAATATACCCAATATGATAATTAGTTAAAATGTAATAAATATACCCAATGTGATAGTTAGTTAAAATGTAAGAAATATACCCAATGTGATAGTTAGTTAAAATGTAATAATATACCCAATGTGATAGCTCGTTAAAATGTAATAAATATACCCAACGTGATAGTTAGTTAAATGTAATAAATATACCCAATTTGATAGTTAGTTAAAATGTAATAAATATACCCAATGTGATAGTTAGTTAAATGTAAAAAATATACTGAATGTGATAGTTAGTTAAAATGAAATAAATATACCCAATGTGATAGCTCGTTAAAATGTAATAAATATACCCAATGTGATAGTTAGTTAAAATGTAATAAATATACCCAATGTGATAGTTCTTTTAAATGTAAAAAATATACCCAATGTGATAGTTAGTGAAAATGTAATAAATATACCCAATGTGATAGTTAGTTAAAATGTAATAAATATAAGCAAATGTGATAGTTATTTAAAATGTAATAAATATACCCAATGTGATAGTTAGTTAAAATGTTGTAAATATACCCAATGTGATAGTTCGTTAAAATGTAATAAATATACCCAATATTATAGTTAGTTAAAATGTAATAAATATATTCTATGTGATAGTTAGTTAAAAAGTAATAAATATAGCCAATGTGATAGTTCGTTAAAATGTAATAAATATACCCAATGTGATAGTTCAATAAAATGTAATAAATATACCCAATGTAATAGTTAGTTAAAATGTAATAAATATACCCAATGTGATAGTTAGTTAAAATGTAATAAATATACTCAATGTGATAGTTAGTTAAAATGTAATAAAAATACCCAATGTTATAGTTAGTTAAAATGTAATAAATATATTATATGTGATAGTTAGTTAAAATGTATTAAATATACCCAATGTGATAGTTAGTTAAAATGTAATAATTATACCCAATGTGATAGTTAGTTAAAATTTAATAAATATACCTAATGTAATAGTTAGTTAAAATGTAATAAATATACTCAATGTGATAGTTAGTTAAAATGTAATAAATATACACAATGTGATAGTTCTTTAAAATGTAATAAATATACCCAATGTGATAGTTCGTTAAAATGTAATAAATATACCCAATGTGATAGTTAGTTAAAATGTAAGAAATATACCCAATGTGATAGTTCGTTAAAATGTAATAAATATACCCAATGTAATAGTTCGCTAAAATGTAATAAATATACCCAATATGATAATTAGTTAAAATGTAATAAATATACCCAATGTGATAGTTAGTTAAAATGTAAGAAATATACCCAATGTGATAGTTAGTTAAAATGTAATAATATACCCAATGTGATAGCTCGTTAAAATGTAATAAATATACCCAACGTGATAGTTAGTTAAATGTAATAAATATACCCAAATTGATAGTTAGTTAAAATGTAATAAATATACCCAATGTGATAGTTAGTTAAATGTAATAAATATACTCAATGTGATAGTTAGTTAAAATGAAATAAATATACCCAATGTGATAGCTCGTTAAAATGTAATAAATATACCCAATGTGATAGTTAGTTAAAATGTAATACATATACCCAATGTGATAGTTCTTTAAAATGTAATAAATATACCCAATGTGATAGTTAGTGAAAATGTAATAAATATACCCAATGTGATAGTTAGTTAAAATGTAATAAATATAAGCAAATGTGATAGTTATTTAAAATGTAATAAATATACCCAATGTGATAGTTAGTTAAAATGTAGTAAATATACCCAATGTGATAGTTCGTTAAAATGTAATAAATATACCCAATATTATAGTTAGTTAAAATGAAATAAATATATTCTATGTGATAGTTAGTTAAAAAGTAATAAATATAGCCAATGTGATAGTTCGTTAAAATGTAATAAATATACCCAATGTGATAGTTCAATAAAATGTAATAAATATACCCAATGTAATAGTTAGTTAAAATGTAATAAAAATACCCAATGTGATAGTTAGTTAAAATGTAATAAATATACTCAATGTGATAGTTAGTTAAAATGTAATAAAAATACCCAATGTTATAGTTAGTTGAAATGTAATAAATATATTATATGTGATAGTTAGTTAAAATGTATTAAATATACCCAATGTGATAGTTAGTTAAAATGTAATAAATATACCCAATGTGATAGTTCGTTAAAATGTAATAAATATACCCAATGTAATAGTTCGCTAAAATGTAATAAATATACCCAATATGATAATTAGTTAAAATGTAAAAAATATACCCAATGTGATAGTTAGTTAAAATGTAAGAAATATACCCAATGTGATAGTTAGTTAAAATGTAATAATATACCCAATGTGATAGCTCGTTAAAATGTAATAAATATACCCAACGTGATAGTTAGTTAAATGTAATAAATATACCCAATTTGATAGTTAGTTAAAATGTAATAAATATACCCAATGTGATAGTTAGTTAAATGTAATAAATATACTCAATGTGATAGTTAGTTAAAATGAAATAAATATACCCAATGTGATAGCTCGTTAAAATGTAATAAATATACCCAATGTGATAGTTCTTTAAAATGTAATAAATATATCCAATGTGATAGTTAGTGAAATGTAATAAATATAACCAATGTGAAAGTTAGTTAAAATGTAATAAATATAAGCAAATGTGATAGTTATTTAAAATGTAATAAATATACCCAATGTGATAGTTAGTTAAAATGTAGTAAATATACCCAATGTGATAGTTCGTTAAAATGTAATAAATATACCCAATATTATAGTTAGTTAAAATGTAATAAATATATTCTATGTGATAGTTAGTTAAAAAGTAATAAATATAGCCAATGTGATAGTTCGTTAAAATGTAATAAATATACCCAATGTGATAGTTCAATAAAATGTAATAAATATACCCAATGTAATAGTTAGTTAAAATGTAATAAAAATACCCAATGTGATAGTTAGTTAAAATGTAATAAATATACTCAATGTGATAGTTAGTTAAAATGTAATAAAAATACCCAATGTTATAGTTAGTTGAAATGTAATAAATATATTATATGTGATAGTTAGTTAAAATATATTAAATATACCCAATGTGATAGTTAGTTAAAATGTAATAAATATACCCAATGTGATAGTTCGTTAAAATGTAATAAATATACCCAATGTAATAGTTCGCTAAAATGTAATAAATATACCCAATATGATAATTAGTTAAAATGTAAAAAATATACCCAATGTGATAGTTAGTTAAAATGTAAGAAATATACCCAATGTGATAGTTAGTTAAAATGTAATAATATACCCAATGTGATAGCTCGTTAAAATGTAATAAATATACCCAACGTGATAGTTAGTTAAATGTAATAAATATACCCAATTTGAAAGTTAGTTAAAATGTAATAAATATACCCAATGTGATAGTTAGTTAAATGTAATAAATATACTCAATGTGATAGTTAGTTAAAATGAAATAAATATACCCAATGTGATAGCTCGTTAAAATGTAATAAATATACCCAATGTGATAGTTCTTTAAAATGTAATAAATATATCCAATGTGATAGTTAGTGAAATGTAATAAATATAACCAATGTGAAAGTTAGTTAAAATGTAATAAATATAAGCAAATGTGATAGTTAGTTAAAAAGTAATAAATATAGCCAATGTGATAGTTCGTTAAAATGTAATAAATATACCCAATGTGATAGTTCAATAAAATGTAATAAATATACCCAATGTAATAGTTAGTTAAAATGTAATAAAAATACCCAATGTGATAGTTAGTTAAAATGTAATAAATATACTCAATGTGATAGTTAATTAAAATGTAATAAAAATACCCAATGTTATAGTTAGTTGAAATGTAATAAATATATTATATGTGATAGTTATTTAAAATGTATTAAATATACCCAATGTGATAGTTAGTTAAAATGTAATAAATATACCCAATGTGATAGTTTGTTAAAATGTAATAAATATACCCAATGTAATAGTTCGCTAAAATGTAATAAATATACCCAATATGATAATTAGTTAAAATGTAATAAATATACCCAATGTGATAGTTAGTTAAAATGTAAGAAATATACCAAATGTGATAGTTAGTTAAAATGTAATAATATACCCAATGTGATAGCTCGTTAAAATGTAATAAATATACCCAACGTGATAGTTAGTTAAATGTAATAAATATACCCAATTTGATAGTTAGTTAAAATGTAATAAATATACCCAATGTGATAGTTAGTTAAATGTAATAAATATACTCAATGTGATAGTTAGTTAAAATGAAATAAATATACCCAATGTGATAGCTCGTTAAAATGTAATAAATATACCCAATGTGATAGTTCTTTAAAATGTAATAAATATACCCAATGTAATAGTTAGTTAAAATGTAATAAATATACCCAATGTGATAGTTAGTTAAAATGTAATAAATATAAGCAAATGTGATAGTTATTTAAAATGTAATAAATATACCCAATGTGATAGTTAGTTAAAATGTAGTAAATATACCCAATGTGATAGTTCGTTAAAATGTAATAAATATACCCAATATTATCGTTAGTTAAAATGAAATAAATATATTCTATGTGATAGTTAGTTAAAAAGTAATAAATATAGCCAATGTGATAGTTTGTTAAAATGTAATAAATATACCCAATGTGATAGTTCAATAAAATGTAATAAATATACCCAATGTAATAGTTAGTTAAAATGTAATAAAAATACCCAATGTGATAGTTAGTTAAAATGTAATAAATATACTCAATGTGATAGTTAGTTAAAATGTAATAAAAATACCCAATGTTATAGTTAGTTGAAATGTAATAAATATATTATATGTGATAGTTAGTTAAAATGTATTAAATATACCCAATGTGATAGTTCGTTAAAATGTAATAAATATACCCAATGTAATAGTTCGCTAAAATGTAATAAATATACCCAATATGATAATTAGTTAAAATGTAAAAAATATACCCAATGTGATAGTTAGTTAAAATGTAAGAAATATACCCAATGTGATAGTTAGTTAAAATGTAATAATATACCCAATGTGATAGCTCGTTAAAATGTAATAAATATACCCAACGTGATAGTTAGTTAAAAAAAATAAATATACCCAATTTGATAGTTAGTTAAAATGTAATAAATATACCCAATGTGATAGTTAGTTAAATGTAATAAATATACTCAATGTGATAGTTAGTTAAAATGAAATAAATATACCCAATGTGATAGCTCGTTAAAATGTAATAAATATACCCAATGTGATAGTTCTTTAAAATGTAATAAATATACCCAATGTGATAGTTAGTGAAAATGTAATAAATATACCCAATGTGAAAGTTAGTTAAAATGTAATAAATATAAGCAAATGTGATAGTTATTTAAAATGTAATAAATATACCCAATGTGATAGTTAGATAAAATGTAGTAAATATACCCAATGTGATAGTTCGTTAAAATGTAATAAATATACCCAATATTATAGTTAGTTAAAATGTAATAAATATATTCTATGTGATAGTTAGTTAAAAAGTAATAAATATAGCCAATGTGATAGTTCGTTAAAATGTAATAAATATACCCAATGTGATAGTTCAATAAAATGTAATAAATATACCCAATGTAATAGTTAGTTAAAATGTAATAAATATACCCAATGTGATAGTTAGTTAAAATGTAATAAATATACTCAATGTGATAGTTAGTTAAAATGTAATAAAAATAACCAATGTTATAGTTAGATAAAATGTAATAAATATATTATATGTGATAGTTAGTTAAAATGTATTAAATATACCCAATGTGATAGTTAGTTAAAATTTAATAATTATACCCAATGTGATAGTTAGTTAAAATTTAATAAATATACCCAATGTGATAGTTCGTTAAAATGTAATAAATATACCCAATGTGATAGTTAGTTAAAATGTAATAAATATACCCAATGTGATAGTTAGTTAAATGTAATAAATATACCCAATGTTATAGTTAGTTAAAATGAAATAAATATACCCAATGTGATAGCTCGTTAAAATGTAATAAATATACCCAATGTGATAGTTAGTTAAAATGTAATAAATATACCCAATGTGATAGTTAGTTAAAATGTAAGAAATATACCCAATGTGATAGTTAGTTAAAATGTAATAATATACCCAATGTGATAGCTCGTTAAAATGTAATAAATATACCCAACGTGATAGTTAGTTAAATGTAATAAATATACCCAATGTGATAGTTAGTTAAAATGTAATAAATATACCCAATGTGATAGTTAGTTAAATGTAATAAATATACCCAATGTTATAGTTAGTTAAAATGAAATAAATATACCCAATGTGATAGCTCGTTAAAATGTAATAAATATACCCAATGTGATAGTTAGTTAAAATGTAATAAATATACCCAATGTGATAGTTCTTTAAAATGTAATAAATATACCCAATGTGATAGTTAGTTAAAATGTAATAAATATACCCAATGTGATAGTTAGTTAAAATGTAATAAATATAAGCAAATGTGATAGTTATTTAAAATGTAATAAATATACCCAATGTGATAGTTAGTTAAAATGTAGTAAATATACCCAATGTGATAGTTCGTTAAAATGTAATAAATATACCCAATATTATAGTTAGTTAAAATGTAATAAATATATTTTATGTGATAGTTAGTTAAAAAGTAATAAATATAGCCAATGTGATAGTTCAATAAAATGTAATAAATATACCCAATGTAATAGTTAGTTAAAATGTAATAAATATACCCAATGTGATAGTTAGTTAAAATGTAATAAATATACTCAATGTGATAGTTATTTAAAATGTAATTAAAATACCCAATGTTATAGTTAGTTAAAATGTAATAATATACCCAATGTGATAGCTCGTTAAAATGTAATAAATATACCCAACGTGATAGTTAGTTAAATGTAATAAATATACCCAATTTGATAGTTAGTTAAAATGTAATAAATATACCCAATGTGATAGTTAGTTAAATGTAATAAATATACTCAATGTGATAGTTAGTTAAAATGAAATAAATATACCCAATGTGATAGCTCGTTAAAATGTAATAAATATACCCAATGTGATAGTTAGTTAAAATGTAATAAATATACCCAATGTGATAGTTCTTTCAAATGTAATAAATATACCCAATGTGATAGTTAGTGAAAATGTAATAAATATACCCAATGTGATAGTTAGTTAAAATGTAATAAATATAAGCAAATGTGATAGTTATTTAAAATGTAATAAATATACCCAATGTGATAGTTAGTTAAAATGTAGTAAATATACCCAATGTGATAGTTCGTTAAAATGTAATTAATATACCCAATATTATAGTTAGTTAAAATGAAATAAATATATTCTATGTGATAGTTAGTTAAAAAGTAATAAATATAGCCAATGTGATAGTTCGTTAAAATGTAATAAATATACCCAATGTGATAGTTCAATAAAATGTAATAAATATACCCAATGTAATAGTTAGTTAAAATGTAATAAAAATACCCAATGTGATAGTTAGTTAAAATGTAATAAATATACTCAATGTGATAGTTAATTAAAATGTAATAAAAATACCCAAGGTTATAGTTAGTTGAAATGTAATAAATATATTATATGTGATAGTTAGTTAAAATGTATTAAATATACCCAATGTGATAGTTAGTTAAAATGTAATAAATATACCCAATGTGATAGTTCGTTAAAATGTAATAAATATACCCAATGTAATAGTTCGCTAAAATGTAATAAATATACCCAATATGATAATTAGTTAAAATGTAATAAATATACCCAATGTGATAGTTAGTTAAAATGTAAGAAATATACCCAATGTGATAGTTAGTTAAAATGTAATAATATACCCAATGTGATAGCTCGTTAAAATGTAATAAATATACCCAACGTGATAGTTAGTTAAATGTAATAAATATACCCAATTTGATAGTTAGTTAAAATGTAATAAATATACCCAATGTGATAGTTAGTTAAATGTAATAAATATACTCAATGTGATAGTTAGTTAAAATGAAATAAATATACCCAATGTGATAGCTCGTTAAAATGTAATAAATATACCCAATGTGATAGTTCTTTAAAATGTAATAAATATACCCAATGTGATAGTTAGTGAAAATGTAATAAATATACCCAATGTGATAGTTAGTTAAAATGTAATAAATATAAGCAAATGTGATAGTTATTTAAAATGTAATAAATATACCCAATGTGATAGTTAGTTAAAATGTAGTAAATATACCCAATGTGATAGTTCGTTAAAATGTAATAAATATACCCAATATTATAGTTAGTTAAAATGTAATAAATATATTCTATGTGATAGTTAGTTAAAAAGTAATAAATATAGCCAATGTGATAGTTCGTTAAAATGTAATAAATATACCCAATGTGATAGTTCAATAAAATGTAATAAATATACCCAATGTAATAGTTAGTTAAAATGTAATAAATATACTCAATGTGATAGTTAGTTAAAATGTAATAAAAATAACCAATGTTATAGTTAGTTAAAATGTAATAAATATATTATATGTGATAGTTAGTTAAAATGTATTAAATATACCCAATGTGATAGTTAGTTAAAATGTAATAATTATACCCAATGTGATAGTTAGTTAAAATTTAATAAATATACCCAATGTGATAGTTAGTTAAAATGTAATAAATATACTCAATGTGATAGTTAGTTAAAATGTAATAAATATACACAATGTGATAGTTCTTTAAAATGTAATAAATATACCCAATAGGATAGTTCGTTAAAATGTAATAAATATACCCAATGTGATAGCTAGTTAAAATGTAAGAAATATACCCAATGTGATAGTTAGTTAAAATGTAATAATATACCCAATGTGATAGCTCGTTAAAATGTAATAAATATACCCAACGTGAAAGTTAGTTAAATGTAATAAATATACCCAATGTGATAGTTAGTTAAAATGTAATAAATATACCCAATGTTATAGTTACTTAAATGTAATAAATATACCCAATGTGATAGTTAGTTAAAATGAAATAAATATACCCAATGTGATAGCTCGTTAAAATGTAATAAATATACCCAATGTGATAGTTAGTTAAAATGTAATAAATATACCCAATGTGATAGTTAGTTAAAATGTAATAAATATAAGCAAATGTAATAGTTAGTTAAAATGTAATAAATATACCCAATGTGATAGTTAGTTAAAATGTAATAAATATAAGCAAATGTGATAGTTATTTAAAATGTAATAAATATACCCAATGTGATAGTTAGTTAAAATGTAGTAAATATACCCAATGTGATAGTTCGTTAAAATGTAATAAATATACCCAATATTATAGTTAGTTAAAATGTAATAAATATATTCTATGTGATAGTTAGTTAAAAAGTAATAAATATAGCCAATGTGATAGTTCGTTAAAATGTAATAAATATACCCAATGTGATAGTTCAATAAAATGTAATAAATATACCCAATGTAATAGTTAGTTAAAATGTAATAAATATACCCAATGTGATAGTTAGTTTAAATGTAATAAATATACTCAATGTGATAGTTAGTTAAAATGTAATAAAAATACCCAGTGTTATAGTTAGTTAAAATGTAATAAATATATTCTATGTGATAGTTAGTTAAAATGTATTAAATATACCCAATGTGATAGTTAGTAAAAATGTAATAAATATATTCTATGTGATAGTTAGTTAAAATGTAATAAATATACCCAGTGTGATAGTTAGTTAAAATGTAATAAATATACCCTATGTGATAGTTAGTTAAAATGTAATAAATATACTCAATGTGATAGTTAGTTAAAATGTAATAAATATACCCAATGCGATAGTTCTTTAAAATGTAATAAATATACCCAATGTTATAGTTAGTTAAAATGTAATAAATATACCCAATGTGATAGTTAGTTAAAATGTAATAAATATACCCAATGTGATAGTTCGTTAAAATGTAATAAATATACCCAATGTGATAGTTCGTTAAAATGTAATAAATATTCTCAATGTGATAGTTAGTTAAAATGTAATAAATATACCCAATGTTATAGTTAGTTAAAATGTAATTAATATACCCAATGTAATAGTTAGTTAAAATGTAATAAATATACCCAATGTGATAGTTAGTTAAAATGTAATAAATATACTCAATGTGATAGTTAGTTAAAATGTAATACATATATTCTATGTGATAGTTAGTTAAAATGTAATAAATATACCCAATGTGATAGTTCTTTAAAATGTAAAAAATATACCCAATGTGATAGTTAATTAAAATGTAATAAATATACCCAATGTGATAGTTCGTTAAAATGTAATAAATATACCCAATGTGATAGTTAATTAAAATGTTATAAATATACTCAAGTTGATAGTAAGTTAAAATGTAATAAATATACCCAATGTGATAGTTAGTTAAAATGTAGTAAATATACCCAATGTGATAGTTATTTAAAATGTAATAAATATACCCAATGTGATAGTTAGTTAAAATGTAGTAAATATACCCAATGTGATAGTTCGTTAAAATGTAATAAATATACCCAATATTATAGTTAGTTAAAATGTAATAAATATATTCTATGTGATAGTTAGTTAAAAAGTAATAAATATAGCCAATGTGATAGTTCGTTAAAATGTAATAAATATACCCAATGTGATAGTTCAATAAAATGTAATAAATATACCCAATGTAATAGTTATTTAAAATGTAATAAATATACACAATGTGATAGTTAGTTTAAATGTAATAAATATACTCAATGTGATAGTTAGTTAAAATGTAATAAAAATACCCAGTGTTATAGTTAGTTAAAATGTAATAAATATATTCTATGTGATAGTTAGTTAAAATGTATTAAATATACCCAATGTGATAGTTAGTAAAAATGTAATAAATATATTCTATGTGATAGTTAGTTAAAATGTAATAAATATACCCAGTGTGATAGTTAGTTAAAATGTAATAAATATACCCTATGTGATAGTTAGTTAAAATGTAATAAATATACTCAATGTGATAGTTAGTTAAAATGTAATAAATATACCCAATGCGATAGTTCTTTAAAATGTAATAAATATACCCAATGTGATAGTTAGTTAAAATGTAATAAATATACCCAATGTGATAGTTAGTTAAAATGTAATAAATATACCCAATGTGATAGTTCGTTAAAATGTAATAAATATACCCAATGTGATAGTTCGTTAAAATGTAATAAATATTCTCAATGTGATAGTTAGTTAAAATGTAATAAATATACCCAATGTTATAGTTAGTTAAAATGTAATTAATATACCCAATGTAATAGTTAGTTAAAATGTAATAAATATACCCAATGTGATAGTTAGTTAAAATGTAATAAATATACTCAATGTGATAGTTAGTTAAAATGTAATACATATATTCTATGTGATAGTTAGTTAAAATGTAATAAATATACCCAATGTGATAGTTCTTTAAAATGTAAAAAATATACCCAATGTGATAGTTAATTAAAATGTAATAAATATACCCAATGTGATAGTTCGTTAAAATGTAATAAATATACCCAATGTGATAGTTAATTAAAATGTTATAAATATACTTAAGTTGATAGTAAGTTAAAATGTAATAAATATACCCAATGTGATAGTTAGTTAAAATGTAGTAAATATACCCAATGTGATAGTTCGTTAAAATGTAATAAATATACCCAATATTATAGTTAGTTAAAATGTAATAAATATATTCTATGTGATAGTTAGTTAAAAAGTAATAAATATAGCCAATGTGATAGTTCGTTAAAATGTAATAAATATACCCAATGTGATAGTTCAATAAAATGTAATAAATATACCCAATGTGATAGTTAGTTAAAATGTAATAAAAATACCCAATGTTATAGTTAGTTGAAATGTAATAAATATATTATATATGATAGTTAGTTAAAATGTATTAAATATACCCAATGTGATAGTTAGTTAAAATGTAATAAATATACCCAATGTGATAGTTCGTTAAAATGTAATAAAAATACCCAATGTTATAGTTAGTTGAAATGTAATAAATATATTATATGTGATAGTTAGTTAAAATGTATTAAATATACCCAATGTGATAGTTAGTTAAAATGTAATAAATATACCCAATGTGATAGTTAGTTAAAATATAATAAATATACCCAATGTAATAGTTCGCTAAAATGTAATAAATATACCCAATATGATAATTAGTTAAAATGTAATAAATATACCCAATGTGATAGTTAGTTAAAATGTAAGAAATATACCCAATGTGATAGTTAGTTAAAATGTAATAAATATACCCAATGTGATAGTTAGTTAAATGTAATAAATATACTCAATGTGATAGTTAGTTAAAATGAAATAAATATACCCAATGTGATAGCTCATTAAAATGTAATAAATATACCCAATGTGATAGTTAGTTAAAATGTAATAAGTATACCTAATGTGATAGTTCTTTAAAATGTAATAAATATACCCAATGTGATAGTTAGTGAAAATGTAATAAATATACCCAATGTGATAGTTAGTTAAAATGTAATAAATATAAGCAAATGTGATAGTTATTTAAAATGTAATAAATATACCCAATGTGATAGTTAGTTAAAATGTAGTAAATATACCCAATGTGATAGTTCGTTAAAATGTAATAAATATACCCAATATTATAGTTAGTTAAAATGTAATAAATATATTCTATGTGATAGTTAGTTAAAAAGTAATAAATATAGCCAATGTGATAGTTCGTTAAAATGTAATAAATATACCCAATGTGATAGTTCAATAAAATGTAATAAATATACCCAATGTAATAGTTAGTTAAAATGTAATAAATATACCCAATGTGATAGTTAGTTAAAATGTAATAAATATACTCAATGTGATAGTTAGTTAAAATGTAATAAAAATAACCAATGTTATAGTTAGTTAAAATGTAATAAATATATTATATGTGATATTTAGTTAAAATGTATTAAATATACCCAATGTGATAGTTAGTTAAAATGTAATAATTATACCCAATGTGATAGTTAGTTAAAATTTAATAAATATACCCAATGTGATAGTTAGTTAAAATGTAATAAATATACTCAATGTGATAGTTAGTTAAAATGTAATAAATATACACAATGTGATAGTTCATTAAAATGTAATAAATATACCCAATGTGATAGTTAGTTAAAATGTAATAAATATACTCAATGTGATAGTTAGTTAAAATGTAATAAATATACACAATGTGATAGTTCTTTAAAATGTAATAAATATACCCAATGTGATAGTTCGTTAAAATGTAATAAATATACCCAACGTGATAGCTAGTTAAAATGTAAGAAATATACCCAATGTGATAGTTAGTTAAAATGTAATAATATACCCAATGTGATAGCTCGTTAAAATGTAATAAATATACCCAACGTGATAGTTAGTTAAATGTAATAAATATACGCAATGTGATAGTTAGTTAAAATGTAATAAATATACCCAATGTTATAGTTACTTAAATGTAATAAATATACCCAATGTGATAGTTAGTTAAAATGAAATAAATATACCCAATGTGATAGCTCGTTAAAATGTAATAAATATACCCAATGTGATAGTTAGTTAAAATGTAATAAATATACCCAATGTGATAGTTAGTTAAAATGTAATAAATATAAGCAAATGTAATAGTTAGTTAAAATGTAATAAATATACCCAATGTGATAGTTAGTTAAAATGTAATAAATATAAGCAAATGTGATAGTTATTTAAAATGTAATAAATATACCCAATGTGATAGTTAGTTAAAATGTAGTAAATATACCCAATGTTATAGTTCGTTAAAATGTAATAAATATACCCAATATTATAGTTAGTTAAAATGTAATAAATATATTCTATGTGATAGTTAGTTAAAAAGTAATAAATATAGCCAATGTGATAGTTCGTTAAAATGTAATAAATATACCCAATGTGATAGTTCAATAAAATGTAATAAATATACCCAATGTGATAGTTAGTTTAAATGTAATAAATATACTCAATGTGATAGTTAGTTAAAATGTAATAAAAATACCCAGTGTTATAGTTAGTTAAAATGTAATAAATATATTCTATGTGATAGTTAGTTAAAATGTATTAAATATACCCAATGTGATAGTTAGTAAAAATGTAATAAATATATTCTATGTGATAGTAAGTTAAAATGTAATAAATATACCAAGTGTGATAGTTAGTTAAAATGTAATAAATATACCCTATGTGATAGTTAGTTAAAATGTAATAAATATACTTAATGTGATAGTTAGTTAAAATGTAATAAATATACCCAATGCGATAGTTCTTTAAAATGTAATAAATATACCCAATGTGATAGTTAGTTAAAATGTAATAAATATACCAAATGTGATAGTTCGTTAAAATGTAATAAATATACCCAATGTGATAGTTCGTTAAAGTGTAATAAATATTCTCAATGTGATAGTTAGTTAAAATGTAATAAATATACCCAATGTTATAGTTAGTTAAAATGTAATAAATATACCCAATGTAATAGTTAGTTAAAATGTAATAAATATACCCAATATATATAGTTAGTTAAAATGTAATAAATATACTCAATGTGATAGTTAGTTAAAATGTAATACATATATTCTATGTGATAGTTAGTTAAAATGTAATAAATATACCCAATGTGATAGTTCTTTAAAATGTAAAAAATATACCCAATGTGATAGTTAATTAAAATGTAATAAATATACCCAATGAGATAGTTCGTTAAAATGTAATAAATATACCCAATGTGATAGTTAATTAAAATGTTATAAATATACTCAAGTTGATAGTAAGTTAAAATGTAATAAATATACCCAATGTGATAGTTAGTTAAAATGTAGTAAATATACCCAATGTGATAGTTCGTTAAAATGTAATAAATATACCCAATATTATAGTTAGTTAAAATGTAATAAATATATTCTATGTGATAGTTAGTTAAAAAGTAATAAATATACCCAATGTGATAGTTAGTTAAAATGTAATAAATATACCCAATGTGATAGTTCAATAAAATGTAATAAATATACCCAATGTAATAGTTAGTTAAAATGTAATAAATATACCCAATGTGATAGTTAGTTAAAATGTAATAATTATACTCAATGTGATAGTTAGTTAAAATGTAATAAAAATAACCAATGTTATAGTTAGTTAAAATGTAATAAATATATTATATGTGATAGTTAGTTAAAATGTATTAAATATACCCAATGTGATAGTTAGTTAAAATGTAATAATTATACCCAATGTGATAGTTAGTTAAAATGTAATAAATATACCCAATGTGATAGTTAGTTAAAATGTAATAAATATAAGCAAATGTAATAGTTAGTTAAAATGTAATAAATATACCCAATGTGATAGTTAGTTAAAATGTAATAAATATAAGCAAATGTGATAGTTATTTAAAATGTAATAAATATACCCAATGTGATAGTTAGTTAAAATGTAGTAAATATACCCAATGTGATAGTTCGTTAAAATGTAATAAATATACCCAATATTATAGTTAGTTAAAATGTAATAAATATATTCTATGTGATAGTTAGTTAAAAAGTAATAAATATAGCCAATGTGATAGTTCGTTAAAATGTAATAAATATACCCAATGTGATAGTTCAATAAAATGTAATAAATATACCCAATGTAATAGTTAGTTAAAATGTAATAAATATACCCAATGTGATAGTTAGTTAAATGTAATAAATATACTCAATGTGATAGTTAGTTAAAATGTAATAAAAATACCCAGTGTTATAGTGAGTTAAAATGTAATAAATATATTCTATGTGATAGTTAGTTAAAATGTATCAAATATACCCAATGTGATAGTTAGTAAAAATGTAATAAATATATTCTATGTGATAGTTAGTTAAAATGTAATAAATATACCCAGTGTGATAGTTAGTTAAAATGTAATAAATATACCCTATGTGATAGTTAGTTAAAATGTAATAAATATACTCAATGTGATAGTTAGTTAAAATGTAATAAATATACCCAATGCGATAGTTCTTTAAAATGTAATAAATATACCCAATGTGATAGTTAGTTAAAATGTAATAAATATACCCAATGTGATAGTTCGTTAAAATGTAATAAATATACCCAATGTGATAGTTCGTTAAAATGTAATAAATATTCTCAATGTGATAGTTAGTTAAAATGTAATAAATATACCCAATGTTATAGTTAGTTAAAATGTAATTAATATACCCAATGTTATAGTTATTTAAAATTTAATAAATATACCCAATGTGATAGTTAGTTAAAATGTAATAAATATACTCAATGTGATAGTTAGTTAAAATGTAATAAATATACACAATGTGATAGTTCTTTAAAATGTAATAAATATACCCAGTGTGATAGTTCGTTAAAATGTAATAAATATACCCAATGTGATAGTTAGTTAAAATGTAAGAAATATACCCAATGTGATAGTTAGTTAAAATGTAATAAATATACCCAATGTTATAGTTACTTAAATGTAATAAATATACCCAATGTGATAGTTAGTTAAAATGAAATAAATATACCCAATGTGATAGCTCGTTAAAATGTAATAAATATACCCAATGTGATAGTTAGTTAAAATGTAATAAATATAAGCAAATGTAATAGTTAGTTAAAATGTAATAAATATACCCAATGTGATAGTTAGTTAAAATGTAATAAATATAAGCAAATGTGATAGTTATTTAAAATGTAATAAATATACCCAATGTGATAGTTAGTTAAAATGTAGTAAATATACCCAATGTGATAGTTCGTTAAAATGTAATAAATATACCCAATATTATAGTTAGTTAAAATGTAATAAATATATTCTATGTGATAGTTAGTTAAAAAGTAATAAATATAGCCAATGTGATAGTTCGTTAAAATGTAATAAATATACCCAATGTGATAGTTCAATAAAATGTAATAAATATACCCAATGTAATAGTTAGTTAAAATGTAATAAATATACCCAATGTGATAGTTAGTTAAAATGTAATAAATATACTCAATGTGATAGTTAGTTAAAATGTAATAAAAATACCCAGTGTTATAGTTAGTTAAAATGTAATAAATATATTCTATGTGATAGTTAGTTAAAATGTATTAAATATACCCAATGTGATAGTTAGTAAAAATGTAATAAATATATTCTATGTGATAGTTAGTTAAAATGTAATAAATATACCCAGTGTGATAGTTAGTTAAAATGTAATAAATATACCCTATGTGATAGTTAGTTAAAATGTAATAAATATACTCAATGTGATAGTTAGTTAAAATGTAATAAATATACCCAATGCGATAGTTCTTTAAAATGTAATAAATATACCCAATGTGATAGTTAGTTAAAATGTAATAAATATACCCAATGTGATAGTTCGTTAAAATGTAATAAATATACCCAATGTGATAGTTCGTTAAAATGTAATAAATATTCTCAATGTGATAGTTAGTTAAAATGTAATAAATATACCCAATGTTATAGTTAGTTAAAATGTAATTAATATACCCAATGTTATAGTTATTTAAAATGTAATAAATATACCCAATGTTGTAGTTAGTTAAAATGTAATAAATATACCCAATGTTATAGTTAGTTAAAATGTAATACATATATTCTATGTGATAGTTAGTTAAAATGTAATAAATATACCCAATGTGATAGTTAGTTAAAATGTAATACATATATTCTATGTGATAGTTAGTTAAAATGTAATAAATATACCCAATGTGATAGTTCTTTAAAATGTAAAAATATACCCAATGTGATAGTTAATTAAAATGTAATAAATATACCCAATGTGATAGTTCGTTAAAATGTAATAAATATACCCAATGTGATAGTTAATTAAAATGTTATAAATATACTCAAGTTGATAGTAAGTTAAAATGTAATAAATATACCCAATGTGATAGTTAGTTAAAATGTAATAAATATACTAAATGTGATAGTTAGTTAAAATGTTATAAATATACTCAATATGATAGTTTGTTAAAATGTAATGATTTTCACTCTAAGCGCTAAGCACCCATTAGAGCAGGCAAACTGTGGCGGATCAGCACCTTATTGTCTTGGGGCTGCTCAGATTGTGGCGGGCGGTAGCTGATCAGTGAGGTGCGAAGACCTCTCCCACCGACAGAGGCAACCCGTAGCGTCCGTACCTTATGCCAATCAGGATGGGCTTATAACCCGTGACTGTTGCCTCCCGTGTTGTTTTAGCTGCTTTGTAACAGCACCAGAGTTTCCCCTCCGGGACGACCCTGCTAACCCAACGCAGATTGCGCTGGGTGGGTCATGTCAGCCGGATGCAAGACGCCCGCAGCCCTAAAGACATTTTGTATGGAGAGCTGGAGTATGGCACAATGGTCCCAGGGCGACCAATACTAAACTACGGGCACGTTTTGAAACGTGACCTTAGGTCTACAAACATCGACCTGCATTCCTGGGAGCAGTCTGCAATGGACCGCACAGCATGGAGACAGGCCGTTCATGCTGGTGTATCTGCCTCTGAGAATAAGAGAACCAACTAATCTCTGGAGAAAAGAATGAAGAGAAAAGACTTAAAACCACCAGATGTACAGACTGCTACACAATACAGATGCCTCGATTATCCAGGGACTGCCACTCAAGAATCGGACTGTTCAGCCACAACCGTATTTGCAAAAGTAGCCATTGAAGTTGTAGAGGGGCGCATCCATTGTTTCTCGAGACAGAAGTAGCCATTATTATTATTATTATTATTAGAATGATTTTCACAAAAGTTATTAACCCCATATGTATGTATTTATTTTCACAGGTACACCAAACGGTGGAAACTGCGTGTACTGGTTCTACAATCAGCATCAGCCGAGACTAGATGATATTCAATGTGACTGGCGCACATTTTACATTTGTTAAAAACCATTTTTTAACGTCGTTTAAAAGAAAATGGGAATACAATTTTCTATAAGATAGTTAATAATATATTTTTTCAAAAAAAAAAATGTTTAGCGCCCACTTAATTAATGAATCTGTTTTTTTTTTCTTTTATTTAAAAAGCATTAATAGAAGTTGTTTTCTTTTTTTAAATAATTTTAAATTGATATTTTTTTAGAGTTGTTATATAAACATGCTTCTAAATTTGTAATGTTAAAAAAAAAAGTAAGAGTATTTTTTTTTTTTACTTGTGGATTTTTTCATATTTTGTTTTTATTTTTTACGCTCTGATAATGGTATATTTTCCGTTGGACTTAATGAGTGACTACGTCTTGGGTAAGAATGTTTCTTCTCTTTTAAAATGCCCTGTAATTTGTGGTCAGGTTGTTGCTAATTGATACTATTTTTCAAAAGAACCTCATGGGATGCTCCACATTGTTATAAGAGCTTAGCTCGTCACGTCCTGGATGGGATCCCACCAACAACACCTGATATTCACGCCGGAGATGACCCAACGACTTGCAGTATGTCGTATCCTACAGGACTACGGCCTCAAAACAAGTGCCTCTGCCAACATCTATGTTGAACTCCAACAACACCGCAGAAAAGTAGACAAAATCACCATGATGTACAAAATCATGAATGGCCACGTGGACATGTCCATACAGTCAGGTCTTATCCAAAAAATGCCCACTCTACCAGAGGTCATAGATCCACACGCACAACATACGTTTATAAATATTTTTGTCCGTCAGCCATTAGACTGTTGAACACACTGGACCAAGCCTTCATCACTGCCCCCTCTGTGCCAACTTTCAAAATTTCACTGAAAAACTTGACCAAAGACCTTCAATGATACCATGTCGACTGTTTCTGACTTTCATAGTTATAAATTGTTAATGCACAAATTGTGATCGCAGAGCATTTGTTATCCAATCAACCGAAATTGTGGACTTTGTCCTCTTCTCAACAGCATCATGAATAAGAAGACATTTATTGTATAAGGTCTATTTCAGCCGGTAATACATAACTGCAGATTTTTTATACGAAACACACAAGGCAATGCTGTTCACAATTAGAACAATAAAGAGCGATAATCACACAAGACCGTGACAAGGTCTCCATATTATATTATTTCAATTCCCAAGTCATTTAAGTCCACGATACATGTCTGTCTATACCACACCCAACTAAATGTATTTACACATTCTGCTATCATGGCGTCATCTTGCGTAACTTAGTTACATAAAATACGTCACTTAGAGATTTGTTTACTTTGGCGTTCATTATAATTACGTTATTCTCTAATACACATTAGGCACTTTGGTCGAGCGGCAGTGCGTTCAGCTGGCAAACCGAAGGTCCTGGGTTCGAATCATGTTTAAGGCCAGGATTTGATGGGTCTGAAGGGTGTCCCTGAGTCTACCCAGCACTGATGGGTACCTGACTTTAGTTGGGGAAAAGTAAAACGCGGATGGGTATTGTGCAGGCCACACAATCCACCGGTATGCCGTGGTCACAGAAACTGGTGAACGCTGCTTCACCAGCCCCATTGATCATTCTGATCCGACGGGAAACTTTACTTTTACTAGTGCACAATGGTCACCGAATTCATAATCTCTTGCAGCTAATATTGTCTCGTCACACTTCAATTCCAACTGAGGCGGTTTTTCTCAAAAGTGAGTTAATGATAAATTTATCTAGTATAAAGCAGGGGTCGGCAACCTTTTGATAATAGTGTGCCAAAGTAGGATTTCTAATTCATTCGGCGTGCAAACATCCTAAGAGTCATCCTGCTCAAGCACTAAATTTCTTGTCAAAGCGACTTGGATTGCCTTTTCGGTAGTCTTCCGCGTGCCCTTGAACATTGCTCTGCGTGCCAAGAATAAGACACGTACCATAGATTGCTGACCCCTGGTATATAGTATTAAAATTAGTTGTTCAAACTTTGAGATTACAAAAAAAAAAAATATTTTAACCAAGTCACGAGATTTGGAATTACTAAGGTAAACGACCCCATGGTATTAATACCGAACTGACGTTTTACAAGAAAACCTAACAAATTAATTATGACCTACTAAACCCATTATTAACCATATTGTAAACCGAAACCAGAACAGGTTTAGAATGCGAAAATGTTTCCATATGATTTTTAACTGCACAAGTTCACAATCACTTAAGTCACCTCCCTTTGTGTAGGAAACGTAACTTCTCAAAAGGCTTGGAGATTAGGATTCCCCCCCCCCCCCCAAGCAATCCTCTAACAGAAACACACAGACTTTTAAGTGCTAATCCTGTGCTAATAACTTAAATGTTAGTATCAGAACGCTAATAAAACGATAAATACACAATATTTAACATAACTAATTACATATTAAACTACTTTGAGTGTTTGATGTAAGAATATATTCCATCGCCTATTTAAATCAAGTGCTGATTTTGTTACCTTGCTAATTTCCATTTTGTAAAGATCCACATTTTCCATTGGTCCCTCTAAAAGCCAGACCAAGCTCAGCTATAGTACAAATAACCGATACTGCTCGCCTCAAAACATGTTCCCGGTAACTGTACTCTTCATTTATTTGCTCTTCTAGCTTTTGTAGTAGACCCGAGCCTTGTCGACGACCTATGTATATAACATGCAGTCTTTATGAGTAGACTTTGTTCATGATTATCAACTTTAATGTTATTTTCCAGTCACTGAACCCATTTTTATCAGCCGAACTTGTGAAACCTTTAGACGTAAACAAATAACAAACAAAGCAGTACACAGATCCCGTGGATGGTGAATACAATAACCATTCTCTACTGTACTGCTCACCATTTGCTTTTGTGCCATAGAAGAGTTTTTGAAAACAAAATATTGTTATTTTTCCTCCAGCATAAATATGGCTAGATTTATCAAAGGGACCATAATGACAACAGTTAGTGGACCGACATTCAACCCAGTAAGCCACAACATCAACGGAGACGTCAATCCTGGATCTACTGCTTGATTTTTTTTATCATCTTCATCTTTATCATCTTTATCATCATCTTCAGCAGACTGAAATGGGTCACAAATTTCATTTTCAAGCACTAATGCATTGTCTGGATTTGCAGAACAGCCTTTAGTCAGGGCCCTATTTAGGATTGCGTGGCCCTGTTCCCAAGGGCCAAATTTATGTGGGGGACCTCTCGTGGACTCGACCCTGCCAGTGTCACTTAACAATCATTTGTGATTTCCAATTCACAGTATTTGTTCATTGTGCGCTTCTTCAATAACACTATTCTAATTGCCGCAAGAAAAAAAAAATTATTTTGGAATGTATGGGGGCCCCTTTAATGTTGGGGCCCCGGTTCCTTAGGAACATAAGGAACATGCCTAAATACGCCTTTGTCTATAGTCGACTTATCAAGAGGCTTGATGGTGTCAGTAAAATCCTGTTCCACCTGTTGCTTAACGGAAACTAAATAATTCGTTAATTTTCTGCTCTTAGCCTTTACCATAATATAAACATTTTTCATGAGGCCTTGTGGTACCCCCCAAAGGGTTGGTGCCCTAGGCACGTGCCTTGTTTGCCTAACGGTTAATCCATGGCCTGCATACATACCAACAATCATCTATTTTTTTACACACAAAAAAATTAGCGTTAGACACAAAAGAGATATACACATTTTAATGCCGTTATTAAAACTGTTACTTGCATTTCTATAGAAGAATGCCAAGACACTTGACAGTCTGTGATAGTAATACAAATTTTAGTGAAAAAGCAAAATTAAAACCTTGTAAATTCGATAACATTTTTTTATCAAAAACAAGACACGGTATTTCTTTTAATTTATTTGACCACATAAGTTCCATTACACCTCGAATAATTCTAAAAAAATTCAATTTATTTAGATTATCTACCTTTAACGAAAATTTATATGTATTGAAATATAAACAATTACAATATAATAATAAAAGTAAAATAATTTATTACAAAATGTTAGAAGAAGTTTACCAATGAAATTTAATAGTATGTGTAAATATAGTTTATATGTACACATAAACAAACACAGTATAAAATAATGAGAACAATAACTTATTAGTTTTATTACTAAAATTATTTAGTTTTACAAAGCCAATATAAAATCTTTTCACGTCAATGACAATATAAATAAAAGAAAAACGTAGTCAACATTTCTAATGTGTTAAATCATATAGTCTTCACATGTCTTTGCAATATTTATTTTCTATTTCCGTAAACCCAAAGCTTAATACATGTTTTAGATTCACTAATACAAAAAAAATAAAACTAACTGGTTTTTGTTGTTTTTACAACCTAATATATTGATTTTTTTATTTTTCATCAAAATAAATAGGAAAAAAAGTCAAAAACACAATTTTTAAAACAAAATAAAATAACAAGACACATTCTTTTAATTTAATAATTTATAGTGAACTTTTCATTGTATAGTTTCCAGAGACGTCCAAGAATATTTGAATATTTGATCCATACTTTAAACTTTAAACTATCTTTTTTTTTTACTGTAACGTTGTGGAGCACATTCTGTGTGTGTGGCTCCTTTCAGGAGGGAAGTGCGACTTTTAGAAAGTAAATTGTTTGTGTAGTCTATATTTCAAATTGATTTTTAATTCTTATATATATATATTTAGTTCAGGTCTGTTTAATTCTCATGACCTGGACACCACTAACTCCTACAGTGCCTTGACAAGCCCAGAAGTTAATAACTTAGACCTAAATAAACCCTTAGCTAGATCAACACCAATTAAAATAATTAAAAAGACACTCTTCAACACTAAATACCATAAAACCCCTAATCAGCATAACCTTAAATCACTAACAATAAACTTCCAAAGCATTAAAAATAAAACCGCTGATTTGGAATTCCTAATAAATAAAGAAGAACCAGACATAATTGCAGGTTCCGAAACATGGCTTAGCCCAGATATTTACAACACAGAGATATTCAATAATAATTATGAAATTTTTAGGAAAGATAGGTCCGACAGGCATGGAGGAGTTTTACTAGCCATAAAATCTACTCTAATAGCTGAAGAAATTAAAATAGAATCTAAAAATAACATAGAGTCATTTCTTTTGTAAAATAAGTAGACCTAATTCTAAACCACTAATTGTAGGCAGTGTTTATAGACCACCAAACTCAACATCAGAGTACATGACTGATCTATGTAATCAGATGACTAGTATTGAAGCTAAATATAAAAATGCTATAATTTGGATAATGGGTGACTTCAACCTCCCTGATATAAATTGGAATAGCTACTCTATAGAAAAACACCAAATCATAAAAGAAATAAATGAAATGTTTATCAATACCATCCAAAATCTAAACTTAGACCAAATTAATAAAAAACCAACAAGAAACCATAATATACTAGATTTATTCTTAACTAACAGACCAGGACTATTAGTAGATTATGAAATAATTCCTGGACTTTCAGATCATGATATTGTCAGAGTAAATAACAAAATAAAAACCCAAATAAACAAGAAACCTAAAAGAATAATTTACCTCTGGAATAAATGTAACACAACAGAACTACATCAAGCAGCAATAAAATTCCAAACCAATTTTCTTACTAAATACAATATAAATAGTCCAGTTGAAGATATTTGGCATTTCATAAAAACCAACTTAAAAGCAATAATGGCTGATTCTGTGCCAACAAAACAAACATCAAATAAAATTAACAAATGTTGGTTTAACACTAAACTAAAGAAACTGTGTAAACAAAAAGAAAATCTATTTAAAAAGTTTAAGGCAACTAATTCAATTAGACTACATAAAAAATACCTAAAAATTAAACATTTAACTCAGAAACTAAGCAGACAGCTGCAAAATGAATATGTAAACAATGTAATTTCTAAAGATAATAATAAAAACTTATGGTCCTACATTAAATCATGAAAAATGGACACTACAGACATAGCTCCACTAAAAGGCCAAAACAATGAAACTTATAATGATAATGAAACCAAAGCTAATATCCTTAACACATACTTTGCATCATCTTTTTCACATCCAGGTGACAAAGAAATCTTCATAAATTTAAACAATCTAGAAGAGATAGGACATATAAATGTAGATGAAAAAGGCATTAAACAACTCCTAACCAACTTAAAAGCAAACAAAGCTTCTGGTCCAGATGAAATACCAGCAAGACTGCTTAAAGAACTAACCAATGAAATATCTCCAATCTTTAAAATCCTTTTTCAGGCCTCTCTAAACCAGGGCAAAGTGCCCAGAGATTGGAAATTAGCTAATGTAACTCCCCTTTTCAAAAAAGGAGATAAATCTGACCCCGGTAATTATAGACCTGTTTCTCTAACCAGCATAACATGTAAATTACTTGAACATATTATATATAGTAGTATAGTAAATCATCTAGGCAAACTAAATGCACTGTGCCCACACCAACATGGCTTTAGGAAAAATAGATCATGTGAGACTCAATTAATAGGCCTAATAGATGACTTGTCAAAGGGATTAGATAATAACAACCAAATTGATGCTATATTACTAGATTTTTCAAAAGCATTTGATAAAGTTCATCATTCTAGTCTACTAAAAAAACTTAAATATTTTGGCATATCTGGTCCCTTACATCAGTGGATTCAGGACTTTCTTATAGGCAGAGAACAAACAGTGATAATAAATGGCTCTAAGTCATCACCAATAACTGTAAACTCAGGAGTTCCACAAGGAACTGTTCTAGGACCCCTACTATTTCTAATTTATATTAATGATCTGCCAAATTGCATCAACTCAGGAACAAAAGTAAGATTATTTGCCGATGATTGCATAATTTATAGAATAATAAAGACAGGAAAAGATAGTGAACTCCTACAAAAAGACCTAGATGAACTACAAAAATGGGAATCAAACTGGAGTATGTCTTTTCACCCAGAAAAATGCCAACTAATAAGGGTATCCAAGAAAAAGAAACAAATAATAGCAAACTACTTCATTCATGGTAAAGAACTAACTCAAACTAACAATGCTAAGTATCTAGGAGTAATAATAAATGATAAGTTATCTTGGAACCCTCATATTGATGAAGTAATAAAAAAATCAAACAAAACTTTAGGATTCATAAAAAGGAACTTTTACAAATGTAATAAGAACATAAAACTAAAATGCTATCTTACATTAGTTAGGCCTATACTAGAATATGCAGCATCTGTATGGGACCCATCAACTAAAGAAAACATTAAAAAATTAGAACAAATTCAAAAAAGAGCTGCAAGGTTCATAACTAGCGAATATTCCCAATTAACAAGAGTAACACCATTAGTCAAATCATTAAACCTAGAAACACTAGAAGACAGAAGGACAAAGAGTAAAGTAGTAATAATACATAAGGCATTAAACTCTAATTTAGAAATACAACACAATAACAATCTGTTGCAAATCTCAGATAAACATAAAGATAGAAACACTTTCCTTGTCCCTTATGCGAGAACAAATGCATATAAGTACTCTTTCTTCCCGAGTGGCATTCGCGCATGGAATGGGTTGCCTGAACAAACCAGGAAAACCAGTAACTTAACATCATTTAAAACATTAATAAAAATGCAAGACTAGACTCGGACCATGGATGAGCGTAGGACGCAATACTCTACTTTATAGAAGGAGCGTCTGTAATGTATAAGAAAAGATAAGATATTATAGTCTATGATATAACTAAAGCAAGCGGTCCATGTATATTATAGTCTATGATATAACTAAAGCAAGCGGTCCATGTATATTATAGTCTATGATATAACTAAAACAAGCGGTCTATGTATATTATAGTCTATGATATAACTAAAGCAAGCGGTCCATGTATATTATAGTCTATGATATAACTAAAGCAAGCGGTCCATGTATAATATAGTCTATGATATAACTAAAGCAAGCGGTCCATGTATATTATAGTCTATGATATAACTAAAGCAAGCGGTCCATGTATATTATAGTCTATGATATAACTAAAGCAAGCGGTCCATGTATATTATAGTCTATGATATAACTAAAGCAAGCGGTCCATGTATATTATAGTCTATGATATAACTAAAGCAAGCGGTCTATGTATATTATAGTCTATGATATAACTAAAGCAAGAAGTCCATGTATATTATAGTCTATGATATAACTAAAGCAAGCGGTCCATGTATATTATAGTCTATGATAAAACTAAAGCAAGCGGTCCATGTATATTATAGTCTATGGTATAACTAAAGCAAGCGGTCCATGTATATTATAGTCTATGATATAACTAAAGGAAGCGGTCCATGTATATTATAGTCTATGATAAAACTAAAGCAAGCGGTCCATGTATATTATAGTCTATGATAAAACTAAAGCAAGCGGTCCATGTATATTATAGTCTATGATAAAACTAAAGCAAGCGGTCCATGTAAATTATAGTCTATGATATAACTAAAGCAAGCGGTCCATGTATATTATAGTCTATGATAAAACTAAAGCAAGCGGTCCATGTATATTATAGTCTATGATATAACTAAAGCAAGCGGTCCATGTATATTATAGTCTATGATATAACTAAAGCAAGCGGTCTATGTATATTATAGTCTATGATATAACTAAAGCAAGCGGTCCATGTATATTATAGTCTATGATATAACTAAAGCAAGCGGTCCATGTATATTATAGTCTATGATATAACTAAAGCAAGCGGTCCATGTATATTATAGTCTATGATATAACTAAAGCAAGTAGTCCATGTATATTATAGTCTATGATATAACTAAAGCAAGCGGTCCATGTATATTATAGTCTATGATATAACTAAAGCAAGCGGTCTATGTATATTATAGTCTATGATATAACTAAAGCAAGTAGTCTATGTATATTATAGTCTATGATATAACTAAAGCAAGCGGTCCATGTATATTATAGTCTATGATAAAACTAAAGCAAGCGGTCCATGTATATTATAGTCTATGGTATAACTAAAGCAAGCGTCCATGTATATTATAGTCTATGGTATAACTAAAGCAAGTGGTCCATGTATATTATAGTCTATGATATAACTAAAGCAAGCGGTCCATGTATATTATAGTCTATGATATAACTAAAGCAAGCGGTCCATGTATATTATAGTCTATGATATAACTAAAGCAAGCGGTCCATGTATATTATAGTCTATGATATAACTAAAGCAAGCGGTCTATGTATATTATAGTCTATGATATAACTAAAGCAAGAAGTCCATGTATATTATAGTCTATGATATAACTAAAGCAAGCGGTCCATGTATATTATAGTCTATGATAAAACTAAAGCAAGCAGTCCATGTATATTATAGTCTATGGTATAATTAAAGCAAGCGGTCCATGTATATTATAGTCTATGATATAACTAAAGCAAGCGGTCCATGTATATTATAGTCTATGATATAACTAAAGGAAGCGGTCCATGTATATTATAGTCTATGATAAAACTAAAGCAAGCGGTCCATGTATATTATAGTCTATGATAAAACTAAAGCAAGCGGTCCATGTATATTATAGTCTATGATAAAACTAAAGCAAGCGGTCCATGTAAATTATAGTCTATGATATAACTAAAACAAGCGGTCCATGTATATTATAGTCTATGATAAAACTAAAGCAAGCGGTCCATGTATATTATAGTCTATGATATAACTAAAGCAAGCGGTCCATGTATATTATAGTCTATGATATATTTAAAGCAAGCGGTCTATGTATATTATAGTCTATGATATAACTAAAGCAAGCGGTCCATGTATATTATAGTCTATGATATAACTAAAGCAAGCGGTCCATGTATATTATAGTCTATGATATAACTAAAGCAAGCGGTCTATGTATATTATAGTCTATGATATAACTAAAGCAAGTAGTCCATGTATATTATAGTCTATGATATAACTAAAGCAAGCGGTCCATGTATATTATAGTCTATGATATAACTAAAGCAAGCGGTCTATGTATATTATAGTCTATGATATAACTAAAGCAAGTAGTCTATGTATATTATAGTCTATGATATAACTAAAGCAAGCGGTCCATGTATATTATAGTCTATGATAAAACTAAAGCAAGCGGTCCATGTATATTATAGTCTATGGTATAACTAAAGCAAGCGTCCATGTATATTATAGTCTATGGTATAACTAAAGCAAGCGGTCCATGTATATTATAGTCTATGATATAACTACAGCAAGCGGTCCATGTATATTATAGTCTATGATAAAACTAAAGCAAGCGGTCCATGTATATTATAGTCTATGATATAACTAAAGCAAGCGGTCTATGTATATTATAGTCTATGATATAACTAAAGCAAGCGGTCTATGTATATTATAGCCTTTGATAAAACTAAAGCAAGCGGTCCATGTATATTATAGTCTATGATATAACTAAAGCAAGCGGTCCATGTATATTATAGTCTATGATAAAACTAAAGCAAGCGATCCATGCATATTATAGTCTATGATATAACTAAAGCAAGCGGTCCATGTATATTATAGTCTATGATATAACTAAAGCAAGCGGTCCATGTATATTATAGTCTATGATATAACTAAAGCAAGCGGTTCATGTATATTATAGTCTATGATATAATTAAAGCAAGCGGTCTATGTATATTATAGTCTATGATATAACTAAAGCAAGCGGTCCATGTATATTATAGTCTATGATATAACTAAAGCAAGCGGTCTATGTATATTATAGTCTATGATATAACTAAAGCAAGCGGTCCATGTATATTATAGTCTATGATATAACTAAAGCAAGCGGTCCATGTATATTATATTCTATGATATAACTAAAGCATGAGGTCTATGTATATTATAGTCTATGATATAACTAAAGCAAGCGGTCCATGCATATTATAGTCTATAATATAACTAAAGCAAGCGGTCCATGCATATTATAGTCTATAATATAACTAAAGCAAGTGGTCTATGTATATTATAGTCTATGATATAACTAAAGCAAGCGGTCTATGTATATTATAGTCTATGACATAACTAAAGCAAGCGGTTCATGTATATTATAGTCTATGATATAACTAAAGCAAGCGGTCTATGTATATTATAGCCTATGATAAAACTAAAGCAAGCGGTCCATGTATATTATAGTCTATGATATAACTAAAGCAATCGGTCCATGTATATTATAGTCTATGATAAAACTAAAGCAAGCGATCCATGCATATTATAGTCTATGATATAACTAAAGCAAGCGGTCCATGTATATTATAGTCTATGATATAACTAAAGCAAGCGGTCCATGTATAGTATAGTCTATGATATAACTAAAGCAATCGGTTCATGTATATTATAGTCTATGATATAATTAAAGCAAGCGGTCTATGTATATTATAGTCTATGATAAAACTAAAGCAAGCGGTCCAGGTATATTATAGTCTATGATATCACTAAAACAAGCGGTCCATGTATATTATAGTCTATGATATAACTAAAGCAAGCGGTCTATGTATAGTATAGTCTATTATATAATTAAAGCAAGCGGTCCATGTATATTATAGTCTGTGATATAACTAAAGCAAGCGGTCCATGCATATTATAGTCTATGATATAACTAAAGCTAGCGGTCCATGTATATTATAGTCTATGATAATACTAAAGCTAGCGGTCCATGTATATTATAGTCTATGATAAAACTAAAGCAAGCGGTCCATGTATATTATAGTCTATGATAATACAAAAGAAAGCGGTCCATGTATATTATAGTCTATGATATAACTAAAGCAAGCGGTCCATGTATATTATAGTCTTTGATATAACTAAAGCAAGCGGTCTATGTATATTATAGTCTATTAAAATAACTAAGGCAAGCGGTCCATGTATATTATAGTCTATGATATAACTAAAGCAAGCGGTCCATTTATATTATAGTCTATGATATAACTAAAGCAAGTGGTCCATGTATATTATAGTCTATGATATAACTAAAGCAAACTGTCCATGTATATTATAGTCTATGATATAACTAAAGCAAGCGGTTCATGTATACTATAGTCTATGATATAATTAAAGCAAGCGGTCTATGTATATTATAGTCTATGATAAAACTAAAGCAAGCGGTCCATGTATATTATAGTCTATGATATAACTAAAACAAGCGGTCCATGTATATTATAGTCTATGATATAACTAAAGCAAGCGGTCTATGTATAGTATAGTCTATGATATAATTAAAACAAGCGGTCCATGTATATTATAGTCTATGATATAATTAAAGCAAGCGGTCCATGTATATTATAGTCTATGATATAACTAAAGCAAGCGGTCCATGTATATTATAGTCTATGATATAACTAAAGCAAGCGGTCTATGTATATTATAGTCTATGATATAACTAAAGCAAGCGGTCTATGTATATTATAGCCTTTGATAAAACTAAAGCAAGCGGTCCATGTATATTATAGTCTATGATATAACTAAAGCAAGCGGTCCATGTATATTATAGTCTATAATAAAACTAAAGCAAGCGATCCATGCATATTATAGTCTATGATATAACTAAAGAAAGCGGTCCATGTATATTATAGTCTATGATATAACTAAAGCAAGCGGTCCATGTATATTATAGTCTATGATATAACTAAAGCAAGCGGTTCATGTATATTATAGTCTATGATATAATTAAAGCAAGCGGTCTATGTATATTATAGTCTATGATATAACTAAAGCAAGCGGTCCATGTATATTATATTCTATGATATAACTAAAGCATGAGGTCTATGTATATTATAGTCTATGATATAACTAAAGCAAGCGGTCCATGCATATTATAGTCTATAATATAACTAAAGCAAGCGGTCCATGCATATTATAGTCTATAATATAACTAAAGCAAGTGGTCTATGTATATTATAGTCTATGATATAACTAAAGCAAGCGGTCTATGTATATTATAGTCTATGACATAACTAAAGCAAGCGGTTCATGTATATTATAGTCTATGATATAACTAAAGCAAGCGGTCTATGTATATTATAGCCTATGATAAAACTAAAGCAAGCGGTCCATGTATATTATAGTCTATGATATAACTAAAGCAATCGGTCCATGTATATTATAGTCTATGATAAAACTAAAGCAAGCGATCCATGCATATTATAGTCTATGATATAACTAAAGCAAGCGGTCCATGTATATTATAGTCTATGATATAACTAAAGCAAGCGGTCCATGTATAGTATAGTCTATGATATAACTAAAGCAATCGGTTCATGTATATTATAGTCTATGATATAATTAAAGCAAGCGGTCTATGTATATTATAGTCTATGATAAAACTAAAGCAAGCGGTCCAGGTATATTATAGTCTATGATATCACTAAAACAAGCGGTCCATGTATATTATAGTCTATGATATAACTAAAGCAAGCGGTCTATGTATAGTATAGTCTATTATATAATTAAAGCAAGCGGTCCATGTATATTATAGTCTGTGATATAACTAAAGCAAGCGGTCCATGCATATTATAGTCTATGATATAACTAAAGCTAGCGGTCCATGTATATTATAGTCTATGATAATACTAAAGCTAGCGGTCCATGTATATTATAGTCTATGATAAAACTAAAGCAAGCGGTCCATGTATATTATAGTCTATGATAATACAAAAGAAAGCGGTCCATGTATATTATAGTCTATGATATAACTAAAGCAAGCGGTCCATGTATATTATAGTCTTTGATATAACTAAAGCAAGCGGTCTATGTATATTATAGTCTATTAAAATAACTAAGGCAAGCGGTCCATGTATATTATAGTCTATGATATAACTAAAGCAAGCGGTCCATTTATATTATAGTCTATGATATAACTAAAGCAAGTGGTCCATGTATATTATAGTCTATGATATAACTAAAGCAAACTGTCCATGTATATTATAGTCTATGATATAACTAAAGCAAGCGGTTCATGTATACTATAGTCTATGATATAATTAAAGCAAGCGGTCTATGTATATTATAGTCTATGATAAAACTAAAGCAAGCGGTCCATGTATATTATAGTCTATGATATAACTAAAACAAGCGGTCCATGTATATTATAGTCTATGATATAACTAAAGCAAGCGGTCTATGTATAGTATAGTCTATGATATAATTAAAACAAGCGGTCCATGTATATTATAGTCTATGATATAATTAAAGCAAGCGGTCCATGTATATTATAGTCTATGATATAACTAAAGCAAGCGGTCCATGTATATTATAGTCTATGATATAACTAAAGCAAGCGGTCTATGTATATTATAGTCTATGATATAACTAAAGCAAGCGGTCTATGTATATTATAGCCTTTGATAAAACTAAAGCAAGCGGTCCATGTATATTATAGTCTATGATATAACTAAAGCAAGCGGTCCATGTATATTATAGTCTATAATAAAACTAAAGCAAGCGATCCATGCATATTATAGTCTATGATATAACTAAAGCAAGCGGTCCATGTATATTATAGTCTATGATATAACTAAAGCAAGCGGTCCATGTATATTATAGTCTATGATATAACTAAAGCAAGCGGTTCATGTATATTATAGTCTATGATATAATTAAAGCAAGCGGTCTATGTATATTATAGTCTATGATATAACTAAAGCAAGCGGTCCATGTATATTATAGTCTATGATATAACTAAAGCAAGCGGTCTATGTATATTATAGTCTATGATATAACTAAAGCAAGCGGTCCATGTATATTATAGTCTATGATATAACTAAAGCAAGCGGTCCATGTATATTATAGTCTATGATATAACTAAAGCATGAGGTCTATGTATATTATAGTCTATGATATAACTAAAGCAAGCGGTCCATGCATATTATAGTCTATAATATAACTAAAGCAAGCGGTCCATGCATATTATAGTCTATAATATAACTAAAGCAAGTGGTCTATGTATATTATAGTCTATGATATAACTAAAGCAAGCGGTCTATGTATATTATAGTCTATGACATAACTAAAGCAAGCGATTCATGTATATAATAGTCTATGATATAACTAAAGCAAGCGGTCTATGTATATTATAGCCTATGATAAAACTAAAGCAAGCGGTCCATGTATATTATAGTCTATGATATAACTAAAGCAATCGGTCCATGTATATTATAGTCTATGATAAAACTAAAGCAAGCGATCCATGCATATTATAGTCTATGATATAACTAAAGCAAGCGGTCCATGTATATTATAGTCTATGATATAACTAAAGCAAGCGGTCCATGTATAGTATAGTCTATGATATAACTAAAGCAATCGGTTCATGTATATTATAGTCTATGATATAATTAAAGCAAGCGGTCTATGTATATTATAGTCTATGATAAAACTAAAGCAAGCGGTCCATGTATATTATAGTCTATGATATCACTAAAACAAGCGGTCCATGTATATTATAGTCTATGATATAACTAAAGCAAGCGGTCTATGTATAGTATAGTCTATTATATAATTAAAGCAAGCGGTCCATGTATATTATAGTCTGTGATATAACTAAAGTAAGCGGTCCATGCATATTATAGTCTATGATATAACTAAAGCTAGCGGTCCATGTATATTATAGTCTATGATAATACTAAAGCTAGCGGTCCATGTATATTATAGTCTATGATAAAACTAAAGCAAGCGGTCCATGTATATTATAGTCTATGATAATACAAAAGAAAGCGGTCCATGTATATTATAGTCTATGATATAACTAAAGCAAGCGGTCCATGTATATTATAGTCTTTGATATAACTAAAGCAAGCGGTCTATGTATATTATAGTCTATTAAAATAACTAAGGCAAGCGGTCCATGTATATTATAGTCTATGATATAACTAAAGCAAGCGGTCCATTTATATTATAGTCTATGATATAACTAAAGCAAGTGGTCCATGTATATTATAGTCTATGATATAACTAAAGCAAACTGTCCATGTATATTATAGTCTATGATATAACTAAAGCAAGCGGTTCATGTATACTATAGTCTATGATATAATTAAAGCAAGCGGTCTATGTATATTATAGTCTATGATAAAACTAAAGCAAGCGGTCCATGTATATTATAGTCTATGATATAACTAAAACAAGCGGTCCATGTATATTATAGTCTATGATATAACTAAAGCAAGCGGTCTATGTATAGTATAGTCTATGATATAATTAAAGCAAGCGGTCCATGTATATTATAGTCTGTGATATAACTAAAGCAAGCGGTCCATGTATATTATAGTCTATGATATCACTAAAGCTAGCGGTCCATGTATATTATAGTCTATGATAATACTAAAGCTAGCGGTCCATGTATATTATAGTCTATGATAAAACTAAAGCAAGCGGTCCATGTATATTATAGCCTATGATAATACTAAAGCAAGCGGTCCATGTATATTATAGTCTATGATATAACTAAAGCAAGCGGTCCATGTATATTATAGTCTTTGATATAACTAAAGCAAGCGGTCCATGTATATTATAGTCTATGAAATAACTAAGGCAAGTGGTCCATGTATATTATAGTCTATGATATAACTAAAGCAAGCGGTCCATGTATATTATAGTCTATGATATAACTAAAGCAAGCGGTCCATGTATATTATAGTCTATGATATAACTAAAGCAAGCGGTCCATGTATATTATAATCTATAATATAACTAATGCAAGCAGTCTATGTATATTATAATCTATGATATAACTAAAGCAAGCAGTCCATGTATATTATAGTCTATGATATAACTAAAGCAAGCGGTCGATGTATATTATAGTCTATGGTATAACTAAAGCAAGCGGTCCATGTATATTATCGTCTATGATAAAACTAAAGCAAGTGTTCCATGTATATTATAGTCTATGATATAACTAAAGCAAGCGGTCCATGTATATTATAGTCTATGATATAATTAAAGCAAGCGGTCCATGTATATTATAGTCTATGATATAACTAAAGCAAGCGGTCCATGTATATTATAGTCTATGATATATCTAAAGCAAGCGGTCCATGTATATTATAGTCTATGATATAACTAAAGCAAGCGGTCCATGTATATTATAGTCTATGATATAACTAAAGCAAGCGGTCCATGTATATTATAGTCTATGATATAACTAAAGCAAGCGGTCCATGTATATTATAGTCTATGATATAACTAAAGCAAGCGGTCTATGTATATTATAGTCTATGATATAACTAAAGCAAGCGGTCTATGTATATTATAGTCTATGATATAACTAAAGCAAGCGGTCCATGTATATTATAGTCTATGATATAACTAAAGCAAGCGGTCTATGTATATTATAGTCTATGATATAACTAAAGCAAGTAGTCTATGTATATTATAGTCTATGATATAACTAAAGCAAGCGGTCCATGTATATAATAGTCTATGATAAAACTAAAGCAAGCGGTCCATGTATATTATAGTCTATGGTATAACTAAAGCAAGCGTCCATGTATATTATAGTCTATGGTATAACTAAAGCAAGCGGTCCATGTATATTATAGTCTATGATATAACTAAAGCAAGCGGTCCATGTATATTATAGTCTATGATATAACTAAAACAAGCGGTCCATGTATATTATAGTCTATGATATAACTAAAGCAAGCGGTCCATGTATATTATAGTCTATGATATAACTAAAGCAAGCGGTCTATGTATATTATAGTCTATTATATAACTAAAGCAAGAAGTCCATGTATATTATAGTCTATGATATAACTAAAGCAAGCGGTCCATGTATATTATAGTCTATGATAAAACTAAAGCAAGCAGTCCATGTATATTATAGTCTATGATAAAACTAAAGCAAGCAGTCCATGTATATTATAGTCTATGGTATAATTAAAGCAAGCGGTCCATGTATATTATAGTCTATGGTATAACTAAAGCAAGCGGTCCATGTATATTATAGTCTATGATATAACTAAAGGAAGCGGTCCATGTATATTATAGTCTATGATAAAACTAAAGCAAGCGGTCCATGTATATTATAGTCTATGATAAAACTAAAGCAAGCGGTCCATGTATATTATAGTCTATGATAAAACTAAAGCAAGCGGTCCATGTAAATTATAGTCTATGATATAACTAAAGCAAGCGGTCCATGTATATTATAGTCTATGATAAACCTAAAGCAAGCGGTCCCTGTATATTATTGTCTATGATATAACTAAAGCAAGCGGTCCATGTATATTATAGTCTATGATATAACTAAAGCAAGCGGTCTATGTATATTATAGTCTATGATATAACTAAAGCAAGCGGTCCATGTATATTATAGTCTATGATATAACTAAAGCAAGCGGTCCATGTATATTATAGTATATGATATAACTAAAGCAAGCGGTCTATGTATATTATAGTCTATGATATAACTAAAGCAAGTAGTCCATGTATATTATAGTCTATGATATAACTAAAGCAAGCGGTCCATGTATATTATAGTCTATGATATAACTAAAGCAAGCGGTCCATGTATATTATAGTCTATGATATAACTAAAGCAAGCGGTCCATGTATATTATAATCTATAATATAACTAATGCAAGCAGTCTATGTATATTATAATCTATGATATAACTAAAGCAAGCAGTCCATGTATATTATAGTCTATGATATAACTAAAGCAAGCGGTCGATGTATATTATAGTCTATGGTATAACTAAAGCAAGCGGTCCATGTATATTATCGTCTATGATAAAACTAAAGCAAGTGTTCCATGTATATTATAGTCTATGATATAACTAAAGCAAGCGGTCCATGTATATTATAGTCTATGATATAATTAAAGCAAGCGGTCCATGTATATTATAGTCTATGATATAACTAAAGCAAGCGGTCCATGTATATTATAGTCTATGATATATCTAAAGCAAGCGGTCCATGTATATTATAGTCTATGATATAACTAAAGCAAGCGGTCCATGTATATTATAGTCTATGATATAACTAAAGCAAGCGGTCCATGTATATTATAGTCTATGATATAACTAAAGCAAGCGGTCCATGTATATTATAGTCTATGATATAACTAAAGCAAGCGGTCTATGTATATTATAGTCTATGATATAACTAAAGCAAGCGGTCTATGTATATTATAGTCTATGATATAACTAAAGCAAGCGGTCCATGTATATTATAGTCTATGATATAACTAAAGCAAGCGGTCTATGTATATTATAGTCTATGATATAACTAAAGCAAGTAGTCTATGTATATTATAGTCTATGATATAACTAAAGCAAGCGGTCCATGTATATAATAGTCTATGATAAAACTAAAGCAAGCGGTCCATGTATATTATAGTCTATGGTATAACTAAAGCAAGCGTCCATGTATATTATAGTCTATGGTATAACTAAAGCAAGCGGTCCATGTATATTATAGTCTATGATATAACTAAAGCAAGCGGTCCATGTATATTATAGTCTATGATATAACTAAAACAAGCGGTCCATGTATATTATAGTCTATGATATAACTAAAGCAAGCGGTCCATGTATATTATAGTCTATGATATAACTAAAGCAAGCGGTCTATGTATATTATAGTTTATTATATAACTAAAGCAAGAAGTCCATGTATATTATAGTCTATGATATAACTAAAGCAAGCGGTCCATGTATATTATAGTCTATGATAAAACTAAAGCAAGCAGTCCATGTATATTATAGTCTATGATAAAACTAAAGCAAGCAGTCCATGTATATTATAGTCTATGGTATAATTAAAGCAAGCGGTCCATGTATATTATAGTCTATGGTATAACTAAAGCAAGCGGTCCATGTATATTATAGTCTATGATATAACTAAAGGAAGCGGTCCATGTATATTATAGTCTATGATAAAACTAAAGCAAGCGGTCCATGTATATTATAGTCTATGATAAAACTAAAGCAAGCGGTCCATGTATATTATAGTCTATGATAAAACTAAAGCAAGCGGTCCATGTAAATTATAGTCTATGATATAACTAAAGCAAGCGGTCCATGTATATTATAGTCTATGATAAACCTAAAGCAAGCGGTCCCTGTATATTATAGTCTATGATATAACTAAAGCAAGCGGTCCATGTATATTATAGTCTATGATATAACTAAAGCAAGCGGTCTATGTATATTATAGTCTATGATATAACTAAAGCAAGCGGTCCATGTATATTATAGTCTATGATATAACTAAAGCAAGCGGTCCATGTATATTATAGTATATGATATAACTAAAGCAAGCGGTCTATGTATATTATAGTCTATGATATAACTAAAGCAAGTAGTCCATGTATATTATAGTCTATGATATAACTAAAGCAAGCGGTCCATGTATATTATAGTCTATGATATAACTAAAGCAAGCGGTCTATGTATATTATAGTCTATGATATAACTAAAGCAAGTAGTCTATGTATATTATAGTCTATGATATAACTAAAGCAAGCGGTCCATGTATATTATAGTCTATGATAAAACTAAAGCAAGCGGTCCATGTATATTATAGTCTATGGTATAACTAAAGCAAGCGTCCATGTATATTATAGTCTATGGTATAACTAAAGCAAGCGGTCCATGTATATTATAGTCTATGATATAACAACAGCAAGCGGTCCATGTATATTATAGTCTATGATAAAACTAAAGCAAGCGGTCCATGTATATTATAGTCTATGATATAACTAAAGCAAGCGGTCTATGTATATTATAGTCTATGATATAACTAAAGCAAGCGGTCTATGTATATTATAGCCTTTGATAAAACTAAAACAAGCGGTCCATGTATATTATAGTCTATGATATAACTAAAGCAAGCGGTCCATGTATATTATAGTCTATGATAAAACTAAAGCAAGCGATCCATGCATATTATAGTCTATGATATAACTAAAGCAAGCGGTCCATGTATATTATAGTCTATGATATAACTAAAGCAAGCGGTCCATGTATATTATAGTCTATGATATAACTAAAGCAAGCGGTTCATGTATATTATAGTCTATGATATAATTAAAGCAAGCGGTCTATGTATATTATAGTCTATGACATAACTAAAGCAAGCGGTCCATGTATATTATAGTCTATGATATAACTAAAGCAAGCGGTCTATGTATATTATAGTCTATGATATAACTAAAGCAAGCGGTCCATGTATATTATAGTCTATGATATAACTAAAGCAAGCGGTCCATGTATATTATAGTCTATGATATAACTAAAGCATGAGGTCTATGTATATTATAGTCTATGATATAACTAAAGCAAGCGGTCCATGTATATTATAGTCTATGATATAACTAAAGCAAGCGGTCCATGTATATTATAGTCTATGATATAACTAAAGCAAGCGGTCTATGTATATTATAGTCTATGATATAACTAAAGCAAGTAGTCTATGTATATTATAGTCTATGATATAACTAAAGCAAGCGGTCCATGTATATTATAGTCTATGATAAAACTAAAGCAAGCGGTCCATGTATATTATAGTCTATGGTATAACTAAAGCAAGCGTCCATGTATATTATAGTCTATGGTATAACTAAAGCAAGTGGTCCATGTATATTATAGTCTATGATATAACTACAGCAAGCGGTCCATGTATATTATAGTCTATGATAAAACTAAAGCAAGCGGTCCATGTATATTATAGTCTATGATATAACTAAAGCAAGCGGTCTATGTATATTATAGTCTATGATATAACTAAAGCAAGCGGTCTATGTATATTATAGCCTTTGATAAAACTAAAACAAGCGGTCCATGTATATTATAGTCTATGATATAACTAAAGCAAGCGGTCCATGTATATTATAGTCTATGATAAAACTAAAGCAAGCGATCCATGCATATTATAGTCTATGATATAACTAAAGCAAGCGGTCCATGTATATTATAGTCTATGATATAACTAAAGCAAGCGGTCCATGTATATTATAGTCTATGATATAACTAAAGCAAGCGGTTCATGTATATTATAGTCTATGATATAATTAAAGCAAGCGGTCTATGTATATTATAGTCTATGATATAACTAAAGCAAGCGGTCCATGTATATTATAGTCTATGATATAACTAAAGCAAGCGGTCTATGTATATTATAGTCTATGATATAACTAAAGCAAGCGGTCCATGTATATTATAGTCTATGATATAACTAAAGCAAGCGGTCCATGTATATTATAGTCTATGATATAACTAAAGCATGAGGTCTATGTATATTATAGTCTATGATATAACTAAAGCAAGCGGTCCATGCATATTATAGTCTATAATATAACTAAAGCAAGCGGTCCATGCATATTATAGTCTATAATATAACTAAAGCAAGTGGTCTATGTATATTATAGTCTATGATATAACTAAAGCAAGCGGTCTATGTATATTATAGTCTATGACATAACTAAAGCAAGCGGTTCATGTATATTATAGTCTATGATATAACTAAAGCAAGCGGTCTATGTATATTATAGCCTATGACAAAACTAAAGCAAGCGGTCCATGTATATTATAGTCTATGATATAACTAAAGCAATCGGTCCATGTATATTATAGTCTATGATAAAACTAAAGCAAGCGATCCATGCATATTATAGTCTATGATATAATTAAAGCAAGCGGTCTATGTATATTATAGTCTATGATAAAACTAAAGCAAGCGGTCCATGTATATTATAGTCTATGATATCACTAAAACAAGCGGTCCATGTATATTATAGTCTATGATATAACTAAAGCAAGCGGTCTATGTATAGTATAGTCTATTATATAATTAAAGCAAGCGGTCCATGTATATTATAGTCTGTGATATAACTAAAGCAAGCGGTCCATGCATATTATAGTCTATGATATAACTAAAGCTAGCGGTCCATGTATATTATAGTCTATGATAATACTAAAGCTAGCGGTCCATGTATATTATAGTCTATGATAAAACTAAAGCAAGCGGTCCATGTATATTATAGTCTATGATAATACAAAAGAAAGCGGTCCATGTATATTATAGTCTATGATATAACTAAAGCAAGCGGTCCATGTATATTATAGTCTATTAAAATAACTAAGGCAAGCGGTCCATGTATATTATAGTCTATGATATAACTAAAGCAAGCGGTCCATTTATATTATAGTCTATGATATAACTAAAGCAAGCGGTCCATGTATATTATAGTCTATGATATAACTAAAGCAAGCTGTCCATGTATATTATAGTATATGATATAACTAAAGCAAGCGGTTCATGTATACTATAGTCTATGATATAATTAAAGCAAGCGGTCTATGTATATTATAGTCTATGATAAAACTAAAGCAAGCGGTCCATGTATATTATAGTCTATGATATAACTAAAACAAGCGGTCCATGTATATTATAGTCTATGATATAACTAAAGCAAGCGGTCTATGTATAGTATAGTCTATGATATAATTAAAGCAAGCGGTCCATGTATATTATAGTCTGTGATATAACTAAAGCAAGCGGTCCATGTATATTATAGTCTATGATATCACTAAAGCTAGCGGTCCATGTATATTATAGTCTATGATAATACTAAAGCTAGCGGTCCATGTATATTATAGTCTATGATAAAACTAAAGCAAGCGGTCCATGTATATTATAGCCTATGATAATACTAAAGCAAGCGGTCCATGTATATTATAGTCTATGATATAACTAAAGCAAGCGGTCCATGTATATTATAGTCTTTGATATAACTAAAGCAAGCGGTCCATGTATATTATAGTCTATGAAATAACTAAGGCAAGTGGTCCATGTATATTATAGTCTATGATATAACTAAAGCAAGCGGTCCATGTATATTATAGTCTATGATATAACTAAAGCAAGCGGTCCATGTATATTATAGTCTATGATATAACTAAAGCAAGCGGTCCATGTATATTATAGTCTATGATATAACTAAAGCAAGCGGTCCATGTATATTATAGTCTATGATATAACTAAAGCAAGCGGTCCATGTATATTATAGTCTATGATATAACTAAAGCAAGCGGTCCATGTATATTATAGTCTATGATATAACTAAAGCAAGCGGTCCATGTATATTATAGTCTATGGTATAACTAAAGCAAGCGGTCCATGTATATTATAGTCTATGATATAACTAAAGCAAGCGGTCCATGTATATTATAGTCTATGATATAACTAAAGCAAGCGGTCCATGTATATTATAGTCTATGATAAAACTAAAGCAAGCGGTCCATGTATATTATAGTCTATGGTATAACTAAAGCAAGCGGTCCATGTATATTATAGTCTATGATATAACTAAAGCAAGCGGTCCATGTATATTATAGTCTATGATAAAACTAAAGCAAGCGGTCCATGTATATTATAGTCTATGATATAACTAAAGCAAGCGGTCCATGTATATTATAGTCTATGATATAACTAAAGCAAGCTGTCCATGTATATTATAGTCTATGATATAACTAAAGCAAGCGGTTCATGTATACTATAGTCTATGATATAATTAAAGCAAGCGGTCTATGTATATTATAGTCCTTGATAAAACTAAAGCAAGCGGTCCATGTATATTATAGTCTATGATATAACTAAAACAAGCGGTCCATGTATATTATAGTCTATGATATAACTAAAGCAAGCGGTCTATGTATAGTATAGTCTATGATATAATTAAAGCAAGCGGTCCATGTATATTATAGTCTGTGATATAACTAAAGCAAGCGGTCCATGTATATTATAGTCTATGATATCACTAAAGCTAGCGGTCCATGTATATTATAGTCTATGATAATACTAAAGCTAGCGGTCCATGTATATTATAGTCTATGATAAAACTAAAGCAAGCGGTCCATGTATATTATAGCCTATGATAATACTAAAGCAAGCGGTCCATGTATATTATAGTCTATGATATAACTAAAGCAAGCGGTCCATGTATATTATAGTCTTTGATATAACTAAAGCAAGCGGTCCATGTATATTATAGTCTATGAAATAACTAAGGCAAGTGGTCCATGTATATTATAGTCTATGATATAACTAAAGCAAGCGGTCCATGTATATTATAGTCTATGATATAACTAAAGCAAGCGGTCCATGTATATTATAGTCTATGATATAACTAAAGCAAGCGGTCCATGTATATTATAATCTATAATATAACTAATGCAAGCAGTCCATGTATATTATAATCTATGATATAACTAAAGCAAGCAGTCCATGTATATTATAGTCTATGATATAACTAAAGCAAGCGGTCGATGTATATTATAGTCTATGGTATAACTAAAGCAAGCGGTCCATGTATATTATCGTCTATGATAAAACTAAAGCAAGTGTTCCATGTATATTATAGTCTATGATATAACTAAAGCAAGCGGTCCATGTATATTATAGTCTATGATATAATTAAAGCAAGCGGTCCATGTATATTATAGTCTATGATATAACTAAAGCAAGCGGTCCATGTATATTATAGTCTATGATATAACTCAAGCAAGCGGTCCATGTATATTATAGTCTATGATATAACTAAAGCAAGCGGTCCATGTATATTATAGTCTATGATATAACTAAAGCAAGCGGTCCATGTATATTATAGTCTATGATATAACTAAAGCAAGCGGTCCATGTATATTATAGTCTATGATATAACTAAAGCAAGCGGTCCATGTATATTATAGTCTATGGTATAACTAAAGCAAGCGGTCCATGTATATTATAGTCTATGGTATAACTAAAGCAAGCGGTCCATGTATATTATAGTCTATGGTATAACGTAAAATAATTTCATACATCTTATATTGATTACCATGGAGCACGATGACCGACGCGTTCGGTTGGCGTACCGAAGGTTCTAGGTTCGAATCCTGGTGAAGGAACTGGAGGGTGTCCCCGAGTCTACCCAGCTCTGATGGGTACCTGACATCAATTAGGGTAAACAAAAGGCGGTTGGACATTGTGCTGGCCACACCATCATTTGTATGCCGTGGCCACGGAAACTAGTGAACGCTGCTTCACTGGCCCTATTATAATCAATCTGGTTCCGAACGTTACTTTACTTTGTGGCTAAGCAAAACCTAAAAACAACCTTATAAAACCTCTGCGTGTTTATTATAGATTTTGGTGTAGAAAGTGCTAGATTAGATTTTACTGAAGTTTTCAGAATTCAAAAGACAAAAACGTACTAGAAAGGTTGTAGAGAGTACAATAACATATTGGTGTTTTTTTACTTTATAACAAATAACTAATATATAGTAAATTTAGTAATTTACATATTGTTTATTTGCTGAAAACATTTAAGAAGGTGATTTCAAATTAATATTGTAATTGGGATTAAAAAAGCGTGACTTTTATGTAGCAAAAAAGTTAGGACTATCCATATCCAAGTGGATGAGAATAAAACATCCGTTATCCGAGTGCGTCAAAAAATATAGTTATTAGATTTTACTTACTGAAAACATTTTTAGGGAAGCTTTAAGTCCTGAAAAAATATTTTCCATTTTTAGAAAAAAAAGTATTATTGATGGATATTATTTTTTCTTAGAAGACAGATGTCAAATGCGAGATCAGAAATGTAAGATATAAGACAATAAGGTCATGTGACTTTAAATAAACCACTTTTGATTGGTTAGACACACAGACAAGCTACTTGATATACATAGATGTGTCTTTAAATAAACCAATTTTGATTGGTTAGACACACAGACAAGATACTTGATATAAATAGATGTGTCTTTAAATAAACCAATTTTGATTGGTTAGACACACAGACAAGATACTTGATATAAATAGATGTGTCTTTAAATAAACCAATTTTGATTGGCTAGACACACAGACAAGATACTTGATATAAATAGATGTTCGGCTGTCTATGAGTCATTTTTATTTTCTTTACATTTTGCGCTTTAGTAAAATTTGGTTAACACCGAACATTAAAACAGTTAAAACTTTTTTTTTTAAATAATTTAATATTTCAGCAACTGAAAACAAATTAAAAAACATTATACAAAAACATAATTTAGGGCAATAAATTACTCCATCAAAATTGCGAGAGATAGAAAAAAGAGGTTATTTTAAACCAATAAGTTTATAATAAAGTAAATTTATGCACAATAAATACACTATTTAGAAAAGTAGTGTAGCAGTCGCCTTAAGCCACAAAGTGAAGTTGAGTGAAAAGCGTGAATCATTTCCTCATACCTTATTGCAAATACGATAGATATACAAAAGAATAACTATTGACTTTTTCTGAACAGTAAATCTCAAAGTTAAATGATCTTTATTTACTATTTAATTTAAAAAACAAAAATAATAATACAAAACTATTTAAAAGAAGAATTTTAGAATGTATTAAAAAAATATTTTTCACAAATGTTCAGGTTCTGCTTTTCGCAAGGGGCGTCACTCAGTTTAGGCTGTAGGTAGAAATAATAAACGCAGTTAGACATCGTTCCTTCGTCAGGTTTATCTGGAAAATACATTGAGAAATACTTCATCGCCCATGTATATGGTACAATAAAACACAAATTGAATGTAATTATAATTATAATTCATCATTTTAGTTTGTTCATGAGCACTCAAACCCGAAAGTTTAAAGACCAAGTGAACAGCTCTTTATCAAAATTGAGATAAACGTTTATTTTCATAGCAAATAGTGTATTCAGTACCCAAATGCTAATAAAATCATGTATACAAAATATTAAGCATAACTTTCAAGTAATTAGTTAAATATTAGCACTTAAATGTGCGTAGGAAAAATCCAAATCTCGTAGCCATTTGATATGGCAACAAAGGGTAGTGACGTCAGAGAAGGAATTCCGACAAGGAAAAATGAATATTTTCACGTGTTTTGAATCTATTTCCACGTGTTTTGAATCTTTTCCCGGTCTTATTTTTTAACAAAAGGTTAAATATAGATTTTGTGGGTCGTGTCTTGTTTATTTATTGTCCTTCTAACACGTCACTTCCGTATGAGACTTTTACAAATCTCGTCCCTTCGAGAAAAGCTGTTCACTTGGTCTTTAAAAAGAAATATTTACGCATAAATAAGTAATCTTATTATGTTGAAATAATTTTGTGCTTCCATTTTCAACTATGTATTAACGCGTCAATAGAAAGAAAATAATTTCTCTTTGTTTTTGTTTTTAAAATAATAATGTTACGTGCCGGAACACATAAGGTTCGTGACTATCTGGGTGGGGGTGGGGAGCTTTTATCCTCTTGTATTTTTGAGTGCTGCTGGGTACTATTCGACAACAACTTTCAACTAGTTAATAATGAAGAAATTCTTGTTGTTGAACAATAAACATAAGTAATTTTAATACAAAATTATCCACAAGAGTAGACTTGGTACAGTATAAGCCTATATTCAAACGAAATCAATGACAGGTAAAAATGCGACCGATCTGGAAGACTCTTAAGATGGGACTGCCCAATCAAAATCTCAAGACCACGGCGGTCTTAAAATGGTTGGTTTCTATTGGTCCTTACCAAGCTACGTAAAACAACTTCACTAGGATGTTGGGGAGCCCGTGATTACTTGTTAGATTCATAGAAACCGTGAATCTCCAAGCATGGTGTGACAACGATATCACGCCGTACCCTTCCCACATTGGGAAACTAACAACAACTTATTCTTAACGTATTCTTAATTCTCGGGCATTACATTCATTACTTTTTAAGCTTGGTACCACTCATCGTAGTGACATATTTTCAGGCAGTGGTATAGGAGGGCCAGAAATGGGATTTCTAAAGATATAAAAGAGTCAAAGTTATTAGTGCGTGTTTGTAGAGTCGCTGAATGATTTATTAATTTTATTGCTGATAAATTGAATTAGTATACACATTTTAGTACACAAAATGAATTTCAATTTTGTGAGTAACTTTACCTATTTTGTTTAGATTTAATGTTATCCACAGAATGCCGTAACGACTGCTAAAGTCTTAGTTTTTGTTTTTATGCAAACTTTTTTTTATATATTCTAAAATGTATCGTTCATTTCATTATGCCTCTCGCCCCAACTGAGACATAGGCCGCCAACAAGATTCCTCTAGGTGTACGATCCTGGGTCAATTTCTCTATCTGACCCCAGTTAAACCTTAGCTTTTTGACAATGATTGGAGTCGGCCTGGTGGCTTTCAACTGAGGTTGACTTTCACCACCTGGCTTCATGAATTCTCCAGTGGGAGATCCATCTTTCACCACCTGGCTTCATGAATTCTCCAGTGGGAGATCCATCTTTCACCACCTGGCTTCATGAATTCTCCAGTGGGAGATCCATCTTTCACCACCTGGCTTCATGAATTCTCCAGTGGGAGATCCATCTTTCACCACCTGGCTTCATGAATTCTCCAGTGGGAGATCCATCTTTCACCACCTGGCTTCATGAATTCTCCAGTGGGAGATCCATCTTTCACCACCTGGCTTCATGAATTCTCCAGTGGGAGATCCATCTTTCACCACCTGGCTTCATGAATTCTCCAGTGGGAGATCCATCTTTCACCACCTGGCTTCATGAATTCTCCAGTGGGAGATCCATCTTTCACCACCTGGCTTCATGAATTCTCCAGTGGGAGATCCATCTTTCACCACCTGGCTTCATGAATTCTCCAGTGGGAGATCCATCTTTCACCACCTGGCTTCATGAATTCTCCAGTGGGAGATCCATCTTTCACCACCTGGCTTCATGAATTCTTCAGTGGGAGATCCATCTTTCACCACCTGGCTTCATGAATTCTCCAGTGGGAGATCCATCTTTTACAACCTGGCTTCATGAATTCTCCAGTGGGAGATCCATCTTTCACCACCTGGCTTCATGAATTCTCCAGTGGGAGATCCATCTTTCACCACCTGGCTTCATGAATTCTCCAGTGGGAGATCCATCTTTCACCACCTGGCTTCATGAATTCTCCAGTGGGAGATCCATCTTTCACCAGGGCCGAATTATCTTTAGTTCTCTTCTTTGGGCATTTTTCTAGCAGGTTTTATTTCTTACAAAATAAGGTTGCTATCCTAATGTTTAACCCCCAACCTGGAGGACCAGGGCACTAGCTTCTGTCTGACCCCTACCCACGCAGATCTTCCCAGCTTGGTTAAACCTGCCAGGAGTTTAAACTCCCGCTGGTATAGCTCTGGGGGTCTTCAGGGCACGCAAGCTGCCAAGTCACGCAAAAGCTCTAGCACCAGTTGGCAGCTAAAATGTATCACTGTAATAAATTATTTACATGCTTTTTTTAACGATGATGTTCTTACTTAAATAATATTTATTATCAAAATCAAAATTGTTTGAGTTAATACTGATTAAAGTGTAGCCTACCGGCAGCAAAGAGCGCTCTTATGCATGTAGTATCGCATATAGTGTTATCATCTTCCCACATGTATGATCCTTCTATGGCATAGTCATTTAAACCAATCCACATTGGGATACCCCAGTAATAGGATTCCAGTAGATTCAGTTTGTCCAGACTTTTCAGGGTATAAAGTTTTGCTCCCCTAGCTAAACATTTACCAAAAAAATTTTTTACAAATATATTTCTTAACATTTAAAAGTTGGCAACAACACCAAAAGTCAAAATATTATTTGATTTACATGTACTTGATTATGTATCTTTTTTGTTTGTTTGTTAGTTTATAAGTAAATAAAATAAATGAATGTGAAGATTAAGTGATAAACTGCTAGTCAATTTAAATAATGGATATAAAGATTAATGTAGATATTGCCTTTCCCTACATTAATCATTAAGCTTAGATTCGTTTTTTTTAATGAATTTGGTATTTATATTTAAACGTTTGCATTTAGTTGCATTGTATTATTTAATATTCATAGTGAGTTTTTGCTAAATATAAATAATATATATGTCTGTGACGAAAACTTTGGTTAATCGTCTGATGAGTTAAGGTTTTTAAGTTAAGAATTTCCGCCCAAGTGTGGCTGATAGCATGGAAGCAGATATATAACTTCTTTATATAAATAGAAATTGAATATCTTTATAATTTTTCAATCATCAAAGTTTATCTGTGTTTGTGTTGATTAAATAAATATTGACGTAAGTAGAAAGTGTTACTTCATCATTTCAAGTTTGCTTATGCATATACTGACTCGCAAGCTGCTAGAAGAACAGCTGAACGATAATGAAATTAATTAAAATAAAATGTTAAGATGCTTATAACACGCCACCAATAATTTATGAACTTCAAGTCAATACAAACAATGGCTATAAAGATTAGGTGATAAACTTATAGAATATAAACAATGGATATAAAGATTAAATGATGAACTTCTAGTCAATTTAAACAAAGGATATAAAGATTAAGTGATGAACTTCTAGTCAATTTAAACAAAGGATATAACGATTAAGTGATGAACTTCTAGTCAATTTAAACAATGGATTTAAAGATTAAGTGATGAACATCTAGTCAAATTAAACAATGGTTATAAAGATTAAGTGATGAACTTATAGTCAATTTAAACAATGGATATAAAGATTAGGTGATGAACTTCTAGTTAATTTAAACAAAGGATATAAAGATTAAGTGATGAACTTCTAGTTAATTTAAACAAAGGATATAAAGATTAAGTGATGAACTTCTAGTCAATTTAAACAATGGATTTAAAGATTAAGTGATGAATATCTAGTCAAATTAAACAATGGTTATAAAGATTAAGTGATGAACTTATAGTCAATTTAAACAATGGATATAAAGATTAAGTGATGAGCTTCTAGTTAATTTAAACAAAGGATATAAAGATTAAGTGATGAACTTCGAGTCAATTTAAACAATGGATATAAAGATTAAGTGATGAACTTCTAGTTAACTTAAACAATGGATTTAAAGATTAAGTGATGAACATCTAGTCAGATTAAACAATGGATATAAAGATTAAGTGATGGACTTATAGTCAATTTAAACAATGGATTTAAAGATTAAGTGATGAAATTCTAGTCAATTTAAACAACGGCTATAAAGATTAAGTGATGAACTTCTAGTCAATTTAAACAATGGATATAAAGATTAAGTGATGAACTTCTAGTCAATTTAAACAAAGGCTTTAAAAATTAAGTGATGAACTTCTAGTTAATTTAAACAATGGATTTAAAGATTAAGTGATGAACTTCTAGTCAAATTAAACAATGGATTTAAAGATTAAGTGATGAACTTCTAGTCAATTTAAACAATGAATATTAAGTATTGAGTTTCAGTGATAAACTTCTAGTTAATTTAAATAATGGGTATTAAAATTAAGTGTTTAACTTGTAGTCAATTCAACCAATGGATTTAAAGATAATGGCATAAACTTCTTGTCAATTTAATCCATGTATATTAAGTGATAAGCTTTTAGTTAATACAACCCACATAAATATTATATATACATATAACATAATTAACCTTTACCATAAGCATCCCAGGAAATATATCCGAAGCTTGTCTATTTTATGAATTACAATTTTATTTTCTGAGACATTGGGTGGCTTAACTTTTTCACCTGTCCGATATACTCTTTTCTATCCAAAAGTATGATGTTAAATTTAGTCATTCATAATATAAAAAAACCACAACATTAATTTATAGCAACTACAATAAAAAAAAGGATATTACAAAAAGAAAACCATAAAAACACAGTTTTTATTATACTCCCTTTCTTTGTAAACTAAGTTTACCATTTCCACTTCACTACAAAACTAAAATTTCGAATCGGTAATGTCTGTAAATACACATCTAATTATATCGATTGCACATTTTTTTTTAATGCATGAAGCCACAATCGTGGCTTTGCTTTTGCGCATCCTTTTTTTTTTTATAGCTATGGCTCGCAAAAACCATAAAAAAATAACTCGCTTTGTTTCGTCTACATTGTATCGTTTTCATTCGTACTTTTTCGTAAAAACGAACATATCCGAAAACTTTAGTTTCTTCCGTCAAAGGCAGACTTATTTTTTTCGTAGATTCGCAAATCGGTGGAAGGTATTCGTGACTATTGCCAAGGCTACGATGCTGAAAATACAAGTTATTAGAAAGGGAGTAAAAATCAAAGAAATTTCGGATAGAAAAGCTGATAAAATTTCTTGCATATTTCTTTTAATTTCTATTTATAGATGTGTAGGCCTATGCCATAATGTATTCATAGGAAGTTTAGTTTACATTTATAGTTTTTTAACAAAATTATCATCACCTTTGCAGTCATCTCTAGCCGTTTTGTAATCGACTCGAGTCTCAGATTTCCAAATGCAGGCACTGACCGATCCGTGAGTCAAGTACTTAAATCCTTGGGCTTGGTTACAATGTGTGTAAATCTCCTTGCCTAGATTATTATCTTCACTAGAATTGGCTTTCATGCAGGTTCCTGTTCAATATTGCAATCAATGGATCAATGTAGATAATAAAAATAAGAATAATGCTTATTGAGGACAGTTATATGCGCTGACATAAGTTACAGACCGAGTAAAAACACGATGAACAGGCGAAAATTTATATATACGCTTCTGCAACAGGTGAGTCTTCAGTCGGCTCTTAAAGGTGTCGAAGCTAGGGCTCTGGCAAAGCTGGAGTGGGAAGGGATTCCAGGCAGACGGTCCCGCGTAAGATAATTCACATCGGCCAGCGGACACTAGCTTTGCGCGAGGGATCCGAAGAGATCAGGTTAGGTTAATCAATACACTAATCAAGTGATAATATATACATATGAATCTATATAGTAGGCGTAGCTGTTGGGAGGAGGACGTTCACATTTATGGTAATTATGTCTAAACATTATCTTTTGGTAATCAAATTTGAAGATCTATTTGACAAGTCTAAACGAGGCCTGACCTTTCAAATGGAAGAGATCATGAAATTCCGGGGCTATTTTTTTTTATTATTTTAGACATTTCCGTAAACAAAAAAGCATGCTTTTGCTTGTGTTTGACAATAGGGCGTATTGCTGCTGTGAGTTAACACCCTTGCCCCTTTTACAATTCAGGTATATTATATGACTAACGTGTAAAAGGGGCAAGGGTGTTAACTCTCAGCAGCAATATCTCCCTTTGAATTCAAGCTTATAAAATAAATTAATCAAGAGTTGCGTCCTTGGTTATTAAAAAAACTTACTTAGTAGATAAGTCTGGGATTATAAATATGTGATTCTTCACGTCTGACATTCACAATCCATCGTTTTCTTTTGGTAACATCTTTTAGAAATGAAATAAAATATAATCTGCTATATTACTATATCTTTTCGAACATCAAGTAATGCAGCACACAGACATGTTTTTAATATCAAATGAAAGAATTAGACCTGAAATGTATTACACTTTGACCCTTTATGCATGCAAACTATTTAAGACTTGTCTATACCTGTCACTTTAAATATACTTTGTTCTCAGTTAAACTGAGAAATTTATTATTTTCGGTTATTAGTAGCCTTAAGAATTCGTCCAATGAACTAACAACTGAATAGACACATATTTGTTATATTAACTGGGTAGTAAATGTAATGTTTAAAAATATACATATACATTTTTTTTTATGTATATTAAAAATACTTTTTTACTGTCTGATCATTACAAAGTTATACAATAAAAGCCATTTATTTTTTGAAAAAAAAAAAATAAAAAAAAAGAAATATTAGCAAAAAACAAAAACAAATGGGTTAATTATCTCCCTTTCATTAAAAAAAATGTTTCCACTTTTGATTCAATAGTGATGTCAAACAAGTTATGTATTATTATATTACTTACTAATTATTGTTTCTTTCTAAAAATATATTATTATAGTTTTCATGACAAGATTTAATTATGAGAGGATACAAATTATAATTTACGTTAAACAGTTGGAAATAAACCTTTCCTGTATTAATTTGTTTGTTTATTTAAATGTAAAAAGTTTATCTTTTAAACATTAATAAATTGCAGAAATTCCATAATATAGTGCTATTTAATAAGTCTCTTATATTTATTTAAGTAATAATAAAAAATTTATTATAAAATTACTTATATTTATGTTTAAATAAAGAAGATGAGCATAAACACTCGTTTGAATTTAATTCATTATCATCATCATCAAACCCTTGATCGTTGTGGTCGTTGGGAGACCGAATGGACACCTCGGCAGTCAACTTTCTACACTTTTGCCTATCTTGAGCGGATGTCAATAGTTGAGTCAACTGAAGCCCTTTCCAATATTTTACATTGTCGAACCAGCACCTCCGCTAACGGCCTCTCCACGTCCACCGTCTACCGTGCCCTGGAGGATTGTTTTTGGCAGGTTATTTTGCCGCAATACTTGACCGAGCCATGCCAGTTTGTGTCGTTTAATTGTTGTCATATTGTTTTCTTGAGGGCCTGCAATTGAGGATATTATGTCCCACACATATGCATTAGTCCTGTGTTCTACGAATGAGAATCGAAGTATTTTTCTCATGCATTTATTTTTTCGAATGCCTGCAACTTGTTTTCGGTTGCTGATAACAGTGACCAGGATTCACATCCATACAGAACAATAGTTTTGACAAGGGCTCGGTAAAGTCTGTGAGTTTTATTGGGAGACCAATGCTTTTGCTGGTCCAAATTGTGTTTAGGCGAGTTATTGCCTCAAATCCTTGTTCGAATTTCTGACTCACAGTTTCCGTCAACGGATATATTTGCGAATGTAATTAGTATCTATCAATTAATGAGCGGTAAACAGTAGATGACCTCTTTGTATGCTTAAAACAGCTTTCATGTGCGATAAAATCTGTTCACATGTATAAGTTGAACCAGAAGCTGTAAGCAGAAGAGCAAATATCAGAAAACTTTCCTAAGCTGTTTCCTTCCAGCCTTTTTCTGAAATAAATGGGCATCCCATTTTTTTAATTTTAAAAAAATTCAAATTGCTGCATTTTAAAATCCAATAAGATCTACATCTAAGATGGTTGAAGTAAGATCAAACCAGTTAGTCTTGATGTGGTATGAATAAATTAAGCATAGTCCATCAATTCGATAATATTGCCTTTAATTAGAAAACTCCGCTTTGAGTGCTTTGAGTTACTTCTGAAAAAGCCCAACTATTTATCCTAATATATTCCCTAATCTAAGGATGTACATGTAGTTAAATGAATTTAAATTTATTTCACGCCAAAATATGTCTAATCTTATCTTATACATTACAGACGCTCCTTCTATAAATAGAAGATTATTGCATCCTACGCTCGTCAGTGGTCCGAGTCTGGTCTTGCATTTTGATTAAGTTTTAAATGATGTTATGTAACTAGTTTTCCTGATTTGTTCAAGCAACCCATTCCATGCCCGAATGCCACTCAGGAATAAAGAATACTTATATGCATTTGTTTTTGTCTTTATGTTTATCTGCGCTTTGCAACAGGTTGTTATAGGGTTGTATTTCTAAACTAGAGTTTCTTCTTCTTCTTCATAATACTGTGGAGACCCCAATAGAACCGAGAAAAGAGTCCACAATTTAAATACACATAAAATAAAAAGCATCACAAACAACAATTATAAACAGATGACAGAGTGTCACTTTAGGTTTTTAGACCAGCACTTAAGTGACGATTTGAAAGCCTGAACTGTAGGGGCAGTGATGGAGGCCTGGTCTAGGGTGTTCCACAGCCTAATGGCTGACGGAAAAAAAGAATATTTGTAGACGTCGGTGCGTGCATGTGGGACATGCAGCTTGAGCTGAGGGCCTCGGGTAGAGCGGGACACCTGTTGGATTAGGCCTGGCTGAGTGGACATTTCCAGTTTAATGCCTTATGTATTATTAATACTTTACTCTTTGCCCTTCTGTCCTCTAGTTATCTAGGTTAAGTGATTTGACCAATGGTGTTATTTTCTAGTTTCTGTGCAAAGCCATTCCAGTGGTCCTTGTAAATGCAAGTTCATTTTACTGAAATCTGTTGCTATGTCATTCAGAAACATCGGCTTCAACAGTCAGTTTTCTACGGAATAGGAACTTTTGTTTTATCAATATAAAAACCTATAGGAGGTCTATTGCGTGCCATTTAAAATCGCCCTGCGTGTTAAGTTTGGCACGGGTGCCTTCGGTTGCTAACCCTTGTTATAAACAAAAAATGTCATCAATAGCCTATATAGGCCTAGGTTGATCAGTAATGCTTTTTATTGATTCATTTTTAAAAGGTTGCTGAAGAATTCCCCCCTTCCTATTGGGCATTACATTTTATAGAACAGCGTTTAACTCTCCGTGCGATAGTAATGTATTGTATGCATACATTAATTTAATCTCTAAAAATCAAATTTGGCATACACTTTATACGTATGTGAGCATGACGAATTATTTGTGGTATTTTCATTTCTAAAACTATTTAGTTCCTACCTGCTATTCTACTTTTTAGTTAATGTTTTTCTCCACGTTTTAGGGATATTGGTTGGTGGTATTATCATGGAATGCCTAGATTGTTGATATTAACCCTTCTCGTACCGACCTAATTCTATCTATGCTGCCTTCAGTTCCGCTATATACGCGCCGGGACTGTAAGGGTTAATTGACACTCTGTAGATCATCTTTAGTTTCCTTGCTAATTTTTGTCGGTTGGTAGGAAAACAAACAGACAGTAATCACATGCCTACTGATGAGTTATTTCATCCAAAGCTGTCTAGATCTATGGAAATCATTAAATATAGCTGAAGTCCAATGGTTAAAATTAAAAATTAGGAAAAAACGTGAGATGATTTTGCAAAAGATGTTTAATCTATACTCCAAACAAAGTTGTTTAGATTTTACCTTTTATATGTTGTTTTGGGGTTATATTATCTTATGTTTTATAAACGCAATTTCTGTAAAGAAGATTATTTCGTCCTACGTTAAATCTATGGTCCGATTCTAATCTTGTATTTTTTTACAAATGTTTCTTCACCATAGCCTCAGGCCGAAGGGCAAGTGCCCAGATGGCTGCTGGATCAGGATGATGATGATTAATGTTTTAAATGATAAGTTACTGGTTTTTCTGGTTTCTTCAGACAACCCATTCTATGCTCGAATGCCACTCGGGTTGTTGATGATTTTTTTTTTTGTTTTATGTGTAATGCTAAATAACTTTAAAAAAGACTGTCATAACATTTGCTTTGCGACTTCAACTTGGTATACCAAAATCAATACAGAATGAATATGAAATCTAAAATCTACTCACCTATATTACATAACTGAAGCTGTTTATCAAATGAGTAGCAGTCACAGTCACGTGAGAGACACTTAATGGCACAATGTCGACGACCAGTAGGACTCAGAGATTGTACGGCACCAAGGTCGACTCCGTTGCTGACTTTTATCTGGTAATATTCAGCCGCTCTCCGACTGTCACTAGCTGTAAGAACTTGTCAAACCGATAATAATGACATAAGGTAAACCAAATTCACACTTAGAAAATTATAAGTGTTAGTAATAACCTTCATGTTATCTGAAGATAAATAATTAATTAAACACTTAATGTTAATATATGAAATCTTATAATATATGTTACAGACACTTCCTCTATAAACAAGATGATTGCATCCTACGCTCAACCGTGATATGAGTCTGGTCTTGCATTTTCATCAGTGTTTTAAATGATGATAGGTTAATGGTTTTCCTGGTTTGTTTAGACAACCCATTCCTTGCCCGAATGCCACTCGGGAAGAAAGAGTATTCATATGCATTTGTTTTTTCATAAGGAAAAAGTAAAGTGTTTTTTTGGATGGCGGTCATAGTATGTAATCATTAGCTCAATAAAATAGTTTTAGTATTGTAATTGTAACGCAGAGCCTCCGAGTGTACGATAAAACCAAAGACTATAATAAGAATGACTTCTAAGCTCCTACAATTGCATTAAAATTTCCGCTGTATAAAACTTTTAAGTCTTTAATGTTAATCTTAATTTTCCAATCAGAAAATCATATCGAATTACTAAACCGGAAGTCTAGAGGACTTAATGCGATCGGAAATTCTGAAACTGTTTTAAAATATCAAATAGCAGAAATATCAATCAAGCGCTCCATCCTATTATTGTCTTTGATAAGACTTACATTAAAAAAAAAGATATATGCTGGAATGAAGAAACGAAACAGGCAAGAATATGCAACAAAGGCAAATATTGAAGCAAGAACCAATTATTAGAAAACTGTCTGTTCTAACTTTCACAGGAAGGTATTAGTCAGTCACATAAGAAAAAAAAAGTAGGAATAGTAATGTGGAGACTGGATAGTTAACCAACCAGACTTTAAAAGTATAAGCTTAAAAATCGATTAGATGGTACAACCAAGCTTTTAAAAACAACCATCCAATGAGATGCTTGTTGGACATAAAGAAATGGCATGGCCGGAAATATGGCTTTCGAAAAGCACTATTGCATCCAAGAGAGATTGCTCAACATCAGGGGTCGGGAACATATGGCTCGCGAGCCAGATGTTGCTCTATTGGTGACTGCATCTGGCTCGCAGACAAATGTTCGATTATAAAAAAAATATGTTTTTTTTAGACTTTTTTGATCGACATACAAATTGTATATCAATATTTCATTCTACAAATGAGCTAAAGTCTACTGCAGCTCAGCATCAGAAGTGGTAAAGGAGATAAACTCCGCTGACCTAAAAGACAGAAAAATAGCAACCCTGCATTCAATGTAAATAAAGGGAAATAACTCTTGCACACATTTGCTTAAATTTAAAATTTTTAGTTTTAAACATAATGTATGCCTCTCACAGTTTTACTTTTTAAAATATGTAGAGTCCATGGCTCTCTCAGACAAAAAAGTTCCCGACCCCTGCTCTACATGATTGACACACGACTGAATCGAAAGGATAAAGTAGACTACCATTCCATCATCTTGGGCAATTAATTCAAGCTGCAAGGTGCATAACTAGCGAATACTCACAACTAACTTGAGTAACACAAATAGTCAACCATTAGAGGACATAACGGCAAAGAGTAAAGTAGTAATAATACATCAGGCATTAGACTCTAATTTAGAAAACCACCCAATGCTCAGATAAACATAAAGACAAAAACACTTTCCCTATCCCTTTTGCGAGAACGAATGCTGTTGATATAAGTACTCTTTCTTACCGAGTGGCATTCGGACATGGAATGGGTTGCCTGAAAAAAAACAGGAAAACCAGTAACATAACATCCTTTAAAACAATAATAAAGATGCAAGGCTAGACGGACCACGGATGAGCGTAGGGCGCAATAATCTTCTTTATAGAAGAAGCGTCTGTAATATATAGTCTATAGCAGAGCGCAAATTTTTGCAACGCTTCTGGCATATCTATAGTACGCAAGTCGTAATTCGATTGCTATGTCGATTCTCTGTTACTAGTATATGTATATGTGCCACTCATGCATCGTTGATAGCGAGACACAATTTCTGGTCCGAATTTAGTCCTAGACAATATGGATCTTCATAATTTCCTTGCTAGATATAATGAAGTTGGAGAAATGTGAAACGGTTTATATTTAAATATTAGAGTATAAAAAGATGTTGCTTAGGATGTATAGAATACACGTAAGTAACAATAAGATTAAAATTTGTCAATTCAATGACCGCTTATAAAAAAACAGATCTCTAGATATTATTAGTGTTTTAGCTCCAACCTACTTAACCTTAAATTGTTGCAGAAGCAAAATTCTTTTGTATTATGTTTTTTTATATATAATATAATATAATGCAGGCCTTATACAAATAAAATGTATTTATACTTACCCAAACAAAGTAAAGCAATAGACTTAGAAAAAGGAAAATTAATTTGGCTAAACATTGTGTCCAAGTTACTTAGTTTTAAGTAATGAGTCAAACGCAGTAACTTGTCTTGGTTGTTTTGTAAGTAGTACAGTGATTCCTAAACAGTATTTTCTGGTCACATTGACATGTGGTTTTATTTACACTTGCTTACACGTCTTTCATTGAGTGAAAAATTCACTAGAAACATTGGTTTTCTGAAGAACTCTTTTTAATTTTTGAAAGGATGCGTTTCATTAACTTTCAATAAATTTGGGTACGGATCGTGGTGATGGCCGCATTATTGTTTAGTAATATTACATAAAGCGTGAATGTAACAGTTCGATAACGAATCGATTCAACTCATGCATATTACATCCCAAAACTTTAGATTCTAAACACCATTCTTCGTATTGTCTAACACAGCGGTTCCCAACCTGGGGGTCAACAGACCATTTCAAAAGGGTCGCCTAAGACTATCTGAAAACATATATTTTCAATGTTTTTTAGGTATCCAGACACCGCTCATCTATATCTGTTTCTAGACGGACCCACCCACAGGTAGATAAAACCACATATGACATCATCGCGCAAACCCCTAAAATCGACGAAAATTGATTTATCTACAATGTCAATTACAAAATTTTGGATCAAGTGTTTGCAGTCATAGTATACTATTTTGTATTGTGCCTTCTTCTTCCATTTCCAACAACATATCTTCGTGAAACAGGGTTTTTCAACTTGTTGGTTGTCAAGTCTAAATACACAAGTAGACTTGTTCTGGAAGATGTTCTTCGTTGTTCTGTTGCAAAACTGTTCCAAGCAATCCGGATCTAATGAGAAAGACGAAATCTCAACCTTAGCACTGACGTTCATGTTGCAATTATTTCACAATATTTAATTATATATAATTTACATATTGTTTGTGTGCTTAATCACTATGATTTAATTATTTTTAAGCTGTTAAAATAAAAATACATCCTGCATATCAGATATTTACATTACAATGAATAAAATTACAGTTATAAGTTAGCGACAAAATAATTTTATGGTTGGGGTCGCCAAAACGTGAGAAGCTGAATTAAGTGGTCGCGAGACTAAGCAGGTTGGGAACCACTGGCCGAACAATTCATTGTGCTGTCATGTGACACACACAACTAGACTGAATAATACATGGGCTCCTTTCATGCTATCAAGTCAATAGATCTGCCTGTAGGTTTACCATCTTGTTCATTGAATGTCTGCATTGATCTGGCATACTTTAGCACGTTATAGGTGCGTTAGGAGATTATGGTTATCTGTTTGCACAATACTTATGATATAAGCGACAGACAGACCTACGACGCATGGTGGCAGAGTGGCTGGAATCCTGGGTTCGAATCCTGGTGAAGGCTAAGATTTTTTCCCTGGTCTGGAGGGTGTCTTTGATCTGATTGGTACCTGACATTGGTTGGGGATAAAGTAAAGGCGGCTGCACAATGTGCCGGCCACATTATCCTCTAGTATGCCGTGACCACCCAAACTGGTGAACGCTGCTTCACCGGACCCATGAATCAATCTCGTCCAATGGAATACTTTATATTTACTTTTTTTCTAAGCGATGAGGCGATTTCATTTAACAAAGTAGTTGATTAGCACTTAAATAGTCGAGGTCCTGATAATGTAATTAGAAATAAAGACTTGTTATGTAGAATTTAGAACAAAAAGTTGTAACCCTTTTTGCCCTGAATGTAGTTTGAAGTAGCGCTGCACAAAAAACACTTCAATAAGCTACACTTGCCCACGAGTTTTCACGAAAAATCACATGGGCAGATAAATTAAACTCTCCCTGGTCAGTAATAAGGAAAAGGATTGTGGTGGTATGGTTCTACGGTCTGTTTTAACTTACCAAGTTCACCCATGAGTAGTTATTTCGTCAGGAAAAAAAATATCCACTATATCATGCCATGTTTTGACACGTTTCTCATATAATTCTTTTTAATCAACTAAATGATTTGTAAAACAATTTATACACTAAAGGTTACGTACTGAATGCGTTTTTATACATGTAACTATTTCATTTTGATTTACGGTAACGATAAAATGTATTGATTCAATAACAGAATAATGGTCCAGATATTTTCTTTATTTACTCTTGAAAAGCCATACTTGGCCTCTTTAATGTGACAAACAATGACAGCTAGTTTAATGACACAAATACTAGGATAAGTGTAGTTAACGTGTTTTATGTATCTAGAAGACTATCAGTCAAACACAATAGAGCGTTTGCAGTGGGCGGAGCTTATGTTTTTCGTAACGTCATTTTGTAAATAGAAGCCACTTGATGTACAAATGTCGTGAACTTGTTCTTCATCATGCCAATATCACATCTGAATATTGGCTATCCTACGCACAAATCATTAGATAAATCGTCGTAGATCATCTTATTATTACAAGAGAAAGCCTGACATGGCATTTTTCAACGATTTTTTACATTTTACGCTCAATTTTACGCTCAATTTATCATCTTAATATCCGACCGGTAAGTGTTGCATTTGAATTGATTTATTGAAGTATTGGAGTAATTCATTATTTTCATTGTAGGCCTAATCGTTCAAAACTATTGTAACATTTTTAGTTTAAGAATCTTGTGATATGCCTATTAATCTAATATATAATTAATAAAATACATATTAATACATTAATAATCATATTAAACACAAAGATCAATAAAAAAAAGCTCGAGCCTATATGAAACTATATTAATACAGCGGCCATTGTTTGTACATCAATACACAAAGTAAACACAAATCACGTGCTTTTTGTCACGTGATTGCAAACGCCCTATAAGTCATAAAGTAGTGTAGTGAAAATAATTAGTAATTCTACGCAGCATAAGACCATGTTAAAAAACAAATTCCAAAATTTTATACGTAAGCAATCCTTTAGGATGTTTAATTGATAAATTATATGAACTGATGTCAATGAGTATAATAATGAAAGCTATTATGAACAAGAAAAAAGTCTTAAAGAAAACCACATTCAAAACCTACAAGAGCCTGAGAGCAAGGATTATAAGTTCTCAACCTTGTTCGGCTCACCGCCCACTTTTAAAATTTGTGTCCGCTCACCGCCCCAAAACTTTTTTTAGCGCCCACTTTCCCCACCCCTCTGGAAGTTAAAGGGTCAATATAGTTTCTGCATTTTTTTAAGCCGACTAAAATTGTGTACTTATTTATTGTCTTTAAAAAAAAATGAAAAGGAAACATATTGTCCGAATTAATAGATTAAAAAAAAATTGCCTAAACGAGTGGCTTAAGAAAAATAAATATTAATGTTAATCGTTTGCCTGATGTGCTGCTAACAGTTTGTCTATATTTGTTTCAATTTTGGTTTCAAAAGCCTTAAGGCCTTTCTTAACCGGGTCGAACCTGAGATCGGTGATCTAGTTTGCAAACCATAGTCACGTGTACGAATACAAACCCCTAACCTTTCTATGAGGTTGCAGATCGGGGTTTGTAATCTTAACAAGGCCGATCCTACATTTGACGTACTTCTCTGGAAACGTAAACAAATATGGTCTCATTATCGTTTAAGTACAGTTCTGCCATGTTGATTACCGCAACTATGCATTCGCGTCTTTCTGCGCTTTCCTGCGCCTTTCCGCTCAAAAAATTGCCATGTTCGTCCTAGGTTTGCTCAACACGACGTGCAAAACCTCCAACCATGGTTCTCGATCCATTTCAACCCGAGAGCGCCAACCCAAGACCGGCAGGTTATTACGGAGAACGGTTCTGGTAGGATCGAAGATCTGGTTTGCAAACCTAGGGTTTGGCCCGGTTAAGAAGGCCTTTAGGTCTCCACTAGACTCCACGCTTCACTATTTGAAGCTTGTCTTGTTTTAATTTTTTGATAACCAAATAATACTAGCATAAAATCCACTTTCCACAAAACAGGTTGATAAGAATGCAATATAAAATTTTTGCCTAAACTCACAGACCTAGACAAACTGATTGATTTTCTCTCAAAGAATCGCATTTGCTTTTCAAAAACTCGAGCACCGATCCAAGTCTCATACATTATATTTATCTAAACGGTCCTCTTTTGCTAACCAACGCACCTTTGGGTGCAGTAGCCAACGCTTGTAGTCCTCGTCAATGAACAACGAACAATATTTAATTTATTTTGCCATTTCCCACATAGTACAAACAATAAGAACAATAAACAGGCAATAAAGGCATAGATAACAATATAACAAGAAAATTATAAAATTGGCAAACAATAAAAATTTTATCGAGACAATAATAGTTGGCCTAATACAGATATTAATAATGATAATAAAATTAATTTACGGTATCAATGCAAAGCAGTCTAAAAATTTCATTGAATGTTGAATGCATTACTTATTTGTGAACTGCTGTAACATTGTAGTGAACGCTACAGACAATAACCAAGACATTGGGAAGGGGGGGGGGCTATAATCTGCGTGAAGTAAAATTTAAGAAATTACTTTTAGTAACTAATTGTAGTCGCAATATAGACAGCCAATACATCTGGAGCAGACTACTTTTCTTTAACTACAACATCAATCCACGATACGCCATACCATCGCCACTGGAGGAATTTCTTTCTTACTAAAAAGTCTTCTGGTACAAGTAGTCTAAGGCCTTTCTTAACCGGGCAAAACCCTAGGTTCGCAAACCAGATCGTCGATCCTACCCGAACCGTTCTCCGTATTAACCTGCCAAACTTGGGTTGGCGATCTCGGGTTGGAATGGATCGCGAACCATGGTTGGAGGTTTGCACGTCGTGTTGAGCAAACCTAGGCTGAACATGGCACTCTTTTGAGCAGAAAAGCACAGAAAGGCGAGAATCAACATGGCGGAACTGTACTTAAACGATGATGAGATCAGTGCATTCATTATTTTGCGCCTTGTTGCTTCATCTTCAAATTCTTCGTTGAGAATAATAATAGCTCCAAGTTTTATCATGTTCTGTCGCTTTGTGGAAGACATCGTCATATTTGTTTATGTTTCCAGAGAAGTACGCCAAAAGTAGGATCGGCCTTGTTAAGATAGCAAACCGCGATCTGCGATTTCGCAGAAAGGTTTAGGGTTTGTATTCGTACACGTGACTATGGTTTGCAAACTACATCGCGGATCTCAGGTTCGGCCCGGTTTAGAAAGGCCTTAATAGATTTTTAGATAAATGTATTTTTATTAAAAATGGGAAATTTTTATTTATTTTATTATTACTCAAATAAACGTAAGCTAAAAGTAAAGCTTGATTGTCTGATAGCGTGTACTTATCCAGTTATAAATAAAATTATGATGTCTTTAGAAAATCTCACAATGTTCTCTAAATCAAGGGTCAGCAACTAAAGACATGAGTGCCAAACGTGGCGCACAGAGCGATTTTCAATGCACGCGCATGACCTCCAAGAAGTGTTTTTTATTGATAAAAACAGCAACAACATTTTCCGGTTCTCAATGAGGAAAACTGACGGTTAAAGCCAATGTTTTTGACACATTTCAGTGAGTTAAACTTGCATTACAAGGACCACTTGATTGGATTTGCATCGAAACTGGAGATATCTTGCCGCGAAATCAATTTCAAAACATTTAACTACATGTGCATCCCTATGTTAAGGAATATATTAAGATAGATAGTTGGGCTTTTTCAGAAGTACATCATAGCAGTCAAAGCGGAGTTTTTTTCATCAAAGGCAAGACTTTCAAATTGATGGGCTCATTTTTTTCATACCACATCAAGCGTAACTGGTTTGATATTACTACAACCTTCTTAGATATAGATCTTTTTTATGTGAAGGAATATTGGCGATTTTAAAATGGAACAAGTTCAATTTTTTATTTTAACAAAAGGGTCATATAATTGTGCCCATTAGCGGAAAAATTTTGGAAGGAAACTGCTTAGGAAAGTCGTCTGCTATACTCAACTGCAAGGCATTCGTTCTACTTTCAGCTTTTGGTTCAACTTACACCTGTGAACACATTTTATCGCACATCAAAGCTGTTTTAAGCATACAAAGACGTCACCTACACTTGACCGCTCATTAATAGATACGGACTAATTACATTTAGGCTAAACGAGTTTTTATGCCCATCTTCTTAATATTAAACATAAATATAAGTAATTCTAAAACAAATTTATTTGTATTATTAATTTAGAAATATAACAGACTTATTTAATAACACTATATTATGTAATTTCTGTAATTATTATTGTTTAAAATATAAACTCCTTAAATTAAAGCAGAAAATGTTTATTTACAACTGTTTAACGTAAATTATTTTAATACTCTAATAATTAAATCATGTTATGAATACTAAAATACTGAAATTTATAAAAAGAAATAATAATTAGTCAGCAATATTTTTTATATTACAAAACAGACCTTGTTTGGCATCACTATTGAAAAAAATGTGGAAATAATTATTTTTTTAATTAAAGGGAAATAATTATCCCGTTTCATTTGAGCTAATATTTCTAATGATTTTTTTCTTTTATAAAAAATAAATGACTTACAATTAAAAACTGTAAAATGTATTTGAACATTATATAAATATTATATGACTAAATAATGTATAGGCCTATGTATATTTTCAAACATTACATTAGCTACCCAGTTCGTATGATTACTACGTATCTATTCCGCTTAACCACAGTGCCGTTTCCTCAACATATCTCTAAATGCATTAAAGAACATCTCAGATTTTTACTTAGATGAAAATTTCATTAATATTAACAGATAAGATATTTAGAATTGTTTACATCACATCATTCAAAGACTAATCAATTCAAATAGCTGAGATGTTCAAATTGTATCATCTGTACCGCCCACTTGCCCTTCACCGCCCCCCCCCCCCAATCGCCCCCCCAATCGCCCCCGGGGACGTCAGCGCCCACCCCACCCCCCAAAGCTTCTCACCGCCCGACGGGGTGCCATAACGCCCCGTTGAGAACCTATGGATTACACCATTCTTTGCATCGCAAATGTCGGGAGATGCAGGGCTAATAAAATGATTATTTGAATTAGGAACCTTAATTTGTTCTGGCTTTGGATTAAGTGAATCTCCCTTATCACAGAGTATTTAAATTATGTAGTGTTAGATGCGAAGGTCAAGGGGTTAAAAGCGGTACGAAATTAGCATAGGTAATGGTGTTGACAAATTGAGCGCTTAAGGAGGCGGCAGGGAGAATGGAGGGGGTTGCGTCCGCTCTAAGTGCTGGACACTTTGAACTCCGGTCAGATGAGCGGAACATTTACGCAGGTCACGTGAAATATGTCGTAATGCCAGCTGGACTGCGATAAAGTCGATGAGGCCGAGGTTGAAAGTCGGTATAGATCAAATGTCGGCACACCTAAGGGGACGTCCTTTTAATTACGTCAACAATTTTTAGGCGATTTTTACCTCCCCCCCCTCCCCCTTGTCAACAACTGTCAAACTTTCAGAGACCCCCCCCCCCTATATAATTACGTCAACAATTGGTTACCCCCCCTCCCCCCCCTCAAAACAAGTAACACAATTTTAGACGCTTGCTTTTATGTTTAAAATAGATTTTAAACGGAAATGTCTATACTATATTTAATTTTATTCTAATACATTTTAAAACTTCTTAAAAAGATTTCTAATTGACTATAATTCTCATATGTTTACTATTTTTCTTTTCATATACATATTTAATCATGTCTATTTCACTAAAATAGCTTTTGGTACAATGTTAATTGTCAAATATTTTAGGGGGAAATTGTGCACCAGTTGTAAATTAGCCTTCTATTTTAACTAAGGATGTTAACCGAAAACCGGAATACCGGATTCCGGTTTTGAAACCGAAAACCGGTTTTGATTTCCAAAACCAGATTTCGGTTTCTTGGTTGGGAGGTAGGCCTAATCATTATTTCAAGTAGCACAACCTTTTTTTTTTGTTTTGATGGAAATATTTTTAATAAATAGGCCTAATGTTGGATTCACACAAAACAATTCTTGAAATGCCTTGCTAACACTATTTAGTCTTTGATATTGTGTTTCATTTTTCCAAATACCAACTAGATCTATGGCTTGCGATAAATACAACATCAAACCAAATGTTAAGTTACAGTTACAATCTTTTGTGTTTGAAAATTTTGAAAAAACGTCTTTAACGATGGCTCGTTGTAAACTATGTTCCCAGCAGATAAGCAGGAGCGGTGTCAGTACCGCTAGATTGTGTACGCATCTGCGTACTAAATATCCTGGATTAACATCATCATCCTCTTCATATGCTTTTTAATATCATGGTCAACGATAATAGCGATTATCACTATTGAAAGCTATTATCGGGGTTTTAATCAATTAGCGGAGATTTTTTTTTAGTTCTAAAGAATTTTATGGTAAAGTGTACAAAATCATATTGTATTCAAAGAAATCAACCTCTTGAATGCCCTGCTCATTATTATTATTATTATTATTATTATTATTATTATTAATTAAATTTAAACTATTTTTCAAATATACCTACAAAACTACGCACATTCGCCACACATTATATACACACGGTAGTTGCCTTCCCTGTCCCCCTTCCTTGCACTATTTGCCCCCCACTCCTTCTAATACTGGCGACGCCACTGATACTAATAAATTGGTTTAAAGCTCAACCAAATGCAAGCTGCCTTTCAGCCTACATTGAATTTATATGTTATTTTTAACAAAACTGTTTCTTGCAATGTTCACCAATACACATTTAAACTCAGTGGCAGCTCTAAAATTGATTGCGGGCTAAATGCGAAACTATGCAATTGAAACACAATGTCCTCCTTTTTGTCTCTCTGTGTCCTTCTTTTGACACCCATGTGTCTGGCAACCCTACGCTAGACAGCGAAGGTGAGGTTTTCTACAATTGTACGGTCACGTTGTCTTGCTAACAATTGCATTTGTTTCCAGCCATACATAGATCTACAAACTAGGAAGAAGGACACAAAAAGGACATATCAAATGTAGTTTCTATAATTGTTATATTTTTATTAACTTAAAACTATGTTGTAAATGTTATCTATGCAAGTTTAACAAAAAAAAAGGAGAATTTAGTACTAAATTTGTATCATTATTTACTTCGTAAAAGGTAACATTGTTTGTTGACTTCAACTTTTCTTGACCTCCCCCCCTCCCCCATGTCAACAATTGTCAAACTTTTTCAGACCCCCCCTCCCCCCTATTTTGTTGACGTAATTAATGGACGTCCCCTAAAAGTACTCTATTTCTTGAAGAAAAGATTTTAAAATCATTTTTGGGGGTTCTTCTGCGTGTCATCAAAATCACCCAACGTGCCAAGTCTGGAACGCGTCCGTAGGTTGCCGACCCCTCTGGTGTAGATCACAGAACTACGTTGGCGGAGAACGGGGGAGAGCAGGGAGACGGGAACGAGTGACTAGTTGTCATAAGTGGATAACTGATCGGACTGAGCTTAATTAGTCCACGCTATCAGGTACTTAGCCCTCTCCATTGTAACAAATGTGACCTTAGTTTAGGTGCTCCGGGGACAGCAGTCAAGTGAACTAAGACAAGAGTCTGACGTGTGTCCTGAGTTTACCCAGCTCTGAGGGGTACATGGTATTAGTTTTGGGCAAGGTTTTACGCAACACGGAATTATGCTGGCCAAAATCATCACGGTAAGAAGCATTTATATACCTATCTTATCTTATACATTAGGGACGCTCCTTCTATGAAGAAGATTATTGCGTCCTATGATCATCCGTGGCCCGAGCCTAGTCTTGCACTAAAAGTTGAACTATTTCATTTATAAACAAGTGGTATCTAACGTACTCAACTGTAAATTTCTTTAACCCTTACAGTCCCGGGTGCGTATATAGCGGAACTGAAGGCAGCATAGATAGAAGTAGGTCGGTCCTGGAAGGGTTAAAAAAAAGATTAGTACAGAAAAATAAATTAATTAGTTAGGCTATATTATGTTCTTATCTTATCCTATATATTACATACGCTCCTTCTATAAAGAAGATTTGTTGCGTCCTACGCTCGTCCGTGGTCCGAATCTAGTCTTGCATCTTTATTAATGTTTTAAATTATGTTAAGTTACTGGTTATCCTGGTTTGTTCATGCAACCCATTCCATGCCCGATTGCCACTCGGGGAAAAAATAGTACTTATATGCATTTTTTCTCGCATAAATGGAAAAGGCAAGTGTTTTTGTCTTTATGTTCGTATTTAATGTTTAGTCAAAGGAAACGGCGACTTAAAAACAATCAATATTTATCTTAGAAACTCGATGACTTTAACCCAAATCCATTATATTGATATATTATATTATGTACGATCGAACGTCTAAGCTGAATCATTGTAGTCCAATTAACCCATATCTTGCTGAGGTTTTATTTTTTCGTGATTTTTACATATGTAATAGATTGTGATGATGTAATAAACAAATGAAAGTTATTTTGTGAAAATTGTAATTTTTTATTGAAATATTGAAATTTTTTTAAGTGTCCTTAAAATGGGACGCCAGCAACAAATGATACCGTGACATTGCATGTTTGCAATAAAAACAGGCCCTTTTATTTCAAGGATAAATACATATTTTTTTAACAATTTAAGTTAGAATTCTTAATTTATAGCTTTTTAAAACATTAAGATAAGAAAATAGTGTAATAAAACATTGGCATTCGAGTGGCATACGGGCACGGAATGGGTTAACAGAACAAACCAGAAAAACCAATAACATAATTTAAAACACTAATAAAAATGCAAGATTAGAGTCTGACCACAAATAAGCGTAGGACGAAATAATATTTTTTACAGAAGTAGCGTGTGTAATATCTTATATAAGAATATATCAATCATATTTAATTTTTTTAAAAGATGCTTTATATAATAATCAAGGACTACTGAAGACAGGACGTGCAGGGTTGAATTTCTGACTTCCTAGCTAAGGCCAGTTTTTTTAACAGTAGCGATACACTCCCTTGGCACAGTGATATAATGTTAACTATTATTAAGTAACTAACAAAACTCTTTACTAATATGATTCATTGTATTAATGGTTTATGTCATTTTCATTTATTTAATGACAAAGAACGATCTAATAGCCATTAAAATGTCTTAATACTTACCAAGCATGAGCGCACTATTTTTTAAGGAGTATGAATAGAAGGCACAGTTTGGTTCCAACATGGATACTTGTTGTTGTTGGATTTTATTTCACTGTGTTTGTTTTTAATTTTTCGATCGTGTATTTTTTATCAAAATGCCTAATAAATGTGGTGTAGTTAATTGTAAAGGTAATTATAATGCTGTCAACAAGTGTCGTTTGTTTAAAGTGCCAAATAGTGCATGTATACCATTATTGAAAGCAGAAAATATGAGAGGAGAGCACAATGTTTGTTTATTTTTAACTATCACAGTCAATTTACATTCTTTATATTCCTTGGTCATGAAAACACAAATAAATTTTGCCATAGATATAGAAATCAAATTATCGTATTTATAATAATGGTATACATGTACCACTTGGCAAAATTCTCAACCCAAATAATCGACTTACTTCATAATCACTTTTTTTTAGAGGCTGTGCATTTGTCTCTTAATTATGAGCGAGATAAATTTTATGGGTGGGTTACGTTTTTCCCTTTTTAGGTCAAGAAATAACGATTTTTTAGAAATTTTTTTTCACTTTATTTTATTCCTTAGGTGACCCCCCACACGAAACCGTCAACACGAACCGCATATATATATATATATAGGGTATCATGTGTACGGCCCTAATCATTCAATCATCTAAATAGATCTTAAATAATACTCAAATGCTCTTTTAAACCCTCTCAATCCTAACCCCTAATTAGTAAACGGCCCTGCACATTAACATTATTGACATTATTGACATTAATTATGTTAGTTACTTAATAATAGTTGACTTCAAATATAAGCACGACAAGGGAAACTGGCCTTAGCTAGCTAAGTCGGAAATTCAAGACTGCACGTCCTGTCTTCAGTAGTCCTTGATAATAATATATTTGTTGTTTGCATAATATGCTGTAGATATTGTGATACTCGGCGTAAGCACCTAGATAAATATATATATATGCATATATATATATATATATATATATATATTATATTAGGCAGCTGAGCCAACAGTAGATATATAGTTGATATCACTCATTACTTATAACAATATCTTGTTACGAATATCGGTCATAAATGAATGACGTAGTAAGGCATTGACCTCTTAACAAGTGCGTATTAGAGTCGAAGGCGACCAAGGTTTGACCTTTATGCCCTGAGGGCTGTTTAAATAAAATAATTCGTTCAAACCCCGTGGAAATTGGAGGATAATTCTGGATCACAGTATTCTATAGGGAAAGAGGTTAAAATGCGTATTAAGACCCTGTAGAATCTTCGATGATAGTTTTCTTTGTAAAGTCCCCACCTCCTTAAAGTTAGTTCAGTTTGAATGTTTGTAGAGTGAAGTCGCTATATTGATACTTGTATATTATATGCCATTTATTGAAACTTATGTTGCCATCAGTTGAGGCATTTATTGATCGTTTATATTGAGTCTACAATTTAAATAAAATTGTTTATTCCACAACTGGAGTTGTTTGATCTATCATTGTTGAGAAAGGTGTTGAAGATAATTATCACGAATATAACTACATTACTGCATAGACCTGTCAGTCAAGGAACCCCTAGCTTGGGCTACAGATTAGCAGAATCTAGAGACTTCTAATAAAGATGCAACTATATTCATTGAATCCGATTTAACGAGTCGTAATAATAGTCATCATAGAGACGTCCATAACAATCTGATATTCTTTCCGATAATGCATTATATGGTACAAAGAAATATATTCTATGATGGCGTCTCCTCGAATTGTTTTCATCTTATTGCATTGTAAATATCCAATTTCGTATTGGTATTCTGGGCGTCGGATAGGTCTTCTGGGCGACCGATTGGTATTCTGGGCAGCGGATTTGTATTTTGGGCATTGGATAGGTCTTCAGGGCAACGAATTGTTTTGCTGGGCAACAAAGTGCTCTTCTGGGCACCAGACCTGAACCCCTTTTCTCGACGATAAAGCGGACCGAGATTTACTCTCTTAGGGCCCGGATAACGAAATTTGCAATATTATGCAGAGGTGATAATCCCCATAAAGGGTCGGCACAAA